>CM022300.1:396560923-396572783 GCA_011799875.1 Thinopyrum elongatum
CCCGCGCCCACGCCTCGCTTGCCGCCCGCTCGCCCGCGCGCGCGCTCCGGCCTCCGCTCGCCCGCGCCCGGCCCGCTCCGCGCCGTGCCTCCGCCTCCCCGCGCCCGCGCATCGCCGCTCGCCCTACACCGCTCCCGGCCGCGTCTCCCCTCCGGCCGCAGCCGCGCCCCGCCGGTGCGCCCGTTCGGGCGGCGCTGCGCCCGTCGGGCGTCCACGCCCGCACCCGCGCCCGTTCGCCCGCTTGGCCTCTGTGCCACCGACAGCCGGGGCCCACAGCCCCCAAAACGTTAAAAAAAAATAGGATTATGATTTAATAAAAATAAAAATAAAAATAATTAAACTAATTAATTAATTAATTAGTTAATTAATCCTGATTAGGTTAATTTAATTAAGTAGTTAGTGTTAATTAAACAGTAATTTAATTAGTTAATCACTAATTAACCTAACAGCCTATGACAGGTGGGACCCACTGGTCCTGACGTCATGCTGACGTCATGCTGACGTCAGCAAGACACTGTTTCGGATAATGTTAATTTAAATAATTAATTAAATTCCAGAAATTAATAAAAACTTTAGAAAATCATATTAAATAATCCGTAACTCAGATCGAAAAACTTTGTACATGAAAGTTGCTCAGAACGACGAGACGAATCTGAATACGCGGTCCGTTCGTCCGTCACGCGTCTCTAACTATCCGAACTTGCAACCGTTCCCCTCTTATCCTCTGTCCGATAATTCCAAAGACCCGGGAAATATCGTCAGATATTCTCCCGCTCCGTCTGTTACGTGTGATGCTGCGTTAGACTACCCCTAGCACCGTGTATCGTATTTGTCATGCTCATGTTTGCTATATATTTATACTGTTTCCTCCCCCTCTTCTCTCTCGTTAGACCCTGACACCGACGTCGTCCCCGAGACCGACGCAGCTCCGGATCCCGAAGACACCATAGACGACCTTGCCCTTGCCACCGAGCAACCAGGCAAGCCCCTCCCTTGAGCATACCGATATCGCCCATTCTAAATTTCTCATGCTTGCATTAGAATTACTGCTGCTGCTGCTTTACCTATTCTGATGCATAGCCTGTTCATTGTAACCTACTGTTAATAATTACCTACATATCCTAAACTGTTTAGTCTAGGCTGGGTAGAGACCTATCAAGTGACCCCACTTATCCCGACTGCCGCGCTGGATCGTCAGAAGACCCGATCAATGGGATTGAAGACCAGGACCCGACACCGCACATCACCCCCCTTAGTTGTAACGACACTGCAGCGTTACTATCGAGTGCCGAGGGTGAAACCTCTGGTAGCACTTCTGATGTTAACTCTGTAGAGTAGCTATTCGGTCGTGGTCATCGAGGGTGATTCCTCCTTCACCGCTTCCGATAACGACGCTGTCCTACAACTCCTCAAGTGTGGACCCAGTGAGGGTGATTCCTCCTAGTTCACCTTGACGGATACATCGAGTGGGAATTCAATGAGGGTGATACCTCGGATTCCCTGATGTTATGGACACACGGATACTTGGACCTTACAATGTTACTTGGAAAGGCGGGTCGACCCTGAGGGGTACCCGCGTGTGATGTGAAGGCGGGTTGCCAGTGTGGTGCCCGAGTGGTGAATACGAGGCGCGGCCGGGCATTCTTAACCCTTGCCGCAAGTCCTCGAGACGGGGCGACGGGGTCACATCTTTCATGAGTCTCTGCTCGTTACCGCAAGCCCCTAGTCCTAGCGATTTGGATATTTGATCCGAGCAGGCCTCTGGTCTGATAGCACTAACCATCACGTGGGCATAGTATGGGCGTTCTGCATCGTAGCATCAGCCGAAAGCTCTGTCAGACGTCCAGTTCAGCATGGCGGCACGGACGGACCGGCGCCCTCCTGGTGCCAGGCTTCTCCCTGCGCGCAACGACTCGGAGTGCACAGGGCGATGGCCCAAGACCTCTGAGCGCTTAGGATGTAGACCGACGGGGACCTCTCTGCTGAGCTATAGGTAGGGTTGCGATGTGTCGTTTGGCCGAGGCCGGGCATGACCCAGGAAAGTGTGTCCGGCCGGAGTTAATCGAGCGTGTTGGGTAAGTTGGTGCACCCCTGCAGGGAAGAACACTTCTATCGATAGCTGGTCCTACGGTAAAGGACACTCGGAGTTGTATCCTGATTGATACAATTTAGAACTGGATACCTGTGATGAGACCTGTATATATGGCTCTGGGATTGCTTCTCGCAGGGAGTCGAGAAGGGATCTCAGGACGAGGTTGAAGAATGTATGGCTCTGGGATTGCTTTCTCGCAGGGAGTCGAGAAAGGATCTCTGGGTGAGGTTGATAGTATTACTGCTACATTATATTGTATTGTTCTACTCTCTTCTACTGCTGCAAGATCGCTGAAGATGCTAGTCTTCGATAGGACTAGGCCTTCTCTCTATTCTGGCATTTCTGCAGCCCAGTCCACATATACAGCCTCCCCTTGATAATGTTGCATATGTAGTGTAGATCCTTGCTTGCTGAGTACTTCAGAGTACTCACGGTTGCTTTGTTTTCCTTTTTCTCCCCATATCAGTTGACGTGACCAGAGGACGGAGCCCCCTGAGACAGATGCCCCGACGATCGTTACTACTACTACCCAGAGGATGGATACTACTACGAGTTGACTGACGACCAGGAGTAGGATCGGAGGGTCCCAGGCAGGAGGCCTTCGCCTTTCGATCGTAGTGTTTTATTTTGCCCCGCCTTTCTAAAGGCCTTTCTGTACTTTCTTTTATATCTGTACTCAGATATCTGATGCTTCCGCTGACGCTTGTTCGCAAGCTTATGTATTCGAGCCCTCGAGGCCCCTGGCTTGTAATATAAAGCTTGTATGACTTTATTTATGTTTTAGAGTTGTGTTGTGATATCTTCCCGTGAGTCCTTAGGCTTGATCGTGTGCATTTGCGTGTATGAATAGTGCACGATCGGGCTGGGGGCGTCACAAGTTGGTATCAGAGCCGACTGCCTGTAGGAACCCCCCTTTCCAACTCCTTGGCCGAAGTTGAGTCTAGTAACCGAAAATTGTTTTACTAACCTGGCTGTGTGGCTTACGGGCCCACGTCGCCAATTGGGTGGTATTAGTATCTTTTATTCCTCATCTTTACTCTGGGACTCTGACCTCTCTTCCTTTCGGGTTAACTAAAGTTTACTAACTCCAACATTAGGCTCTCGTGATCACATCCACCCGGAGTTCTGAAAATATCCCCCCTTGCTTCAAGATTGTGGGCCAGGTTCTGCTTACAGGATCCTCTTATCGAGGGCACCCTGTGTTGTCACTTGCGGATTCCTCGCTCCGTCAGTTTTCTCCGACGTTGATGTAGCCTTTGCTATGTCTCGTTGTGTGCTTCCTTACCGCGTGCCTGCGCGCCGCCTAGTTGTCTAGCCTTCTCTTTTCAGCTGTCGTAATGCCGGTTTGTAACCGAGGCTACGTGTGAATTTAAATGTCTGGTGTGATTAAGATGTAGTATCTATCGCACTTCCTTCTGTCGTGCGTGTTACTTCATGAATAATTCCATACACCTGCAGTTTTACTTGCTAAACTGCCCCTGTTGATTTGGCAGGATGGCTGACGATCCTCCACCTCCACCTTATATTGCCGCAATGATGCAGCAGTTTGAACTCAACCGTCAGTTTATGACCAGAGTATTGGCTCAGTTCCCAACTCAGAATGCTCAACAACAGTCTGCTCCAATAACGCTGCCAGAATTTGTGCGCCTCAATCCGTCCACTTTTCGCAGCTCGACTGATCCAATGGATGCTGATGATTGGCTCCGTGACATTGCCTTTCAGTTGAAGTCGGCCAATGTTACCCCTGACAGTTACGTCACCTATGCGACGTATCACCTGAGGGGATCAGCTGCTCAATGGTGGGAAAGCCACAAGGGTATGTTGCCTGCAGAGACCGTAATCACTTGGCAGGAATTTCAGTCAGCTTTTCATGCACGGTACATTCCTCAAGGTCTGATAGATCAGAAGAAGCAGCAGTTTCGCAAACTCACACAGGGCACAATGACTGTGGATGAATATCAGAGGAAATTTCTCGAGTTATCCCGCTATGCTGAGGATGACGTTGACACTGACGCCCGCAAGCAGGAGAAATTCCGTGAAGGACTCCGTACTGACATAAAACTCGCACTTGCAGTCCTTGATTGCACAGACTTCGCAACGCTTGTCAGCAAATCTTTCCGAATTGAAACAGCTCTGACTGAATGCCAGGAGCCGCTCAAACGCACTCGTGAAGCAGGCTCACCCTCGGGTCAGCCTGTTCAGAAACGTCAAGTGTGGATCCCGCACAATGTTCATCACCGACCTGCTCCAACACCAAGGCCGTCTTATGTTGCACCTCGTCTGCCTCCGCCGCCGAGACAACTAACGATTCAGGCTGGACACTCCAATACCATGGCTTCTCCTCAGGATGCACCACGTCTCTCGGATGGTCGTACGAAGGGCCATCGAACCCATCATTGCAGAAATCGTAAGGCCAGGATGTCTGCTGTGGACCGAGGCCAGGTCTCTCACGTCAAAATAGAAGAAGCTCGGGAGTCCCCAAAAATTGTGATGGGAACCCTTCACGTCAATTCAGTGCCAGCTTCTGTTCTTACGCCCGGCCCGATCGTGACTAATCATACACGCAAATGCACAACGATCAAGCCTAAGGACTCACGGGAAGATATCACAACACAACTCTAAAACATAAATAAAGTAGTCATCAAGCTTTATATACAAGCCAGGGGCCTCGAGGGCTCGAATACTTAAGCTTGCGAAACAAGCGTCAGCGGAAGCATCAGATATACTGAGTACAGATATGAAATAGAAAAACAGAAAGGCCTTTAGGAAGGCGGGGCAAAATAAAAACCTACGATCGAAAGGCGAAGGCCTCTGCCTGGGACCCTCCGATCCTACTCCTGGTCGTCAGTCAACTCGTAGTAGTATCCATCCTCTGGGTAGTAGTAGAACGATCGTCGGGGCATCTGTCTCAGGGGGCTCCGTCCTCTGGTCACGTCAACTGAATGGGGAGAAAAGGAAAACAAAGAACCGTGAGTACTCTAAGTACTCAGCAAGCAAGGATCTACACTACATATGCAACATTATCAAGGGGAGGCTGTATATGTGGACTGGGCTGCAGAAATGAGAATAGAAGAGAAGGCTAGTCCTATCGAAGACTAGCATCTTCAGCGGTCTTGCAGCAGTAGAAGAGAGTAGAAACAATACCATATACATGATTAGTAGTAATAATATCAACCTCACCCAGAGATCCTTTCTCGACTCCCTGCAGAGAAGCAATCCCAGAGCCATAAAGTCACAAACCTCGTCCTGAGATCCCTTCTCGACTCCCTGCGAGAAGCATCCCAGAGCCATACATACAGGTTCATCACAGGTATAGTTCTAAATTGTATCAATCAGGAACAACTCCAGTGTCCTTTACCGTAGGACCGGCTATCGATAGAGTGTTCTTCCCTGCAGGGTGCACCAACTTACCCACACGCTCGTTAACTTCGGCGGACCACACTTTCCTGGGTCATGCCGGCCTCGGCCAAACGACACATCGCACCCCTACCTATAGCTCAGCAGAGAGGTCCCCGTCGGTCTACACATCTAAGCGCTCAGAGGTCTTGGGCCATCGCCCTGTGCACTCCGAGTCGTGCGCGCGGAGAAGCCTGGCACCAGGAGGGCGCCGGTCCGTCCGTTGCCGCCATGCTGAACTGGACGTCTGACAGAGCTTTCGGCTGATGCATACGATGGCAGAACGCCCATACTATGCCCACGTGATGGTTAGTGCTATCAGACCAGAGGTCTGCTCGGATCAAATATCAAATCGTTAGGACTAGGGCTTGCGGTAACGAGCAGAGACTCACGAAAGATGTGACCCCGTCGCCCCGTCCGAGGACTTGCGGCAAGGGTTAAGAATGCCGGCCACGCTCGTATTCACCACTCGGGCACCACATGGCAACCCGCCTTCACATCACACCGGGTACCCCCTCAGGGTCACCGCCTTTCCAAGTAACATTGTAAGGTCCAAGTATCCGTGTGTCCATAACATCAGGGAATCCGAGGTATCACCCTCATTGAATTCCCACTCGATGTATCCGTCAAGTGAACTAGGAGGAATCACCTCACTGGGTCCAACACTTGAGGAGTTGTAGGACAGCGTCGTTATCGGAAGCGGTGAAGGAGGAATCACCTCGATGACCACGACCGACGAATAGCTACTCACAGAGTACGTTAACATCAGAAGTGCTACCGAGGTTCACCCTCGGCACTCGATAGTAACGCTGCAGTGTCGTTACAACTAAGGGGGGTGAGTGCTGGGGGGTCCTGGTCTTCAATCCATTGATCGGGTCTTCTGACGATCCCAGGCGGCAGTCGGGATAAGTGGGGTCACTGAGAGGTCTACCCAGCCTAGACTAAACAGTTTAGGATATGTAGTAATTATTAACAGTAGGTTACAATGAACAGGCTATGCATCAGAAAGTAGTAAAGCAGACAGCAGCAGCAGTAATTCTAATGCAAGCATGAGAAATTTGAGAATGGGCGATATCGGTTGCTCAGGGAGGGGGGCTTGCTGGTTGCTCGGCGGGCAAGGGCAAGGTCGTCTATGGTGTCTTCGGGATCCGAGCTGCGTCGGTCTCGGGGACGACGTCGGTCAGGGTCTAACGAGAGAGAAGAGGGGGAGGAAACAGTATAATATATAGCAAAATGAGCATGACAAATACGATACACGGTGCTAGGGGTAGTCTAAAGCAGCATCACACGTAACAGACGGAGCGGGAGAATATCTGACAGATTTCCGGGTCTTTGGAATTATCGGACAGAGGATAAGAGGGGAACGTTGCAAGTTCGGATAGTTAGAGACGCGTGACGGACGAACGGACCGCGTATTCAGATTCGTCTCGTCGTTCTGAGCAATTTCATGTACAAAGTTTTTCGATCTGAGTTCGGATTATTTAATATGATTTTCTAAAGTTTTTATTAATTCTGGAATTTAATTATTATTTAAATTAACATTATCGAACAGTGTCTTGCTGACGTCAGCATTGACGTCGCATGACGTCAGGACCAGTGGGTCCACCTGTCAAGGCTGTTAGGTTAATTAGGATTAACTAATTAAATACTGTTTAAAACACTAACTACTTAATTAGATTAACTAATAAGATTATTAACTTAATTAATTAAATAATAATTTAATTATTTAATTATTTTTATTTTTATTTTCATTCATTTTTTTTTAAACGCTTTTGGGGCTGGGCCCCATCTGTCATTGGCATGCCGGACATGTCCGGGTTGTGCCCCGTGTTGGGCACGGACATGTCGGTGCGATACGGCGCAGCGGGGCGGCCAAGAGGGGTGAGGAGGGGGGAGAACGGGCAGGAGTGAGACGGGGACGGAGAGGGGGAGCGGAGCGGGAGCGGGCAGGCGAGGGAAGGGGCAGGTGGGTCGATTTGCAGTCAAGCGACAGCGGCGCGCGTAGGCAGCATAAGAGCGGGGGGTGGCCATCAGCGGGCGGTGAGGCACGGACAGAGGGCCGGCGACCGGGCAGCGCCGGTGCGGGCAGAGGTGCGTGGGGGGGCGAAGGCCGGGGCAAGGAACGGGGGGGCCAAGGCAGTAGAGGCGAGAGCGGGGTACGAGGTGAGGAGCGCGCGCGCGGGGCTGTTGGGGTGAGCGAGGCGTGAAAGAGGAGGGGAGGAAGCGGGCAGCGCGGGCTTCACCGCGGGCTGTAGGGGGGGTGGCAGCGGTGTCGAGCTCGAGGGGGAGGACGGGGACGAGGTCGACGAGGAGAGGGGGAGGCTGCGACGGAGGTACGGTGAGGGAGGAGGAAGAGGAGGACGGGCGGGGAGTCGGCACGGGTGAGGTCGAGCGACGGGACGAGGAGGCCGGCGGAAGGGCGGCACTGGCGAAGTGGCGTCGAGGCGCAGCGGCGATGGAGAGCGGGGCGGCGGCGCGGTCGCCGGGGTCGCCGGGGGGGTCGATCCAGATCCAGGATTGGATCGGGGGGGGGGGGGGGAATGAGCGAGGGGGGGTGGGGGGGTGGGGGGGGGGTAGGGCTTAGGGGAAGGGATGAGGGATAAGGGGATGGGGGGGCCGGCCAGGGGGAAATGGGCCGGCCTGGTTGGTGGCCTGGTGGCCAGCTGGCCCCGGCCCAGTTGGTCGGGGGGGGGGGGGGCTTTTCTTTCTTTCTTTTCTTTTCTCCTTTTATTTATCCATACCCCTGTTTTGTAAATAGTTAGGGCTCAAATGAATTTTGTAAAACAGTGGACCTGGTCCATAAATACCAGTGCTTTATTTCTAAAAAACTAAAATTAGTTGGGCAAAACATCATTTCATACTTAAATTAGATTTAATAAAGGGTTATTAAATATTGTTTTTAGGTGTTTGAAGTGTTGAGTCACTTACCCAACTCCAATGATGTCGGTTTCAATTTTAGAATTGTCTCTGATTTATTTGCTATTTAATGAACAATTTAGTTTCTATGTTGGACAACTTTTATTTTACATTCATTAATTTGAATTTGAGGTTAGGAGTTGAAATTTATGATATGATGCAAATGATGATCATGCACTGTTAAACATGATGACATGGCATAATCAAAAAGGGTGATTCTGTAGTTAACCACTGGGGGTGTTACAAATCTCCTCTACTAACAAGAATTCTCGTCCCGAGAATTAAGAAGTAGAAGGAAAAAGTTCGGGGTATTCCTTGCGAAGATGATTCCTCGCGTTCCCAAGTGGCTTCATCTTCAATTGATTTGACCAATGCACTTTGAGGAACTTGGTAACCTTCTGACGGGTTCGACGTTCAGCTTCATCGAGAATGCGGATCGGATGTTCCTTATATGAAAGATCATCATGCAATTGAGCATCTCGTGATCCACAGCTCGGTGTGGAGATTCCTTGAAGCATTTTACGGTTGCGACACATGGAAGACGTCGTGGATATGAGAGAATTGCGGCGGCAATTCCAATTTATACGCACTTGACCACGTCTTGCAATAATGCGGAAAGGACCAATGTAGCGTGGGTAGCAACTTGCCCTTGATTCCAAACGGTGAGTGCCCTCATAGGGGGTGACACGAAGATAAGCCTGATCACCAGGTTGATAAGTCAAACCCCATCGTTGCGATCATAGTTGCTCTTCTGGCGGTCCTGAGCCGCCTGAGATTTTCACGGACGATATGGACTTGTTCTTCGGCTTGTGAATAATATCTGGACCCACGAGCGGTCGTTCCCCAGTTTCTGACCAATTCAGAGGGGTTCGACACTTACGTCCATAGAGAACTTCAAAGGGGGCCATTTTCAGACATGGCTGATAGCGTTGTTTATAAGAGAACCGGCATATGGAAGAGATTCTTTCCACACTTCTTGCCAAACGATATAACACAGGACGAACATGTCTTCAAGCACTTGATTTAACTCGTTCAACTTGGCCTTGGGATTGAGGTGATAAGCTGAACTCCAGGTAATATGAGTTCCCATAGCCTTTGGAAACTTTCCAGAAATGACCAGTGAATATGGTGCCACGGTCTGAACTGATCTCTTTCGGAATACCGTGAGTGAAACAATTCTGGAGATATAAACTCTGCTAACTGACTAGCAGTGATCGTCTCCTTGACAGGCAGAAGTGTGCAACTTTGGAGAGTTGGTCGACAACGACAAGAATAGCATCGTGACCCTTCTGTGACCTGGGAAGTCCTGTAATGAAATCCTTTGCACTTTGTCCCATTTCCATAGAGGAATAGGGAGCGGTTGCTTGAGAATTCCAGCAGGCTTCTGATGTTTGCTTTAACGCGACGACACACATCACATTCAGCAACATAACGAGCAATGTCTTGCTTCATTCTAGACCACCAGTACCTTTGACGGAGATCACGATACATCTTGGTGCTACCCGGATGATAGACAAAGCGGGGTATCATGTGCCTCCTTCTGACTTTGGAGTCATAAGCTCGAAGCGGAGGTACGCACAATGCGGTCTTTGAAATACAAGGTCAATCTTCAGACAGCGAGAAATCCCTGTACTTTACAAGGTGAAGGTCTTTCTTCATCAGATCAAATCAGCATCTTTAGCTTGCGCATTCTTAACAGCTTTCTCAAGATCTGGTTCAACAACCAAGGTTTTAGGTATCCTTGAGGAAACTATCTCGATATTTAGCTTTCGAAGCTCTTCATACAGAAGTGGTTGCTGTAGCTGAACCTCAAGTTCGCAGCAATAGGATTTGCGGCTCAATGCATCAGCCACCACATTAGCCTTGCCAGGGGTATAAGAAATACCCAAGTCATAGCGCAACTGGTCTCCACCATCTTTGCTGACGGAGATTCAGAGATGGCTGAGTGTGAACAAGTACTTCAGACTTTTATGATCCGTGTAGATCTTGCAACGATTACCGAGGAGGTAATGTCGCCACAATGCAGTGCATAGATCACAGCAGCTAGTTCTAGATCATGTACCGGATAATTTCTTCATGCGGTCGCAACTGACAGAGAGCCATAGGCAATCACTTTACGCTCTTGCATTGGATACAGCCTAATCCTTCACGGGATGCGTCACAATAGTCACAAAGTCTTGCGAGAATCTGGAGGAGCAAGTACTGGGGCAGACGTTAGCTGTCTTTGAGTATTTGAAAAATCCTGACATTTTTGTCCACTTCAAACTAACGCCTTGTGAAGCAGATCAGTCAAAGGCTTAGCAATCTTAGAAAAATCTCGACAAAACGACGGCATAAAACTTGCAAGACCGAGAAAACTTCTCACTTGCTTGACGTTCTTCGGAGGAGTCAGTCAAGTATAGCTTGAACTGTTCTGGGTAAAGGCAATGCATCTTTCGAAATCACATGGCCGAGATATGTCACTTCAGACAACCAGAATTCACATTTGAATATTTGGCATACAGTTGGTGTTCTCGGAGCCTTTCCAGTACAAGACGGAGGTGTTCAGCATGTTCTTCCTTATTCTTTGAATAAACCAGAATATCATCTAGATATACCACGACGAACTTGTCGAGGTAAGTCAATATCCATGAGATATAATTCACAGACGGGAAAATGTGGTGGGAGCATGGTAAGCCAAATGAAATGACAGTTGTACTCATAAGAGCCATAGCGAGTAACAAAAGCAGTCTTCGGAATATTCCTCTTCACGAACACGGATCTGATGATAACCCAATCTCAAATCAAGCTTAGAGAATACTGCGGAACAACAAAGTTGATTCATACAAATCATTGAATCGAGGGGAAGCGGGATACTTGTTCTGAATGTGTGCTTGGTTGATTGGTCGATAATCCTGAACCAATCGGTTAGTTCCATCCTTCTTCTTAACGAAGAGTGAAGGTGCTCCCAAGCAGAGGAACTGGGGCGGAGTGAAACCTTTCTAAGTGTGATGTGCGTCTTTCTTCTAAGCTCAAGAAGATGATGCGGAGGCATCTTATAAGGACGCTCGCAATAGGAGTTGTGCCTGGTTTCAAGTCAATGACAAACTCAACAGCTCTAGCAGGGGGTATTCCTGGAAGTTCTTCGGAAATACATCTTGAAAATCACGAACAACTGGAACGTTCTCGATGCCTTCAAGAGGTGAAGCATTCAATGCATCAGAACATATATCTGGCTCTCAGCATCCTGAGCTATTCGGGCTGAGTATTTGACTGTCTGGCCAGAAGGGTGGAGTGAGCTGGACTGTTTAGTAGCACAGTCAATCAAAGCTTTATGGGCAATCAACCAATCCATACCAAGAATGATGTCTCTGTTGGAAGGCCCGAGTACAATGAGAGAAGCCGGAAAAAGCAGACCTCCAATCTCGATGTGGTTGTGGGGGCATAAAATCGTGGTTTGCCACTTGGATCCCGGAG
>CM022300.1:396574679-396906036 GCA_011799875.1 Thinopyrum elongatum
ATTCTACTGGATAGATAAAACAATAACAAAATAGTACCAAAAGGAATCAATCAAAAATCTATTCTAGAATTCAAACTAGAGCCAAAACAGTGTTTGAAGCATATTTGAAATAATTCAAATTTAAACTACTCAAATTTGGAAACTAAGTATACAAACAGAAACTTCAACAAATTTGTGACAAAAAGCAAAAAGAATCGCTCAATTTGGATCTAAAACATAGAAGTTATAAGCCATCTAAAACAGAAACTATTTTCTGAAATTAAAAACAGAAACGAAAAAAAACAAAACAAAAAAACAAACGGCAGGTGCTACGCGGCCTATTGCTACTGGGCCAGAAGATGGGCGTTCGGTAACTAAACTACGCCCGGCCGATGCTTAACAAAACCACACGTGCTAGTAAAAGAAAACCGACCGGCTAAACCGCTTAGATCTAAACCGTAAATAAACCGAAGCTAAACCGATCTAGTAAAAAAAAACCTAACCGTTCGCTGCGATCTAATCTACAACGTTGAAGGGAGATCGGACGGTCGAGGGCTTACCGCGGCGGTGGAAGAGCTCCGGCGAGGTCGTCGGCGGCGGTGGCGGCTCGGGGATGACGCAGGCGAGGCCTCCGGTGGTCCTCGGCGACGGGGAAAACGCCCAGGCGATGCGGAAGACAACGGCGATGACGATGGTGGTCGACGGTGAGCTCGAGGACGGCGGATTGGAGCGGGGCGAGCTCGACGGCGGCGGTGGTGTTCGGTGGTGAAGGGGGTGACGGTTCCAGTGGCCCTCCAGCTCGGGGCGGTGGTCGGGGAGATGCAGGTCGGCGAGGGGGTTGTGGTGGTGGCTTCGGAGAAGGGCGAGGTGGTCTGGGTCGCTCGGTGGGGCGGCAAATGGCGCGGCGGCGGCTTCTGGCTCCGGCGAGCAATCGAGGAGGTGGCGGTGTTCGGCGGTGCGGGGAAAAGAGGGGGACGGGTCGAGGGAGGAGGTATAAATAGAGGGAAGGGATGCTTGGAGGAGGGGGCGAATCGGGGAGAGATCCCGAGAAAACCGGGATTCGGTGGCGGTGGCGATGTTGCCCGTGGCTTGCGGAGGAGGAAGACGGAGGTGGGGCCGGGCGTCAGTGGGCGCGGGAGCGAGGGAAGCGAGCGGGCGACCGAGGCGAAGCGGTGGCAGGAGCGAGGCCGTGGGGTCGGTGGCCATGGGCCGGCCTGCTGGCCTAGTGGGTTGCGGCGCTAGGTTAGGTTAGCTAGGGTTTTCTCTTTTCTTCTTTTTTTTGGTAGAGGACAAAATGAAAATAAACACAAAATAATAAAAATTATATATAGAAATATAATATATCAAAATGTTCATAAAAAGAAGTCCTAAAACATGGACTATTTTTTAAGTCCAAATAAAATCAACAAAAATTCAAATAACGCAAACAGTGCTACTGTTGCAAATAAACCCAATAAAAGTCATTTTTAAAATACCAAAATGATTCGAAATTTATTTTCTCCTAATTTTCCATTGAAGGGAATTATTTTACCCTTATTTTGATTTATTTATTTTTAGGAGAAAAATAATTTGGATAAAAGCCAAATAACTCCAACTTGAAAGTGGGTTTCAAAATAACTTCAAAGGGACTTTCAATTTGATTCTTTTAAACTTTCAACTCATATTTCATATAATTTGAAGAAGTCATTTTATCTTCTCTCATTAAAATCATTGAGTTGTATAAAGTTTCAAATTTGAAATATTTTCAGATAGAATTCAAATCTTTTCAAAACCCTTTTCATTTCAAATGGAAGAAGTCATATCATCTTCACTCTAGGGTTTTGTGATGGAATGAATTTGAATTCATGGACATCAAGTTGCAAAGATGGAAGTTTTGGGAAAGTCCTTTTATTCCCTCTCATTCAACTTTCAAAAAGTTTCAAATTTCACTCAATTCACACAATCAATCACTCAACAATCAAACAAACAAACATAATTATTTATTTGATATAACATTCCAAAATTTAAAATTTTGGGATGTTACAACTTTAAATTTTGATTCTTTGAAACTTCCAACTCATATTTCATACGATTTGAAGAAGTCATATCATCTTCTCTCATGAAAATCATTGAGTTGCATAAAGTTTCTGAATTTGCAATATTTTCAAATGAAATTCAAATCTTTTCGAAACCCCTTTTAAAATAGAGGAAGTCATGTTATCTTCACTCTAGGGTTTGTAATGAAATAAATTTGAATTCAAGGAGATCATAAATGCAAGGTGAAAGTTTTGGGAAAGTCATTTTATTCCCTCTCATTCAACTTTCAAAAAGTTTCAAATTTCACTCAATTTCACACAAGCAACCACACCACAATCAAACAAACACTCAAAACTATTTATTTAATATAACATTCCAAAATTTAGAATTTTGGGATGTTACATTTATTTGAGAGTTAGTAATTTTTTTTGAGAAATTCTCTCTTGCTTCACTTAAATTATTTTGAGAGAAGAAAATTTTATGCTCATGTTCTTCACTTAGATTTGTTTGAGCTATCAAAAGCAACACATTAAACTAGTCCCAAAGTGATAGATATTCAAGAGGGATATAATAAAAACTTTCATGAAGTTCATTGGACAAAATAAAGTTGATTCCTTGTAATAGTTTTGCGATATGTTGATATAATATGTGAGTCTTGTTGATGAGTAATTATGCTTTAGTAAGAATATTGGTGTTAAGGTTTGTGATTCCCTATGCAAGCATGAAAGTCAATAGTTATGCAATGAAATTACATCCTACTTGTGGTGCATTATTCGATGTTACTTATGCTTAATGCTCGCTTATGAGATTTCGTTTCTTGGTTGGACGCTTCTCAATCTTTTGCTAGCCTTCATTTGCACTAAGTATGATCACTACTTGTGCATCCAAAATCCTTAAACCAGTTTTGCCATATGAGTCCACTATACCTACCTATATGCGGTATTTCTGTGCCGTTCTAAGCAAATTTGTATGTGACATCTCTAATTTCAAAATAAATTTCTCTTTTGTGTGCTCATACCGCTCATGAAACAGTAGAGGGAGGCTGATCTATTTTCATGCTAGATGTGTTATTCTCAAGATGAATGTTTATTCACTTGTCATTGCACGAGAGTACGGCAAAGGTATTAGGGATGCCCAGTCCCGAAATAAAAAAACGAATTTACTTTATGTTGTCAAACAATAAATTTCTTGGAAAGTGTTGGTATGGAAGGCACTGATACGTCCATTTTGCATCATGCTTTCATATTGATATTTATTGCATTATGGGCTATTATTACACATTATGGCACAATACTTATCGGTAATTCTTCTCTGAGCCCGGGCTCAGATGCACCCGCTCAGAAAAAAATTCAAAACAAATAACAGAAAAATTCAAAAAATTCAATTTTTTTTGTGTGGTAGATAATTTGATGCGCGAGGTCCGCTCCAGATTTCAACTCATTTGGACATTTGAGCAGCTCTCGGAAAAAAAGACAAATCGGGTCAAAACAGTTCATGAACAATAAACTTTTTTACAGACCCCGATTTTGTCTTTTTTGCAGAGAG
This sequence comes from Thinopyrum elongatum, assembly GCA_011799875.1. Taxonomy (NCBI): domain Eukaryota; kingdom Viridiplantae; phylum Streptophyta; class Magnoliopsida; order Poales; family Poaceae; genus Thinopyrum; species Thinopyrum elongatum. The sequence goes on from CM022300.1 coordinate 396,578,220, forward strand.
CTGCTCAAATGCCCAAACGAGTTGAAATTTGCAGCGAACCTCACGCATCAAATTATCTACCACACAAAAGAAATTTGGAATTTTTTGAATTTTTCTAGTATTTTTTTTTATTTTTTTCGTCGGAGCGGGTGCAGCTGACCCCGGGAGCCAAATTGGCCTTCTCAATACTTATGCCTTTTCTCTCTTATTTTACAAGGTTTACATGAAGAGGGAGAATGTCGGCAGCTGGAATTCTGGGCTGGAAAAGGAGCAAATATTAGAGACCTATTCTGCACAACTCCAAAAGTCCTGAAACTTCACGAAGAGTCATTTTGGAATTAATAAAAAATATTGGGCGAAGAAAGCACCAGAGGGGGGCCACCAGCCATCCACAAGGGTGGAGGGCGCGCCTTACCCCCTGGGCGCGCCCTCCTGCCTTGTGGGCCACCTGGCAGGCCCCCGATGCCCATCTTCTGCTATATGGTGTGTTTTGACCTGCAAAAAATCAAGAAGAAAACTTTCGAGACGAAGCGCCGCCGTCTCGAGGCGGAACCTGGGCAGAACCAATCTAGGGCTCCGGCGGAGCTGTTCTGCCAGGGAAACTTCCCTCCGGGAGGGGGAAATCGAAGCCATCGTCATCACCATCGATCCTCTCATCGAGAGGGGGTCAATCTCCATCAACATCTTCACCAGCACCATCTCCTCTCAAACCCTAGTTCATCTCTTGTATCCGATCTTTGTCTCAAAACCTCAGATTGGTACCTGTGGGTTGCTAGTAGTGTTGATTACTCCTTGTAGTTGATGCTAGTTGGTTTATTCAGTGGAAGATCATATGTTCATATCCTTAATAATAATTAATACTCCTCTAATTATGAACATGAATATGCTTTGTAAGTAGTTACGTTTGTTCCTGAGGACATGGGAGAAGTCTTGTTATAAGTAATCATGTGAATTTGGTATTCGTTCGATATTTTGATGAGATGTATGTTGTCTTTCCTCTAGTGGTGTTATGTGAACGTCAACTACATGACACTTCACCATGATTTGGGCCTAGGGGAAGGCATTGGGAAGTAATAAGTAGATGATGGGTTGCTAGAGTGACAGAAGCTTAAACCCTAGTTTATGCGTTGCTTCGTAAGGGACTGATTTGGATCCATATGTTTCATGCTATGATTAGATTTCTCTTAATTCTTCTTTCATAGTTGCGGATGCTTGCGAGAGGGGTTAATCATAAGTGGGAGGCTTGTCCAAGGAAGGGCAGCACCCAAGCACCGGTCCACCCACATATCAAATTATCAAAGTAACGAACGCGAATCATATGAGCATGATGAAAACTAACTTGACAACAATTCTCATGTGTCCTCAGGAGCGCTTTGCTTTATATAAGAGTTCGTCTAGGCTTGTCCTTTGCTACAAAAATGATTGGGCCACCTTGCTGCACGTTAGTTACTTTTGTTACTTGTTACCCGTTACGAATTATCTTATCATACAACTATCTGTTACCGATAATTTCAGTGCTTGCAGACAATACCTTGCTGAAAACCGCTTGTCATTTCCTTCTGCTCCTCGTTGGGTTCGACACTCTTACTTATCGAAAGGACTACGATAGATCCCCTATACTTGTGGGTCATCAAGACTCTTTTCTGGCGCCGTTGCCGGGGAGTGAAGCGCCTTTGGTACGTGGAATTTGGTAAGGAAACATTTATATAGTGTGCTGAAATTTACTGTTACTTTTTACTATGGCAAATAATCCTTTGAGGGGTTTGTTCAACCGAAAGAGCAAAGAGTTGCCCCTCAACCTACTGCACCTACTGAAAATATTTATTATGAAATTCCTTCGGGTATGATAGAGAAACTGCTATCTCATCCTTATACAGGAGATGGGACGCTACATCCTGATATGCATCTAATCTATGTGGATGAAGTTTGTGGATTATTTAAGCTTGCAGGTTTGCCCGAGGATGAAGTCAAGAAGAAGGTCTTCCCTTTTATCTTTGAAGGAGAAGGCATTGACATGGTATAGGCTATGCGATGATATTGGGACTTGGAACTACAACCGATTGAAATTGGAATTTCATCAGAAGTTTTATCCTATGCATCTGGTTCATCGTGATCGGAATTATATATATAATTTTTGGCCTCGTGAAGGAGAAAGTATCGCTCAAGCTTGGGGGAGGCTTAAGTCAATGTTATATTCATGCCCCAATCATGAGCTCTCAAGAGAAATTATTGTTCAAAAGTTTTATGCTCAGCTTTCTCATAATGATCGATCCAAGCTCGATACTTCTTGTACTGGTTCTTTTAGGAAGAAGGATATTGAATTCAAATGGGATTTATTGGAAAGAATTAAATGCAACTCTGAAGATTGGGAACTCGACAAAGGTAATGAGTCCGGTATAAACCTTAAGTTTGATTGTGTTAAATCTTTTATGGATACCGATGCTTTTCGTGATTTTAGAACTAAATATGTTCTTGACTCTGAGATAGTAGCTTCTTTCTGTGAATCATTTGCTACTCATGTTGATCTCCCTAAGGATAAGTGGTTTAAATATCATCCTCCCATTGAAGCTAAAGTAGTTGAACCTATTAAAGTTGAAGAAGAAACTATTACTTATAATGTTGATCCTATTGTTCCTACTACTTATATTGAGAAGTCACCTTTTCCTGTTAGAATAAAGGATCATGCTAAAGCTTCAACTATGGTTCGTAAGAGTTATACTAAAACACCTACACCCCCTGAACAAATCAAAGTTGAACCTAGTATTGCTATGGTTAAAGATCTCTTGGTTGATAATATTGATGGGCATGTTATTTATTTCTGTGATGAAGCTGCTAGAATTGCTAAACCCGATATTAAAGATAAACATAGACCTGCTGTTGGCATGCCGGTCATTTCTGTTAAAATAGGAAATCATTGTTATCATGGCTTATGTGATGTGGGTGCTAGTGTGAGTGCAATTCCTTTGACTTTATATAAAGAAATTATGAATGATATTGCACCTGCTGAGATAAAGGATATTGATGTTACTATTAAGCTTGCCAATAGAGATACTATATCACCAATTGGGATTGTTAGAGATGTTGAAGTCTTGTGTGGGAAAATGAAATACCCTACTAATTTTCTTGTTCTTGCTTCCCCACAAGATGACTTTTGTCCCATTATATTTGGTAGACCTTTCTTGAATACCGTTAATGCTAAGATAGACTGCGAGAAAGATATTGTTACTGTTGGTTTAGGGGATATGTCTCATGATTTTAATTTCTCTAAATTTCATAGACAACCCCATGATAAAGAATTGCCTAGTAAGGATGAGATTATTGGTCTTGCTTGTATTGCCGTGCCTCCTACTGACCCCTTAGAACAATATTTGCTAGACCATGAAAATGATATGTTTATGAATGAAAGAAGGGAAATAGATGAAATATTCTTTAATCAAGGGCCTATATTGAAACACAACTTGCCTGTTGAAATCCTTGGGGATCCTCCTCCACCCAAGGGAGATCCCGTGTTTGAGCTTAAACAATTACCTGATACTTTGAAATATGCTTATCTTGATGAAAAGAAGATATATCCTGTTATTATTAGTGCTAACCTTTCAGAGCATGAAGAAAAGAGATTATTGAAAACTCTGAAGAAGCACCGTGCCGCTATTGGATATACTCTTGATGGTCTTAAGGGCATTAGTCCCACTCTATGTCAGCACAAAATTAATTTGGAGCACGATGCTAAACCAGTTGTTGATCACCAATGACGGTTAAATCCTAAGATGAAAGAAGTGGTAAGAAATGAAATACTAAAGCTTCTGGAGGTAGGTATAATTTATCCTATTGCTGATAGTAAATGGGTAAGTCCTGTTCATTGTGTCCCTAAGAAGGGAGGTATTACTGTTGTTCCTAATGATAAGAATGAATTGATTCCACAAAGAATTGTTACAGGTTATAGAATGGTAATTGATTTTTGCAAATTAAATAAAGCTACTAGAAAAGATCATTACCCTCTACCTTTTATTGATCAAATGCTAGAAAGACTATCCAAACATACACATTTTTGCTTTCTAGATGGTTATTCTGGTTTTTCTCAAATACCTGTGTCAAAAGATGATCAGGAAAAGACCACTTTCACTTGCCCTTTCGGTACCTTTGCTTATAGATGTATGCCTTTTGGTTTATGCAATACACCTGCTACCTTTCAAAGATGTATGACTGCTATATTCTCTGATTTTTGTGAAAAGATTGTTGAGGTTTTCATGGATGATTTCTCTGTTTACGGAACTTCTTTTGATGATTGCTTAAGCAACCTTGATCGAGTTTTGCAGAGATGTGAAGAAACTAATCTTGTCTTGAATTGGGAGAAGTGCCACTTTATGGTTAATGAAGGTATTGTCTTGGGGCATAAAATTTCTGAAAGAGGTATTGAAGTTGATAAAACTAAAGTAGATGCTATTGAAAAGATGCCGTGTCCTAAAGATATCGAAGGTATAAGAAGTTTCCTTGGTCATGCTGGTTTCTATAGGAGGTTTATTAAAGACTTCTCTAAAATTTCTAGGCCTCTCACCAATCTCTTGCAAAAAGATGTTCCTTTTGTTTTTGATGATGATTGTGTAGAAGCATTTGAAATACTTAAGAAAGCCTTGATTTCAGCACCTATTGTTCAACCACCTGATTGGAATTTACCCTTTGAAATTATGTGTAATGCTAGTGATTATGCTGTTGGTGCTGTTCTAGGGCAAAGAGTTGATAAGAAATTGAATGTTATTCATTATGCTAGTAAAACTCTGGACAGTGCCCAAAGAAATTATGCTACTACTGAAAAAGAATTTTTAGCAGTTGTCTTTGCTTGTGATAAGTTCAGATCTTATATTGTTGATTCCAAAGTAACTATTCACATTGATCATGCTGCTATTAAATATCTTATGGAAAATAAAGATGCTAAACCTAGACTTATTAGATGGGTTCTCTTGCTACAAGAATTTGATTTGCATATTATTGATAGAAAGGGAGCTGAGAACCCTGTTGCGGACAACTTGTCTAGGTTAGAAAATGTTCTTGATGACCCACTACCTATTGATGATAGCTTTCCTGATGAACAATTAGCTGTCATAAATGCTTCTTGTAATACTCCATGGTATGCTGATTATGCTAATTACATTGTTGCTAAATTTATACCACCTAGTTTCACATACCAGCAAAAGAAAAAGTTTTTCTATGATTTAAGACATTACTTTTGGGATGACCCACACCTTTATAAAGGAGTAGATGGTGTTATTAGACGTTGCGTACCTGAGCATGAACAGGAACAGATCCTACGCAAGTGCCACTCCAAGTCTTACGGAAGACACCATGCTGGAGATAGAACTGCACACAAGGTATTACAATCCGGTTTTTATTGGCCTACTCTCTTCGTGGATGCCCGTAAGTTTGTCTTGTCTTGCGATGAATGTCAAAGAATTGGTAATATTAGTAGACGTCAGGAAATGCCTATGAATTATTCACTCGTTATTGAACCATTTGATGTTTGGGGCTTTGATTATATGGGATCTTTTCCTTCCTCTAATGGGTATACACATATTTTAGTTGCTGTTGATTACATTACTAAGTGGGTAGAAGCTATTCCAACTAGTAGTGCTGATCATAGCACCTCTATTAAGATGCTTAAAGAAGTTATTTTTCCAAGGTTTGGAGTCCCTAGATATTTAATGACTGATGGTGGTTCACATTTTATTCATGGTGCTTTTCGTAAAATGCTTGCTAAGTATGATGTTAATCATAGAATCACATCTCCATATCATCCTCAGTCTAGCGGTCAAGTAGAATTGAGCAATAGAGAGATTAAATTGATTTTGCAAAAGACTGTTAATAGATCTAGAAAGAATTGGTCTAAGAAACTTGACGATGCATTATGGGCTTATAGAACTGCTTATAAAAACCCAATGGGTATGTCTCCATATAAAATGGTTTATGGAAAGGCTTGTCACTTACCTCTTGAACTAGAACACAAAGCTTATTGGGCAATCAAAGAGCTGAACTATGATTTCAAACTTGCCGGTGAGAAGAGGTTATTTGACATAAGCTCGCTTGATGAATGGAGAACCCAAGCCTATGAGAATGCCAAGTTGTTTAAAGAAAAAGTTAAAAGATGGCATGACAAAAGGATACAAAAGCGTGAGTTTAATGTAGGTGATCATGTTTTGCTATACAACTCTCGTTTAAGATTTTTTGCAGGAAAGCTTCTCTCTAAATGGGAAGGTCCTTACATTATCGAGGAGGTCTATCGTTCCGGTGCCATAAAAATCAACAACGCCGAAGGCACAAATCCGAAGGTGGTAAACGGTCAAAGAATCAAACATTATATCTCAGGTACTCCCATAAATGTTGAGACCAATATAGTTAATATCATAACACCGAAGGAGTACATAAGGGATACTTTCCAGAATGTTTCAGACTCCAAAAAGGAATAGGTATGTGGTGCGGTAAGTAAACCGACTCCAAAATGTTTCCAATGATAATTTTTCTCTCTTTTGGAATATTTAAGAAATTAGGAAAATTAAAAGTAGTCCGAAATTTGCACGAGGAGACCACAAGGGTGGAGGTCGCACCCTACCCCCCTGGGCGCGCCCCCTGCCTTGTGGCCACCTCGTATGCCCTCCGGACTCTGTTTTCTTGCACAATACTTCTTTTAGTTGGTAAAAATTCATTATATAATCTCCCGAAGATTTTGACCATCGTACCACGATAAAATCCTTTGTTCTTGTTTTGAGCTATTTTCTGTCAGAGTTTTCAAGGCCAGGCATCATGTCATCTCCCTCCTCCAACAATGGTGGCGACGATGCTTGGCTAATGAAGAAAGAGATGAAGGGAGAAGAACTTGGGGAAACCAACGAGGGTGACAAGATCAAGAAGGTCGCGGGAGATCAAGTTCCGGTAGCAGAAGAAGAAGACATCCTTCAACCATACTACAATCATCTTACCCCTACTGAAATTGAAGCTTTTAAGATCATTGAAATAGTTCGTGTGCAAAATAAATATCTCACTCATGAAAATATTTTGTTGCAAGAGCATATCATCACCCTCCAGAGCATCATTCGTAGATTGGAGTATCTCCTGTGCTCGAAGTGTGGCACTACTTCATCAACAACTCCATCATCACCACCTCCGAAGAAAGGTATGGGCACTCCTCTTGGCAACTGCCAAGCTTGGGGGAGGTGCCCCGGTATCGTATCACCATCACACCTTTACTTTTATCGTTTTTCTTAGTTCAATCCTTTTGGTTATATTTGGATCTAATAGAATAAAGTTTTTAGTATGATCTAGCTTTGAGTTTTGTTTTGATATTTATCTATGTAATCGAGTTCGTGAGCTATATAATAAAGAGTAGTTTCGAGTTGAGGGCTTTACTTTCTTGCTATGATCTTGAGGGAATAAAAATAAGAGAAAGAAATAAAAAGAAATAAAGAGGTCATATATTGATCTTATGGAGAGTAATGACTTCACATATAAAGAGTATGATGAATAAAATTTGTTGGGAGTTGACAAACATAGTTTTGGTCATTGTTGCAATTAATAGGAAGTAATAAAGAAACAGAGGTTTCACATATAAATATACTATCTTGGACATCTTTTGTAATTGTGAGCACTCATTAAAATATGACATGCTAAAAAGTTGATGTTGGACAAGGAAGACAACATAATGAGTTATGTTTCCTTATATCTGAATAGAAGTTATATTGTCATGGATCCTCCAACATGTTGAGCTTGCTTTTCCCTCTCATGCTAGCCAAATTCTTTGCACCAAGTAGAGATACTACTTGTGCTTCCAAACATCCCTAAACCCAGTTTTGCCATGAGAGTCCACCATACCTACCTATGGATTGAGTAAGATCCTTCAAGTAAGTTGTCATCGGTGCAAGCAATAAAAATTGCTCTCTAAATATGTATGATCTATTAGTGTGAAGAAAATAAGCTTTATACAAACTTGTGATATGGAAGAAATAAAAGCGACGGACTGCATAATAAAGTTCTTTATCACAAGCGGCAATATAAAGTGACGTTCTTTTGCATTAAGATTTTGTGCATCCAACCATAAAAGTGCATGACAACCTATGCTTCCCTCTACGAAGGGCCTATCTTTTACTTTTATATTCTACCCTTATACAAGAGTCATGGTGATCTTCACCTTTCCTTTTTACACTTTTTCCTTTTGGCAAGCACTATGTGTTGGAGAAAGATCCAGATATATATATCCACTCGGATGTAGGTCATCATAAAGTATTACTGTTGACATTACCCTTGAGGTAAAAGGTTGGGAGGCGAAACTATAAGCCCCTATCTTTCTCTGTGTCCGACTGAAGCTTTGAACCCATAAGTATCGTGTGAGTGTTAGCAATTGTGAAAGACTAAATGATAGTTGAGTATGTGGACTTGCTAAAAAGCTCTTATATTGACTCTTTCCGATGTTATGATAAATTGTAATTGCTTCAATGACTGAGATCATAGTTTGTTAGTTTTCAATAAAGTTTCTGATTCATACTTTACCTTGTGAATGAATCATTACTTTGGCATAAGAATTTATATGACAATATATGTTGCTGCTCTAAAGATGATCATGATGCCCTCATGCCCGTATTTTATTTTATCAACACCTCTATCTCTAAACATGTGGACATATTTTTCGATTTCGGCTTTTGCTTGAGGACAAGCGAGGTCTAAGCTTGGGGGAGTTGATACGTCCATTTTGTATCATGCTTTTATGTTGATATTTATTGCATTATGGGTTGTTATTACACATTATGGCGCAATACTTATGCCTTTTCTCTCTTATTTTACAAGGTTTACATGAAGAGGGAGAATGCCGGCAGCTGGAATTCTGGGCTGGAAAAGGAGCAAATATTAGAGACCTATTCTGCACAACTCCAAAAGTCCTGAAACTTCACGGAGAGTCATTTTGGAATTAATAAAAAATATTGGGCGAAGAAAGCACCAGAGGGGGGGGCCACCAGCCATCCACAAGGGTGGAGGGCGCGCCCTACCCCCCTGGGCGTGCCCTCCTGCCTTGTGGGCCACCTGGAAGGCCCCCAATGCCCATCTTCTGCTATATGGTGTGTTTTGACCTGGAAAAATCAAGAAGAAAGCTTTCGGGATGAAGCGCCGCCATCTCGAGGCGGAACTTGGGCAGAACCAATCTAGGGTTTCGGCGAAGCTGTTCTGCCGGGGAAACTTCCCTCCGGGAGGGGGAAATCGAAGCCATCGTCATCACCATCGATCCTTTCATCGAGAGGGGGTCAATCTCCATCAACATCTTCACCAGCACCATCTCCTCTCAGACCCTAGTTCATCTCTTGTATCCGATCTTTATCTCAAAACCTCAGATTGGTACCTGTGGGTTGCTAGTAGTGTTGATTACTCCTTGTAGTTGATGCTAGTTGGTTTATTCGGTGGAAGATCATATGTTCAAATCCTTAATGATAATTAGTACTCCTCTGATTATGAACATGAATATGCTTTTTGAGTAGTTACGTTTGTTCCTGAGGACATGGGAGAAGTCTTGTTATAAGTAATCATGTGAATTTGGTATTCGTTCGATATTTTGATGAGATGTATGTTGTCTTTCCTCTAGTGGTGTTATGTGAACATCGACTACATGACACTTCACCATGATTTGGGCCTAGGGGAAGGCATTGGGAAGTAATAAGTAGATGATGGGTTGCTAGAGTGATAGAAGCTTAAACCCTAGTTTATGTGTTGCTTCGTAAGGGACTGATTTGGATCCATATGTTTCATGCTATGGTTAGATTTATCTTAATTCTTCTTTCATAGTTGCGGATGCTTGCGAGAGGGGTTAATCATAAGTGGGAGGCTTGTCCAAGGAAGGGCAGCACCCAAGCACCGGTCCACCCACATATCAAATTATCAAAGTAACAAACGCGAATCATATGAGCGTGATGAAAACTAACTTGACAACAATTCCCATGTGTCCTCGGGAGCGTTTTGCTTTATATAAGAGTTCGTCCAGGCTAGTCCTTTGCTACAAAAAGGATTGGGCCACCTTTCTGCACCTTAGTTACTTTTGTTACTTGTTACCCGTTACGAATTATCTTATCATACAACTATCTGTTACCGATAATTTTAGTGTTTGCAGATAATACCTTGCTGAAAACCGCTTGTCATTTCCTTCTGCTCCTCGTTGGGATCGACATTCTTACTATCAAAAGGACTATGATAGATTCCCTATACTTGTGGGTCATCAGGCACCCTTGGATACGGCTAGCCATGGAAAGTGAAAGTATGGTGGAAAAAGGAATAAACTTTATTTTCTGTTTGGGAACCGCCTATGATATATCTAGCATGGAAAGTATTGGGAACTACTCGATCGTTTTCGTTGACAGGAAAAGCATGCCACCCAAAGAAATTTATCTCTACTTTTTTTCGCTTTGAGCTCTGGCACCTCTACAAATCCCTACTTCCCTCTGCGAAGGGCCTTTCTTTTACTTTATGCAATTTTTATTTTGAGTCTCCATCTTCTCTTATAAAGCACCAACTAAGGGGCACTATGACCGTACTTGAGCATTGGGTGTAGCTAATATGCGAGTGTGTTTCATGAATGGATCAATGGTTGAGCATAATGGGCTAGGGATAACTTGCTTTAGTGTTGATATTTTGAAAGACATGGTTGCTTGTTGATATGCTTGAGTATTGAAATCTCCATGTCAAAACTAGACTATTGCTTTGAATCATATTAAAGTCCAAATGTCCATGCTAGAAAGAAAAGAATATGTGATGAACATGTTAGGTAGCATTCCACATCAAAAATTCTGTTTTTATCATTTACCTACTCGAGGACGAGCAGGAATTAAGCTTGGGGATGCTGATACGTCTCCAACATATCTATAATTTTTTATTGTTCCATGCTGTTATATTATCATTCTTGGATGTTTTACAATCATTTTATAGCAAATTTATATCATTTTTTGGGACTAACCTATTGACATAGTGCCCAGTGCCAGTTGCTGTTTTTTTGCTTGTTTTTTACTTCGCAGGAAATCAATACCAAACGGAGTCCAAACGCAGCGAAACTTTTTGGTGATTTTTTCTGGACCAGAAGACACAAGTTGGGCCAAGAAAGTACCTAAGGGGGCTCCGAGGGGAGCACAACCCACCAGGGCGCGCCTGGGGGCCCAGGCGCACCCAGGTGGGTTGTGCCCATGTCGGCCACCTCCCGCACCGCCTCTTTGCTCTACAAATACCACAATATTCCAGAAACCCTAGGGGAGTCGACGAAAATCAATTCCAGCTGCCGCAAGTTCCAGAAACCACATATCCAATCTAGACACCATCATGGAGGGGTTCATCATCCTCATTGGTGCCTCTCCGATGATGCGTGAGTAGTTTATTGTAGACCTACGGGTCCGTAGGCAGTAGCTAGATGGCTTTATCTCTCTCTTGGAGATCTATTTGATGTAACTCTTTTTGCGGTGTGTTTGTTGGGATCCGATGAACTTTGAGTTTATGATCAGATATATGATTTTATCCATGAAAGTTATTTGAGTCTTTTGATCTCTTATATGCATGATTACTTATAGCCTCGTATTTCTTCTTCAAATCTTTGGTTTAGTTAGGCCAACTAGATCGATTTTTCTTGCCATGGGAAGAGGTGCTTTGTGATGTGTTCGATCTTACGGTGCTTGATCCCAGTGACAGAAGGGGAACCGACACATACGTATCGTTGTTATTAAGGATAACAAGATGGGGTCTATTTCTACATAAATAGATCTTGTCTACATCATGTCATCGTTCTTATTGCATTACTCCGTTTCTTCATGAACTTAATACACTAGATGCATGCTGGATAGCGGTCGATGTGTGGAGTAATAGTAGTAGATGCAGGCAGGAGTCGGTCTACTAATCTTGGACGTGATGCCTATATAATGATCATTGCCTGGATATCGTCATAATTATTTGAAGTTCTATCAATTGCCCAAAAGTAATTTGTTTACCCACCGTATGCTATTTTTCTCGAGAGAAGCCACTAGTGAAATCTACGGCCCCCGGGTCTATTTTCTCATCATATATTTTCAGATCTATTTTGTTATTTGCCTTTTTATTTATTTGCCACTTTTATTTTCAGATCTATATTTCTAAAAACTCAAAAATATTTTGCTTCACTTTATTTTATTCGCGATCTATTTATCCAATCTACTTTAATTTATCTCACGTCCGTTTGCCAATTTCTGGCGCCGTTACCCGAAAGGGACTGATAACCCCTTTAACACGTCGGGTTGCAAGTATTTGTTCTTTGTGTGCAGGTGTTGTTTACGTAGTGTTGCTTGGTTCTCCTACTGGTTCGATAACCTTGGTCTCATCACTGAGGGGAATACCTACCGTTGCTGTGCTGCATCATCCCTTCCTCTTTGGGGAAATACCGACATAGTTCAAGCCAACATCAGATTCCCCCTATATGACACTCGTCCAGAGGCGTGTCATGCAGACAGATTGAAGATGATTAAGCGGCGCGGCAGGCCTGCCGGGCTGCATCCTCAGCGTGACACCTAGCAGTGCATTTAATGCACTTTGTCCTAACTGCCAGAGTTAGGTATGATAGCACTGTTGGCTATCTAATCAGTAGATAATGATTATTTTGCCACTGTGGTAACCCCTTAGCCTATAAAAGGAGGGCCATGGCAACCTGAAAAAGGATTCGGACCCTTGTACACTCATACGCGCGTGGCCGCTCTCCCCGAGGCGACCTTGCCGGGCTTGAGCGCTGCGTGTCCACCACGGTCCTCCCTTCAATCCACCAAAGCAGGAGTAGGGTTTTACGCTTCTCAGCGGCCCGAACCTGGGTAAAAAACCACCAGTGTCACCTCTGTCGTGCTGTTCCATGGCTTCTGCTCTTTGTGCTACGTGATCCCCCCGCCGAACCACAAGGGGCTGATGGCCCCATAGGTGATCGTGTTCCACCACGACACCGTAAGTCCATGAGACGGGGCGACGGGACCATAGATCATGGATCATTGATCATCTCCGCGCATTCCCAAGACACTAACAGTTTGGATATGTGATCTGAGTAGGCCTCTGGCCTTTTCGCACTGACCACCACGCGGGAATAAGTATGGGCATGCTACTTTTGAGCTGCGTTGGGATTTCCTCGAAGAGGAGAGGATGATGCAGTATAGTACAGGTAAGTATTTCCCTTAGTTATGAAACCAAGGTTATCAATCCAGTAGGAGAACCAAGCAACACTATGTAAACAACACCTGCACAAAAACAGCAAATACTTGCAACCCAACGTGTAAAGGGGTTGTCAATCCCTCAACGGTTATAAGCAAGATTAAATTGTATAGGATTTGATAAATAGATCTAACTAAACTACAAAATAAAATAAATAAAAGAAAATTACAGCAAGGTATTTTTAGGATTTTATATGATAAAAGATAGACCTGGGGGCCATAGTTTTCACTAGAGGCTTCTCTCGAGAAAATAGCATACGGTGGGTAAACAAATTACTGTTGAGCAATTGATAGAAAAGCAAATAATTATGACGATTTCTAAGGCAATGATCATACATACGCATCACGTCAAAGATTAGTAGACCGAAACGATTCTTCATCTACTACTATTACTCCACACATCGACCAATATCCAGCATGCATCTAGTGTATTAAGTTCATGAAAAAACAAAGTAATGCATTAGGCAAGATGACATGATGTAGACAAGATAAACTCACGTATGAATAAACCCCATGTTTTTACCCTTAATGGCAACAATACATACGTGTCTTGTCCCTTTCTGTCACTGGGATTGAGCACCGCAAGATCGAACCCATCACAAAGCACCTCTTCCCATGGCAAGATAAATCAATCTAGTTGGCCAAACCAAACCAATAAATCGGAGAAGAAATACGAGGCTATATTAATCATGCATAAAAGAGTTCAGAGAAAACCCAAATAATATTCATGGATAGATCTGATCATAAACTCACAATTCATCGGATCTCAACAAACACACCGCAAAAAAGAATTACAACGGATAGAACTCCAAGAACATCAAGGAGAACAATGTATTAAAGAACATTGAGAGAGAAGAAGCCATCTAGCTACTAACTATGGACCCGTAAGTCTGTGGTAAACTACTCACGCATCCTTGGAGGGGCAACAAGGTTGATGAAGAACCCCTTCGTGATCAATTCCCCCTTCAGTGGAGTACCGAAGAAGGCCTCCAGATGGGATCTCTCGAGAACAGAGCCTTGCAGTGGCGGAAAAAGTATTTCATGGACTCCCCTGAGGGTTTTCTGATTTATGGGTATTTATAGAGACAAGATTAGGTCAAATGGAGCCTCAGGAGCCCCACCACCCATCAGGGCGTGCCTACTGTAACACCCCATGTATTAAGCTATAGTAATCACCCTTTTGATTATGCCATGTCATCATGATCAACAATGCTTAATCATCATTAGTATCATATCTCTTTTCAAATTCAAATTCAAATGGAAATTCGAACTTAAAGTAAAAATAAAAGTTGTGCAAACCCAGAAACTAAAATGTTCATTAAATGGCAAATATTCCACAGACAATTCTAAAATCATAACCAACATTCACTAAGTTAATTAACTGACTCAAATAGCAGTAAAATAGTAATATTTCATACCATTTTAATTAAATAAAATCCCAAATGAAAACATTTGGGCTCAAAACCTTTTTATAACAGTGGCATATAATGCACTGATATTATTGGACTATGTCTCATATTTTGCAAAAGTCTTTTGGAATGAAATTAAAAGGCAAAACAGTAAAGAAAAAGAAAAACAGAAAAGAAAAGGAAGAAAAAGAAAAAGGCCTAGTCTACTATGCACTTACCGGCCTGCCCAACACCGTGCCGGCCCAGCCCAACACCTCCCGTCCCCTTCCCCTGTTCACCCGCGCGCGCCGCTGTCGCCGCGCCCGCACACCGCGCCCCGGCCCCCCCTTCTCCTCGCTCGACGCCGCGCCGTCCCGCACCCGCCAGTGGGGATAAGAACCCCTCCTCCACCCCCAGGACGAACCCTAGCTACCTCCCTCTCCCTCTGCGTCTCCTTCCTCCGCACACCCGAGCGCCGTCATGGCCGTGGTCCCGTGAAGCACGCGGCCACCGGCCTTCACTCGCCTCGCCGAGGCGCTCACCAGCTCCGCCTACCTCTTCTCCTTCCTCTCCGGCCATCAGCTCAAGCCGGGGGCCGCTACAACTCCGGGATCGAGCCCTTCTTCAAGCTCGAGCCGCCGGCCATCTTCTCCAACCACGGCGCCACTGCTGCTCCGATTCCCTCGCCGGGCCTTCCTTGTGCCCCACGGTGAGCGCTGCGTCGAATGCCTATCTTTTGCGCCATGTCGAACGCCCAGTTGATGCCTCCGCGAGCTCCGGCTCCGCCGTCCGCCATGGTTGCTACTAGCATAGCTGCCGAGCTCCTCGGCTTGCCTCCGTGGCACCCTCGAGCTCCTGGCTATCCTGTGGAGCCTCCTGGCCTCTTAGCCCGCCCGCTAGCTAGCTGCCACGCCGCACCCGCGTGAAGCCGAACCCTGGCGCCGCCGCGGTAGTCCTAGCGCGCAACTCCGGCCGATTTAGCTCGTGCTAGGGCCGTAGATCAATGTGGTTCGATCTTCCCGTTCGAATGCCACTAGCCGCCGTCGATTTGGTTGCCGGACGGCGAATCCCGACGATGGCCGATGCACGTCGCCGCGAAACGAGCTCGCCGATGCGATTCCGGCGAGGCTCCGGCCGGCTCCGACGTGGCACGTGGGCCCCAGCCCCAGTGTCACTACCCACGGGCCCCACTGGGCCATGTTGACCGGTCAACGTGCTGACTGGGCACAGTGGCCCACTGACCTGCGGGCCCCAGCGCCTAATTAACCCTAAATCAAGTTTTAAACTAATTGTAATTAGTATAAGACACTGACCAGGTGGGTCCCGCTAGTTGATTAGGATTAGATTAGTTAATTTAACTCTGTTAATTAGTCCAGTCTACGACATGTGGGGCCCACTGGTCAGGTTTGACTCTGGTCAGCCAGAGTTGACCGCTGATGTCATCTTTTCGTCATGCTGACGTCACCGTTTACTGTTTTGGATAATTCGTATTTAATAATTAAAATAAATTCCAGAAATTAATAAAAACTTTAGAAAATCATATCTTTTAAACCGTAACTCTGATGAAAATAATTTGTACATGAAAATTTCTCAGAACAACGAGACGAATCCGAATACGCGATCCATTCGTCCGCCACACGTCCCTAACTATCCGAACATGCAACCGTTCCCCTCTTTTCGTCTGTCCGAAATGCCGGACACTGGGAATACTTTCCCGGATGTTTTTCCCCTTCGCCGGGATTACCTAGCACTACGATAGAACACCACTAGCTCTGCTTATTGACATGTCATGCACTTGTTTGCTTAGTATTTACTGTTTCCTCCCCTCTTCTCTCTCGTTAGACCCCGACGCGGTTCTCGGTACCGTCGCAGCTCCGGAGACCGACGACACCATTGACGACCTTGCCCTTGCCGCCGAGCAACCAGGCAAGCCCCCCCCTTTGATCATCCCGATATCGCCCATTCTATTTTCTCATGCTTGCATTAGAATTGCTGCTGCTGCTTTACCTATTCTGATGCATAGCCTGTTTATTGTAACCTGCTGTTGATAATTACCTGCATATCCTAAACTGCTTAGTTTAGGCTGGGTAGAGACCTATCAGTGACCCCACTTATCCCGATTGCCCCGTTGGATTATCCGAAGACCCGATCAACGGGATTGACGACCAGGCCCTGACACCGCACTCACCCCCCTTAGTTGTAACGACACTGCAGCGTTACTATTGAGTGCCGAGGGTGAAACCTATTGTAGCACTTCTAATGTTAACTCTGTAGAGTAGCTATTCGGTCATGGTCATCGAGGGTGATTCCTCCTTCACCGCTTCCGATAACGACGCCGTCGTACAACACCTCAAGTGTGAACCCAGCGAGGGTGATTCCTCCGAGTTCACCTTGACGGATACATCAAGTAGGAATCCAACGAGGGTGATACCTCGGATTCCCCTGATGTTATGGACACACGGATAATTGGACTTTACACTGTTACTTGGAAGGCGGGTCGACCCTGAGGGGTACCCGCGTGTGTTGTGAAGGCGGGTTGCCTGTATGGTGCCCGAGTGATGAATACGAGGCATGGCCGGGCATTCTTGGCCCTTGCCACAAGTCCTCGAGATGGGGAAACGGGGTCACATCTTTCGTGAGTCTCTGCTCGTTACCGCAGCCCCAAGGTACTAACGGTTTGGATATTTGATTCGAGTGGGCCTTTAGCCCGATAGCACTAACCATCACGTGGGAAAAGTTATGGGCACTCTGCATCGTATGCATCAGCCGATGGCTCTGTCAGACGTCCAGTTCAGCATTGCGGCCGGGACGGACCGGCGCCCCCCTGGTGCCTGGCTTCCCCTGCACGCAACGACTCGGAGTGCACATGGCGATGGCCCAAGACCTCTGAGCGCTTAGGATGTAGACCGACGGGGACCTCTCTGCTGAGCTCTAGGTAGGGCTGCGGTGTGTCGTTTGGCCGAGGTCGGGCAGGACCCAGAAAGTGTGTCCGGCCGGAGTTAAGCGAGCGTGGTGGGTAAGTTGGTGCACCCCTGCAGGGAAGAACTAAACTATGCATAGCCGGATCCTCGGTAACGGACACTCGGAGTTGTATCCTGATTGATACAATTAGAACTGGATACTTGGATACTATGGCTCTGGGATTGCTTCTCGCAGGGAGTCGAGAAGGGATCTCAGGACGAGGTTCATGACTGTATGGCTCTGGGATTGCTTTCTCGCAGGGAGTCGAGAAAGGATCTCTGGGTGAGGTTGATATCATTATTGCTACCTTATAATGTACTGTGCTACTCTCTTCTAATGCTGCAAGACCGCTGAAGATGCTAGTCTTTGATAGGACTAGGCCTTCTCTCTATTCTGGCATTTCTGCAGCCCAGTCCACATATACAGCCTCCCTTTGAAAATGTTGCATATGTAGTGCAGATCCTTGCTTGCTGAGTACTTCTGAGTACTCACGGTTGCTTTGTTTTCCTTTTCTCCCCATATCAGTTTGTCGTGACCAAGATGACGGAGCCCCTGAGACAGCTGTCCCCACCGACGATTGCTACTACTACCCCGAGGGTGGTTAATACTACAAGTTGACTGACGACCAGGAGTAGGTTCGGAGGGTCCCAGGCAGGAGGCCTACGCCTTTCGATCGTAGTGTTTTTCTTTTGTCTCGCCTTCTTAAGGCCTTTCTGTGTTTTCTTTTATATCTGTACTCAGATATCTGATGCTTCCGCTGACGCTTGTATGCGAGCTTATGTATTCGAGCCCTCGAGGCCCCTGGCTTGTAATATAAAGCTTGTATGACTTTATTATGTTTTAGAGTGGTGTTGTGATATCTTCCCGTGAGTCCTTAGGCTTGATCGTGTGCATTTGCGTGTATGATTAGTGCATGATTGAGCCGGGGGCGTCACAAGTTGGTATCAGAGCCGACTGCCTGTAGGAACCCCATTTCCAACTCCTTGGCCGAAGTTGAGTCTAGTAACCGAAAACTGTTTTACTAACTTGGCTGTGTGGCTTACGGGCCCACGTCGCCAAATGGGTGGTATTAGTATCTTTTACTCCTCGACCTTTACTCTGGGACTCGGATCTCTCATCTATTCGGGTTAAAATTTTACTAACTCCAACATTAGGTTCTCGTGATCACATCCATCCGGTGTTCTGAAAATTTCCCCCTTCCTTCAAGATTGTGGGCCAGGTTCTGCTTGCAGGATCCTCTTATCAAGGGCACCCTGTGTTGTCACTTGCAGATTCCTCGCTCCAACAGTTTTCTCCGACGTTGATGTAGCCTTTGCTATGTCTTGTTGTGTACTTCCCTACCGCGTGCCTGCGCGCCACCTAGATGTCTAGCCCTCCCTTTTCAACTATCGTAATGCCGGATACTAACCGAGGCTATGTGTGGCTTCGAACGTCTGGTGCGAATATGATGAAGTATCTATTGCACTTCCTTCTGTTGTGCGTGTTACTTCATGAATCATTCCATACGCATGCAGTTTTCTTGCTAAACTGCCCCTGTTGACTTGGCAGGATGGCGGACGATCCCCCACCTCCACCTTATATTGCCGGAATGATGCAGCAGTTTGAACTGAACCGTCAGGTTATGACCGGAAAATTGGCCCAGTTCCCTAACCAGAATGCCCAGCAATAGACTGCTCCAATAACTCTGCCAGAATTTGTGCGCCTCAATCCATCGGTCTTCCGTAACTCCACCAACCCTATGGATGCTGATGATTGGCTTCGTGACATCCTGTTTGAGATGGAGTCAGCTAATGTTGCCCCTGACAGTTACGTCGCCTTTGCGACATTCCACTTAAAGGGTCCAGCTGCTCAATGGTGGGAAAGCCACAAGGGTATGTTGCATGCAGAGTCTGTAACCACTTGGCAGGAATTTCAGTCAGCCTTTCGTGCACGGTACATTCCTCAAGGTCTGATGGACCAGAAGAAACAGGAGTTTCGCAAACTCTCTCAGGGCAAAATGACTATGGATGAATATCAGAGGAAAATTCTCGAATTGTCCCGCTATGCTGAAGATGACGTCTGCACTGACACACGCAAGCAGGAGAAATTCCATGAAGGACTGCGTACTGACATAAACCTTGCACTTGTAGTCCATGATTGCACAGACTTCGCAACGCTTGTCAGCAAATCTTTCCAAGTTGAAACAGCTCTGACGAAGTACCAGGAGTCGCTCAAGCGCACTCATGAAGCTGGCTCATCCTCGGGTCAGCCTGTTCAGAAGCGTCGAGTGTGGATCCCGCACAATATACATCACCGACCTGCCCCTGCACCGAGACCGTCATATGTTGCACCTCTTTTGCCTCCACCGCCAAGGCAGTTAACGATCCAGGGTGGACAGTCCAATGCCGTAGCTCCTCTCCATAATGATGGTTTATGCCGCAAGTGTGGACAGCCAGGGCATCGAGCTTTCAACTGTCCTCAGGGTCAGCCGCAAAATTCATCACGTTGTCCTGTTGATCATAAAAAGGGCCGTCGAAACCACCCTAGCAGAAATCGTAATGCCAGACCACCTGCTAGTCAGCTTGTTCAAGTCAACCATATCAAGACTGAAGAAGCTCGAGAGGACACCAACATTGTGATGGGCACCCTTCTAGTGAATTCAACCCCAGCTTCTGTACTCTTTGATTCTGGAGCATCAAACTCCTTCATGTCCGAAAGTTTTGCACGAAGTCATGATATACCTTTCGAGGAGATGTGCACCCCTTTGGTAATCCAGTCACCCGGGGCTAATTGGCAAACTACCAGGGTAAGCCACGGTAATCACATTGTGATTGGAGGATTGATGTTCCCCATTTCTCTCATTGCCCTCAAGACCTCCAACATAGACATTATTCTGGGTATGGACTGGTTGAAGCCTAATAAAGCTTTGATTGACTGTGCCACTGAATCAGTCCGGCTCACTCACCCTTCTGGCCAGAAAGTACAATACTCAGCTCGAATAGCTCAGGATGCTGAGACTCAAATATATGTTCTGAATGCATTGAATGCCTCACCTCTTGAAGGCATCGAGAATGTTCCAGTTGTTT
This sequence comes from Thinopyrum elongatum, assembly GCA_011799875.1. Lineage (NCBI taxonomy): Eukaryota > Viridiplantae > Streptophyta > Magnoliopsida > Poales > Poaceae > Thinopyrum > Thinopyrum elongatum. The sequence continues at coordinate 396,598,836 of CM022300.1, forward strand.
GTGAATTTCAGGATGTCTTTCCAGAAGAACTTCCAGGAATACCCCCTGCTAGAGCTGTCGAGTTTGTCATCGACTTGAAACCAGGCACTACTCCTATTGTGAAGCGTCCTTATAAAATGCCTCCGCACCACCTTCTCGAGCTTAAGGAAGAAATCGACACATCACTTAAGAAAGGTTTCATCCGCCCCAGTTCCTCTGCTTGGGGAGCACCTTCACTCTTTGTTAAGAAGAAGGATGGAACTAACCGATTGGTTCAGGATTATCGGCCCATTAACCAAGCCACAATTCAGAATAAATATCCGCTTCCTCGGATCAATGATTTGTATGATCAACTTGCTGGATCATCGGTGTTTTCTAAACTCGACTTGAGGTTGGGTTACCATCAGATCCGTGTTCGCGAAGAGGATATTCCCAAGACTGCATTTGTTACTCGCTATGGCTCCCACGAGTACACGGTCATGTCCTTCGGCTTAACCAATGCTCCAGCCACATTCTCCCGTATGATGAATTATATCTTCATGGATTACCTCGACAAGTTCATCGTGGTTTATCTAGATGATATTCTGGTTTATTCTAAGAATAAAGAAGAACATGTTGAACACCTCCGTCTTGTACTGGAAAGGCTCCGAGAACACCAGTTGTATGCCAAATACTCCAAATGTGAATTCTGGCTTTCTGAAGTAACTTACCTTGGTCATGTGATTTCCAAGGATGGAATTGTTGTTAACCCGGAACGAGTTCAGGCTATTCTTGACTGGACTCCTCCAAAGAACGTCAAGCAAGTGAGAAGTTTTCTCGGCCTTGCAAGCTATTGCCGTCGATTTGTCGAGAACTTTTCCAAGATTGCTAAGCCTTTGACTGATTTGCTTCATAAAGGCGTTAAGTTTGAATGGACAGACAAATGTCAAGAAAGTTTTCAAACACTCAAAGTGAAGCTGACATCTGCCCCAGTACTTGCTCCACCAGATTCTTGCAAAGATTTTGTGATCTATTGTGACGCATCCCGTGAAGGATTAGGCTGTGTCCTAATGCAAGAGCGTAAAGTGATTGCCTATGGCTCTCGTCAGTTGCGCCCACATGAAGAGAATTATCTGGTACATGATCTAGAACTAGCTGTTGTCATCTATGCACTACAGTTGTGGAGACATTACCTTCTCGGTAATCATTGCGAGATCTACACGGATCATAAAAGTCTGAAGTACTTGTTCACCCAGCCATCTCTAAACCTCCGTCAGCAAAGATAGATGGAGGCCATTGCGGACTATGATTTGGGTATTTCCTATACCCCTAGCAAGGCTAACGTGATGGCTGATGCCTTAAGCCGCAAGTCCTATTGTGACAACCTCATGGTTAGGCGAGCTCAACCTCGTCTTTTTGAAGAACTACGCAAGCTGAATCTCCGTATTGTTCCACAGGGATCTCTTAATAACCTTGTGATACAACCAGATCTTGAGAAAGCTGTTAAGAATGCGCAAACTAAGGATGCTGAAATTGATCTCATGAAGAAAGATCTTCACCTTGAAAAGTACAGGGATTTCTCGCTGTCTGAAGATGGAACCTTGTATTTCAGAAACCGCATTGTCGTACCTCGTTACGAGCTTATGACTGACAAAGTCATGAAGGAGGCACACGATACCCCGCTGTCTATTCATCCGGGTAGCACCAAGATGTATCGTGATCTCCGTCAAAGGTACTGGTGGTCTAAAATGAAGCAGAACATTGCTCGCTATGTTGCTGAATGTGATATGTGTCGTCGCGTTAAAGCAGAACATCAGAAGCCTGCTGGAATTCTGCAACCATTACCTATTCCTTTATGGAAATGGGATAAGGTTCAGATGGATTTCATTACAGGACTTCCCAGGTCACAGAAGGGTCACGATGCTATTCTTGTCGTCATCGACCAACTCTCTAAGGTTGCACACTTTCTGCCTGTCAAAGAGACGATCACTGCTAGTCAATTAGCAGAGTTGTATATCTCCAGAATTGTTTCACTCCACGGTATTCTGAAGGAGATCAGTTCGGACCGTGGCGGTCTTTTCACCTCCAAATTCTGGGAAAGTTTCCAAGAAGCTATGGGAACTCATATTACTTGGAGTTCAGCTTATCACCCTCAATCCCAAGGCCAAGTCGAGCAAGTCAATCAAGTGCTTGAAGACATGCTTCGGGCTTGTGTTATATCGTTCGGTAAGAAGTGGGAAGAATCTCTTCTGTATGCGGAATTCTCATATAACAACAGCTATCAAGCCAGCTTGAAAATGGCCCCTTTCAAAGTTCTATATGGACGTAAGTGTCGAACCCCTCTGAATTGGTCAGAAACTGGGGGACGACCGCTCGTGGGTCCGGATATTATTCAACACGCCGAAGAACAAGTCCGTATTGTCCGAGAAAATCTCAAGGCGGCTTAGGACCGCCAGAAGAGCAACTATGATCGCAAACGATGGGGTTTGACTTATCAACCTGGTGATCAAGCTTATCTGCGAGTCACTCCTATGAAGGGCACCCACCGTTTTGGAATTAAGGGCAAGTTAGCTCCATGCTACATTGGTCCTTTCCGCATTGTTGCAAGACGTGGTCAAGTGGTGTATAAGTTGGAATTGCCACCGCAATTCTCTCATATCCACGACGTCTTCCATGTGTCGCAACTTCGTAAATGCTTCAAGGAATCTCCGCACCAAGCTGTGGATCACGAAATGCTCGAATTGCATGATGATCTTTCTTATAAGGAGCATCCGATCCGCATTCTCGATAAAGCTGAACGTCGGACCCGTCAGAAGGTTACCAAGTTCCTCAAAGTGCAGTGGTCAAATCATACTGAAGATGAAGCCACTTGGGAACGAGAGGATAATCTTAATGCGGAATACCCCGAACTTTTTCCTTCTACCTCTTAATTCTCGGGACGAGAAGTCTTGCTAGTAGAGGAGATTTGAAACACCCCATGTATTAAGTTACAGTAATCACCCTTTTGATTATGCCATGTCATCATGATCAACAGTGCTTAATCATCATTAGTATCATATCTCTTTTCAAATTCAAATTCAAATGGAAATTCAAACTTAAAGTAAAAATAAAAGTTGTCCAAACCCAGAAACTAAAATGTTCATTAAATGGCAAATATTCCACAGATAATTCTAAAATCATAACCAACATTCACTAAATTAATTAACTGACTCAAATAGCAGTAAAATAGCACTATTTCATACCTTTTTAATTAAATAAAATCCCAAATGAAAACCTTTGGACTCAAAACCTTTTTATAACAGTGGCATATAATGCACTGATATTATTGGACTATGTCTCATATTTTGCAAAAGTCTTTTGAAATGAAATTAAAAGGCAAAACAGTAAAGAAAAAGAAAAATAGAAAAGAAAAGGAAGAAAAAGAAAAAGGCCTAGTCTACTATGCACTTACCGGCCTGCCCAACACCGTGCCGGCCCAGCCCAACACCTCCCGTCCCCTTCCCCTGTTCACCCGCGCGAGCCGCTGTCGCCGCGCCTGCACACCGCGCCCCGGCCCCCTCTTCTCCTCGCTCGACGCCGCGCCGTCCCGCACCCGCCAGTGGGGATAAGAACCCCTCCTCCACCCCCAGGACGAACCCTAGCTGCCTCCCTCTCCCTCTGCGTCGCCTTCCTCCGCACACCCGAGCACCGTCATGGCCGTGGTCCCGTGAAGCACGCGGCCACCGGCCTTCACTCGCCTCGCCGACGCGCTCACCAGCTCCGCCTACCTCTTCTCCTTCCTCTCCGGCCATCAGCTCAAGCCAGGGGCCGCTACAACTCCGGGATCGAGCCCTTCTTCAAGCTCGAGCCGCCGGCCATCTTCTCCAACCACGGCGCCACTGCTGCTCCGATTCCCTCGCCGGGCCTTCCTTGTGCCCCACGGTGAGCGCCGCGTCGAATGCCTTTCTTTTGCGCCATGTCGAACGCCCAGTTGATGCCTCCGCGAGCTCCGGCTCCGCCGTCCGCCATGGTTGCTACTAGCATAGCTGCCGAGCTCCTCGGCTTGCCTCCGTGGCACCCTCGAGCTCCTGGCGATCCCGTGGAGCCTCCTGGCCTCTTAGCCCGCCCGCTAGCTAGCTGCCACGCCGCGCCCGCATGAGGCCGAACCCCGGCGCCGCCGCGGTAGTCCTAGCGCGCAACTCCGGCCGATTTAGCTCGCGCTAGGGCCGTAGATCAACGCGGTTCGATCTTCCCGTTCGAATGCCACTAGCCGCCGTCGATTTGGTTGCCGGACGGCGAATCCCGACGATGGCCGACGCACGCCGCCGCAAAACGAGCTCGCCGGCGCGATTCCGGCGAGGCTCCGGTCGGCTCCGACGTGGCATGCGGGCCCCAGCCCCAGTGTCACTGCCCACGGGCCCCACTAGGCCCTGTTGACCGGTCAACGTGCTGACTGGGCACAGTGGCCCAGTGACCTGCGGGCCCCAGCGCCTAATTAACCCTAAATCAAGTTTTAAACTAATTGTAATTAGTATAAGACACTGACCAGGTGGGTCTCGCTAGTTGATTAGGATTAGATTAGTTAATTTAACTCTGTTAATTAGTCCAGTCTATGACATGTGGGGCCCACTGGTCAGGTTTGACTCTGGTCAACCAAAGTTGACCGCTGACATCATCTTTTCGTCATGCTGACATCACCGTTTACAGTTTTGGATAATTCATATTTAATAATTAAAATAAATTCCAGAAATTAATAAAAACTTTAGAAAATCATATCTTTTAAACCGTAACTCCGATGAAAATAATTTGTACATGAAAATTTCTCAGAACGACGAGACGAATTCGAATACGCGGTCCGTTCGTCTGCCACATGTCCTTAACTATCCGAACATGCAACCGTTCCCCTCTTTTCGTCTGTCCGAAATGCCGGACACTGGGAATACTTTCCCGGAAGTTTTTCCCCTTCGCCGGGATTACCTAGCACTACGATAGAACACCGCTAGCTCTGCTTATTTACATGTCATGCACTTGTTTGCTTAGTATTTACTGTTTCCTTCCCCTCTTCTCTCTCGTTAGACCCCGACGCAGTTCCCGGTACCGCCGCAGCTCCGGAGACCGACGACACCATTGACGACCTTGCCCTTTCCGTCGAGCAACCAGGCAAGCCCCCCCTTTGATCATCCTGATATCGCCCATTCTATTTTCTCATGCTTGCATTAGAATTGCTGCTGCTGCTGCTTTACCTATTCTGATGCATAGCCTGTTTATTGTAACCTGCTGTTGATAATTACCTGCATATCCTAAACTGCTTAGTTTAGGCTGGGTAGAGACCTATCAGTGACCCCACTTATCCCGATTGCCCCGCTGGATTATCCGAACACCCGATCAATGGGATTGAAGCCCAGGCACCGACACCGCACATCACCCCCCTTAGTTGTAACGACACTGCAGCGTTACTATCGAGTGCTGAGGGTGAAACCTATTGTAGCACTTCTGATGTTAACTCTGTAGAGTAGCTATTCGGTCGTGGTCATCGAGGGTGATTCCTCCTTCACCGCTTCCGATAATGACGCCGTCGTACAGCACCTCAAGTGTGAACCCAGCGAGGGTGATTCCTCCGAGTTCACCTTGACGGATACATCAAGTAGGAATCCAACGAGGGTGATACCTCGGATTCCCCTGATGTTATGGACACACGGATAATTGGACTTTACACTGTTACTTGGAAGGCGGGTCGACCCTGAGGGGTACCCGCGTGTGTTGTGAAGGCGGGTTGCCTGTATGGTGCCCGAGTGATGAATACGAGGCGTGGTCGGGCATTCTTGGCCCTTGCCGCAAGTCCTCGAGACGGGGCGACGGGGTCACATCTTTCGTGAGTCTCTGTTCGTTACCGCAGCCCCAAGGTACTAACGGTTTGGATATTTGATTTGAGTGGGCCTTTGGCCCGATAGCACTAACCATCACGTGGGAAAAGTTATGGGCACTCTGCATCGTATGCATCAGCCGAAGGCTCTGTCAGACGTCCAGTTCAGCATTGCGGCCGGGACGGACCGGCGCCCCCCTGGTGCCTGGCTTCCCCTGCACGCAACGACTCGGAGTGCACAAGGCGATGGCCAAGACCTCTGAGCACTTAGGATGTAGACCGACGGGGACCTCTCTGCTGAGCTCTAGGTAGGGCTGCGGTGTGTCGTTTGGCCGAGGTCGGGCAGGACCCAGAAAGTGTGTCCGGCCGGAGTTAAGCAAGCATGGTGGGTAAGTTGGTGCACCCCTGCAGGGAAGAACTAAACTATGCATAGCCGGATCCTCGGTAACGGACACTCGGAGTTGTATCCTGATTGATACAATTAGAACTGGATACTTGGATACTATGGCTCTGGGATTGCTTCTCGCAGGGAGTCGAGAAGGGATCTCAGGACGAGGTTGATGACTGTATGGCTCTGGGATTGCTTTCTCGCAGGGAGTCGAGAAAGGATCTCTGGGTGAGGTTGATATTATTATTGCTACCTTATAATGTACTGTGCTACTCTCTTCTATTGCTGCAAGACCGCTGAAGATGCTAGTCTTCGATAGGACTAGGCCTTCTCTCTATTCTGGCATTTCTGCAGCCCAGTCCACATATACAGCCTCCCTTTGAAAATGTTGCATATGTAGTGTAGATCCTTGCTTGCTGAGTACTTCTGAGTACTCACGGTTGCTTTGTTTTCCTTTTCTCCCCATATCAGTTTGTCGTGACCAAGATGACGGAGGCCCTGAGACAGCTGTCCCCGCCGACGATCGCTACTACTACCCCAAGGGTGGTTACTACTACGAGTTGACTGACGACCAGGAGTAGGTTCGAAGGGTCCCAGGCAGGAGGCCTACGCCTTTCAATCGTAGTGTTTTTCTTTTGTCTCGCCTTCTTAAGGCCTTTCTGTGTTTTCTTTTATATCTGTACTTAGATATCTGATGCTTCCGCTGACGCTTGTATGCAAGTTTATGTATTCGAGCCCTCGAGGCCCCTGGCTTGTAATATAAAGCTTGTATGACTTTATTATGTTTTAGAGTGGTGTTGTGATATCTTCCCGTGAGTCCTTAGGCTTGATCGTGTGCATTTGCGTGTATGATTAGTGCACGATTGAGGCGGAGGCGTCACACCTACCTCCCTGGGCGCGCCCTGGTGGGTGGTGGGCCCATGCCCCATGTATGGTCCTCTCTCAAAGCTTCTCGTGTTCCTTATGTCCAGAAAAAAATCTCCAAAAAGTTTCATGGCATTTGGACTTCGTTTGGTACTGATGTTCTACGAAACCAAAAACAAGCAAAAAAACAGCAACTGGCACTGGGCACTAGGTTAATAGGTTAGTCCCAAAAAATGGTATAAAGTTGCTTGTAAATGTATATATAACATCCAAGATTGATACTTTTATAGCATGGAACAATAAATAATTATAGATACGTTGGAGACGTATCAGGGCACTCTGCGTCGTACGATTCTTCCGAAAGCTCACTAATGTCAGCGGTTTAGCGGATCGCGTCTGGGTGGCCGCGTAAGCACCTGCTTTGTATAAAGAGGTAGCCAAGGCTGATCCCGGCCGTCCTCGCAACATGCAGGATTGCAAAGGACGATTGGCCCATGACCCCTTCGCATTTAGGATGTAGACCGGCATGCTGGCCTCTCTAGTGAGCCTAGGTAGGACTACGGCGTGTCGATCAGCCGAGGCCAGGCATGACCAAGGAAAGTGTGTTCGACCGGAGTTAATCAAGCGTGTTGGGTAAGTTTGTGCACCCTTGCAGGGAAGTTAATCTATTCGAATAGCCATGTCCACGGTAACGGACGCTCGGAGTTGTACCCCGATCTATACAACTAGAACTGGATACTGGAGACATGAAATGGATATGATGGCTCCGAGATTTCTTTCTCGCAGGGTGTCGAGGAAGAATTTCAGGGCCTTAATGCAATATACTTGTTACTTATATTATGCTAATCTGCACTCTTCTAATGTTGCAAGATGCTTCAAGATGCTAGTCTTAGATAGGCTAGGCTTTCCCTTCTCTTCTGGCATTTTTGCAGTTCAGTCCAAAGATATAGCCCCATTCCTTTGACATTGATGCATACTTAGTATAGATCTGATGTAAGTCTTGCGAGTACTTTGGATGGGTACTCACGGTTGCTTTGCTACCCCTTTTTCCCCACTACCCGATTGCTGCGATCAGATGATAGAGTCCAGGAGCCAGTTGATCCCGCCGATAACTACTACTACCATGACGGAGCCTACTACTATGTGGAGACCGCCGACAACCAGGAGTAGTTAGGAGGCTCCCAAGCAGGAGGCCTGCGCCTTTTTGATCCAGTTATCATTGTTTTTGCTAGTGTTTTTAAGGAAGAACTCTGTACTCAGATGTTGTTGCTTCCGCTGACTCTTGTGTATTCGATCCCTTTAGGCCCCTGGCTTGTAATATAAAGCTTGTATCACTTTAATTTGTCTCTAGAGTTGTGTTGTGATATCTTCCCGTGAGTCTCTGATCTTGATCGTGCGCATTTGCATGTATGATTAGTGCACAATTAAGTCAGGGCATCACAAGTTGGTATTAGAGCCGACTGCCTGTAGGTAGCCCCCTTTCCAACTCCTTGGCCGAAGTTGAGTCTAGTCTTTGAAAAACTTTTACTAACATTGTTGGGTGGCTTACGGGCCCACATCACAAATGGGTGGTATTAGGATATTTTATTCCTCATCTTTACTCTAGGACTCTGATCTCTCTTCTATTTCGGTTAAAGATTTTGCTAACTCCAATGCTAGGTTCTCATACTACTTCCTTCCGGAGAGCCCCTCATTCCAGATGATCGCTTGATGCACCAGAAGATTCTGAAGATACTCTCCGATGTTCTCTCGAGACTTTGTGCCAATCGCTTTGCAATTCCCTACCATCAATAAATCCTTATGTATAACCACATACACTTGCCATTCATACGTTTATCCCTAGTTGTTCATGTGTTTCACGAAATTCTTCGAAATGCTATTCGGATCTTCCGAAAATCCTCAATAGCCTATTGCTCTTGCAACTCTTGCCTGCTTGCATTATGGTTAATTCCATATGTATAGTAGTCTTCGTTGACATCCTTTGTCATTGACATTTTGAGCCTAATGATTCAATATGTTGCGAGTATTCGCAATCATCAGTTGTTCCCTGCAAATTATCCTTCTAGCTCAGATGTCATTCCGAATAGGAGCTGATTCTTGACCAATCTAGCTTTGATCGGTAGTGCCTCTAAGTCCATTCAACTTACTCATCTTTTGACTAGAGCATTTGCTTCTGATTCCCTGATTCTGGAATCGCAATCCCATTGTAATTAAGCATCAAATTATTCAGATGATTTCGATAATCTGATGCCTTTGCATTCTTTCTTCATCTTGTTGAGTACTGTTACTCACCCCAGATCCCTTGAGGACTGCCAGACCCTTGATTGGATTAATATTTGACAGAGTCCTTCATACTCAATAACCTTGTGAGCTCTTCCCCTGATACATAGAGCCTTTGGTAATTGGTATCCTCTGCTTTTGTCAACTATGCTCTACTATCGAGCTTGTGTTATTTACTCTTGAAGTTTGTGGTATAAGTTCCTAAGATGCCCCAATGGGTTGGACCTATGCCTTACATAATCTATGTGAACCCAAAGATTATGCGGGTTATACCTACTGGCGTTTCGTCGGATAAAATTTCAACACTACAACTTCTTCCAAAAACGAGAAGTGAATGAAAGGTTATGCATTGGTGAAGTGGGAGTCGACCTTGAACTTTGCGCTCATGCCCATGGACACGATGTAGACCTTATCATGGAAGCTTCTCATAAAATTAATTATCCCCTTGATATAAATATCATCTAGTATCTATGATTTGATCATTTGCAATAGTGGTTCCGACCATATCTTCTCCTTTGATTCCATTTCTCAGGCAAGTTAAAACACTTGTCTTCCGCGGATCAATACACCGCTCCAACCTCTATTCCGATCTATCTTCAAGTATTACCCTCTGGTATCTCGAGAATATCATGGAACTGCAATACTTCTTATGAGTCTTCGTCAAGTATTGCTTCTCACTAATTTATTTTTTTCCGGGTTCTGAGTTGATTGTCACTCACGAACACCGATAAGTGAATTAAGTCCACACTACGGTTCAACAACTCTTAGTAATCTTCATTACTTACGAGTTTGTACTCGATCATGTCATTCCCAGCTGATTGGTTACATCTTCATCGTCATGCTAAAGCTTGACCATGCTACCTATGTCCTTCATCACCGGGACACAATCCCGATAATCCGCTAAGCTACATCGAGCTTTCAACATCATATTGTTTTTCTTGAAAGGAAACTCTGACTCTGAGATTGCATCTTGTCGGTGGTTCTAGTAACCTTTTGCTTCACCATTCCTTTGGCTTGATGTCATAGCCGATCGATTACATCTTCATGAAACCCCTCGACAAAATGTGTCATAATCATCGTCAACAATTTGACTTCTTCCAATTTGTGCATCGAATTCATGATGAGAAATACCATCCTTGCCCCTCGATGATTTGTTTATCATCGACAACATTATTCCTTCCCTCCAACACAAACCTGTTCATGTTTTGTGTTGTACCTTGAGTTCCTTGCTATCCAGCTTATGTTATGTTCTACCTTGGAGTATTACCATCTTTTATGTCAAGAATGATGTGAGAATGTCACCACCTCTTAAGAATTCTTGATACAAGTGATACTTCTCGCCATCTCCATTCAATTCTTGGTCCCCGTGTTGTTTCTAACCGGAATACCAACAAGTGAACGGTGATGTCTGGATTCAAACTTCTAGCAACCCTATTGCTTGAAGGAAATATGCCCTAGAGGCAATAATAAAGTTGTTATTTTATATTTCCTTATTCATGATAAATGTTTATTATTCATGCTAGAATTGTATTAACCGGAAACTCGATACATGTGTGGATACATAGACAAAACACTGTGTCCCTAGTAAGCCTCTACTAGACTAGCTCGTTAATCAAAGATGGTTAAGTTTCCTAACCATAGACATGTGTTGTCATTTGATGAACGGGATCACATCATTAGGAGAATGATGTGATGGACAAGACCCATCCGTTAGCTTAGCATAATGATCGTTCAGTTTTATTGCTACTGCTTTCTTCATGTCAAATACATATTCCTTCGACTATGAGATTATGCAACTCCCGGATACTGGAGGAATGCCTTGTGTGCTATCAAACATCACAATGTAACTGGGTGATTATAAAGATGCTCTACAGGTATCTCCGAAGGTGTCTGTTGGGTTGGCATAGATCGAGACTAGGATTTGTCACTCCGAGTATCGGAGAGGTATCTCTGGGCCCTCTCGGTAATGCACATCATAAGAAGCCTTGCAAGCAAAGTGACTTAGTCATAGGATGATGTATTACGGAATGAGTAAAGAGACTTGCCGGTAATGAGATCGAACTAGGTATAAAGATACCGACGATTGAATCTCGGGCAAGTAACATACCGATGGACAAAGGGAATTGCGTATGTTGTCATTACGGTTCGACCGATAAAGATCTTCGTAGAATATGTGGGAGCCAATATGAGCATCCAGGTTCCTCTATTGGTTATTGACCAGAGAGGTGTTTCGGTCATGTCTACATAGTTCTCGAACCCGTAGGGTCCGCGCGCTTAACGTTCGATGACGATTTTATATTATATGAGTTATGTGATTTGGTGACCGAATGTTGTTCAGAGTCCCAGATGAGATCACGGACATGACGAGGAGTCTCGAAATGGTCGAGAGGTAAAGATTCATATATAGTACAATGATATTCGGACACCGGAAGTGTTCCGGGGTACCGGGTACATACCGGGTCACCGGAAGTGGTTCCGGGCACCCCCCGGCAAAGATATGGGCCTAATGGGCCAAGAGGGGAAACACAGCAACCAGCAGGGGCTGCTGCACCTCCCATATGGGCTACACCTAAGGGAAAGGAAAGGGGAGAAGAGGGAAGGAAGGGGAGGGATTCGGCCTCCCCATTCCTTCCCTCCTCCCTCCTCTTTCCTTCCCCCTCCGGTGGATATGGTAAAGGGGGAGGCCGAATTGGGAGGCGCCCAAGTAGGATTCCTCCTACTTGGAGCGCCCCCTTGGCTGCCTCTCCTCCCCTCCAACCAATATATATGAGGGGGGGGGGGCACCGCTAGAATACACAACAACATCTGTTAGCCGTGTGCGGCGCCCCCCTCCACAGATTACACCCTTGATCATATCTTCGTAGTGCTTAGGCGAAGCCCTGCGCGGATCACTTCACCATCACCGTCACCACACCGTCGTGCTGACGGAACTCATCTACTTCCTCGAAACCTTGCTGTATCAAGAGGACGAGGGACGTCATCGAGCTGAACGTGTGCAGAACTCGGAGGTGCCGTACATTCGGTGCTTGATCGGTCGGAACGAGAAGAAGTTCAACTACATCAACCGCGTTGTCAAACGCTTCCGCTTTCGGTCTACGAGAGTACGTAGACACACTCTCCCCTCTCGTTGCTATGCATCTCCTAGATAGATCTTGCGTGAGCGTAGGAATTTTTTTGAAATTGCATGCTACGTTTCCCAACAGTGGCATCCGAGCCAGGTCTATGCGTAGATGATATGCACGAGTAGAACACAAATAGTTGTGGGCGGTGATAGTCATACTGCTTACCACCAACGTCTTATTTTGATTCAGTGGTATTGTTGGATGAAGCGGCCCGGACCAACCTTACATGACCACGTTCATGAGACCGGTTCCACCGACAGACATGCAACTAGTTTTGCATAAAGGTGGCTGGCAGGTGTCTGTTTCTCCTACTTTAGTTGAATCAAATTTGACTGCGGCCGGTCCTTGTTGAAGGTTAAAACAACAAACTTGATAAATCACCGTTGTAGTTTTGATGCGTAGGTAAGAACGGTTCTTGCTAGAAGCCCGTAGCAGCCACGTAAAACTTGCAACAACAAAGTAGAGGACGTCTAACTTGTTTTTGCAGGGCATGTTGTGATGTGATATGGTCAAGACATGATGTGATATACATTGTTGTATGAGATGATCATGTTTTGTAAAAGTTATCGGCAACTGGCAGGAGCCTTATGGTTGTCGCTTTATTGTATGAAATGCAAACGCCATGTAATTGCTTTACTTTATCACTATGTGTTAGCGATAGTTGTAGAAGCAATAGTTGGCGAGACAACCACGACGCAACGATGGAGATCAAGGTGTCGAGCCGGTGATGATGGAGATCATGACGATGCTTTGGAGATGGAGATCAAAAGTACAAGATGATGATGGCCATATCATGTCACATATTTTGATTGCATGTGATGTTTATCCTTTATGCATCTTATTTTGCTTAGAACAACGGTAGCATTATAAGATAATCCCTTCACTAAATTTCAAGGTATAAGTGTTCTCCCTGAGTATGCACCGTTGTGACAGTTCGTCGTGTTGAGACACCATGTGATGATCGGGTGTGATAGACTCTACGTTCAAATACAACGGGTGCAAGACAGTTTTGCACATGCGGAATACTCTGGTTAAACTTGATGAGCCTAGCATGTACAGACATGGCCTCGGAACACTAGAGACCGAAAGGTCGAACATGAATCATATAGTAGATATGATCAACATAGAGATGTTCACCATTGATGACTACTCCATCTCACGTGATGATCGGACATGGTTTAGTTGATTTGGATCACATATCATTTAGATGACTTGAGGGATGTCTATCTAAGTGGGAGTTCTTAAGTAATTTGATTAATTGAACTTAATTTATCATGAACTTAGTCCTGATAGTATTTGCATATCTATGTTGTAGATCAATAGCTCGCGTATAGCTTCCCTGTTTTATTTTGATATGTTCCTAGAGAAAACTAAGTTGAAAGATGATAGTAGCAATGATGCGGACTGGATCCGTGATCTGAGGATTATCCTCATTGCTGCATAGAAGAATTATGTCCTTAATGCACCGCTAGGTGACAGACCTATTGCAGGAGCAGATGTAGACATTATGAACGTTTGGCAAGCTCGATATGATGACTACTTGATAGTTTAGTGCGCCATGCTTTACGGCTTAGAACCGGGACTTCAAAAATGTTTTGAATGCCACGGAGCATATGAGATGTTCTAAGAGCTGAAATTGGTATTTCAGACTCATGCCCGTGTCGAGAGGTATGAGACCTCTGACAAGTAATTTGCCTACAAGATGGAGGAGAATAGCTCAGCAAGTGAGCATGTGTTCAGAATGTCTGAGTACTACAATCACTTGAATCAAGTGGGAGTTAATCTTCCAGATAAGATAGTGATTGACAAAGTTCTTTAGTCACTATCACCAAGCTACTAGAACTTCGTGATGAACTATAATATGCGAGGGATGATGAAAATGATTCTCGAGCTCTTCACGATACTGAAATCGGCGAAGGTAGAAATCAAGAAAGAGCATCAAGTGTTGATGGTTAACAAGACCACTAGTTTCAAGAAAAGGGCGAGGGAAAGAAAGGAAACTTCAAGAAGAATGGCAAGCAAGTTGTCACTCCCATGAAGAAGCCCAAAGCTGGACCCAAGCCTGAAACTGAGTGCTTCTATTGCAAAGGAAATGGTCACTGAAAGTGGAACTACCCCAAATACTTGGCGGATAAGAAGGATGGCAAAGTGAACAAAGGTATATTTGATATACATGTTATTGATATGTATTTTACTAGTGTTCATAGTAGCCCCTGGGTATTTGATAGTATTTGATACCGGTTCAGTTGCTAACATTAGTAACTCGAAACAGGAGTTGCAAAATGAACAGAGACTAGTTAATGACGAGGTGACGATGTGTGTTGGAAGTGATTCCAAGGTTGATAAGATCACCATCGCACACTCCCTCTACCTTCGGGATTAGTATTGGACCTAAATAAATAAATGTTATTTGGTGTTTGCATGAATATGATTGGATCATGTTTATTGCGATACGGTTATTCATTTAGGTCAGAGAATAATTGTTGTTCTATTTACATGAATAAAACCTTCTATGGTCATACACTCAATGTAAATGGTTTATTGAATCTCGATCATAGTGATACACATATTCATAATATTGATGCTAAAAGATGCAAAGTTGATAATGATAGTGCAACATATTTGTGGCACTGCCGTTTAGGTCATATTGGTGTAAAGCGCATGAAGAAACTCCATGCAGATGGGCTTTTGGAATCACTTGATTATGAATCATTTGATACTTGCGAACCATGCCTCATGGGCAAGATGACTAAAACTCTGTTCTCCGGAACAATGGAGCGAGCTAATGACTTATTGGAAATAATACATACCGATGTATGCGGTCCGATGAGTGTTGAAGCACGCGGCGGGTATCGTTATTTTCTGACCTTCACAGATGATTTGAGTAGATATGGGTATATCTACTTAATGAAACATAAGTCTGAAACATTTGAAAAGTTCAAAGAATTTCAGAGTGAAGTAGAAAATCATCGTAACAAGAAAATAAAGTTTCTACGATCTGATCGCGGAGGCGAATATTTGAGTTATGAGTTTGGCCTTCATTTAAAACAATGTGGAATAGTTTCACAACTCACGCCACCTGGAACACCGCAGCGTAATGGTGTGTCCGAACGTCGTAACCGTACTTTCTTAGATATGGTGCGATCTATGATGTCCCTTACCGATTTACCACTATCGTTTTGGGGTTATGCATTAGAGACAGCTGCATTCACGTTAAAAATGGCACCGTCTAAATCCGTTGAGACGACACCGTATGAACTGTGGTTTGGCAAGAAACCTAAGCTGTCGTTTCTTAAAGTTTGGGGTTGCGACACTTATGTCAAAAGGCTTCAGCCTGATAAGCTCGAACCCAAATCGGAGAAGTGCATCTTCATAGGATACCCAATAGAAACTGTTGGGTACACCTTCTACCACAAATCCGAAGGCAAGATGTTTGTTGCTAAGAATGGATCCTTTCTAGAGAAGGAGTTTGTCTCGAAAGAAGTGAGTGGGAGGAAAGTAGAACTTGATGAGGTAATTGTACCTTCTCTCGAATTGGAAAGTAGCTCATCACAGAAAACTGTTCCCGTGATGCCTACACCAACTAGAGAGGAAGCTAATGATGATGATCATGAAACTTCAGATCAAGTTGCTACTGAACCTCGTAGGTCAACCAGAGCACGATCCGCACCAGAGTGGTACGGTAATCTTGTTCTGGAAGTCATGTTACTAGACAATGACGAACCTGTGAACTATGAAGAAGCTATGATGAGCCCAGATTCCGATAAATGGCTTAAGGCCATGAAATCTGAGATAGGATCCATGTATGAGAACAAAGTGTGGACTTTGGTTGACTTGCCTGATGATCGGCGAGCCATAGAGAATAAATGGATCTTCAAGAAGAAGACTGACGCTGATGGTAATGTTACTGTCCACAAAGCTCGACTTGTCGCGAAAGGTTTTTGACAAGTTCAAGGAGTTGACTACAATGAGACTTTCTCACCCGTAGCGATGCTTAAGTCTGTCCGAATCATGTTAGCAATTGCCGCATTTTATGATTATGAAATCTGGCAAATGGACGTCAAAACTGCATTCCTTAATGGATTTCTTAAAGAAGAGTTGTATATGATGCAACCAGAAGGTTTTGTCGACCCTAAAGGTGCTAACAAAGTGTGCAAGCTCTAGCGATCCATCTATGGACTGGTGCAAGCATCTCGGAGTTGGAATATACGCTTTGATGAGGTGATCAAAGCATATGGTTTTATACAAACTTTCGGAGAAGCTTGTATTTACAAGAAAGTGAGTGGGAGCTCTGTAGCATTTCTGATATTATATGTGGATGACGTATTGTTGATTGGAAATGATGTAGAATTTCTGGATAGCATAAAAGGATATTTGAATAAGAATTTTTCAATGAAAGACCTCGGTGAAGCTGCTTACATATTGAGCATCAAGATCTATAGGGATAGATCAAGATGCTTAATAGAACTTTCACAAAACACATACCTTGGTAAGATTTGAAGAAGTTCAAAATGCTTCAGTCCAAGAAGGGGTTCTTGCCTGTATTACAAGGTGTGAAGTTGAGTAAGACTCAAAACCCGACCACCGCAGAAGATAGAGAGAGAATGAAAGTCATTCCCTATGCCTCAGCCATAGGTTCTATAAAGTATGCCATGTTGTGTACCAAACCTGTTGTGTACCTTGCCATGAGTTTGTCAAGGGGGTACAATAGTGATCCAGGAGTAGATCACCAGACAACGGTCAAAATTATCCTTAGAGGACTAAGGAAATGTTTCTCGGTTATGGAGGTGATAAAAGACTTCGTCGTAAAGAGTTACGTCGATGCAAGCTTTGACACTGATCTAGATGACTCTAAGTCTCAATCTAGATACGTATTGAACGTGGGAGTAATTAGTAGAGTAGCTCCATGCAGAGCATTGTAGACATAGAAATTTGCAAAATACATACGGATCTGAATGTGGCAGACCCGTTGACTAAACTTCTCTCACAAGCAAAACATGATCACACCTTAGTACTCTTTGGGTGTTAATCACATAATGATGTGAACTAGATTATTGACTCTAGTAAACCCTTTGGGTGTTGGTCACATGGCGATGTGAACTATGGGTGTTAATCACATAAAGATGTGAACTATTGGTGTTAAATCCCATGGCGATGTGAACTAGATTATTGACTCTAGTGCAAGTGGGAGACTGAAGGAAATATGCCCTAGAGGCAATAATAAAGTTGTTATTTTATATTTCCTTATTCATGATAAATGTTTATTATTCATGCTAGAATTGTATTAACCGGAAACTCGATACATGTGTGGATACATAGACAAAACACTGTGTCCCTAGTAAGCCTCTACTAGACTAGCTCGTTAATCAAAGATGGTTAAGTTTCCTAACCCTAGACATGTGTTGTCATTTGATGAACGGGATCACATCATTAGGAGAATGATGTGATGGACAAGACCCATCCGTTAGCTTAGCATAATGATCGTTCAGTTTTATTGCTACTGCTTTCTTCATGTCAAATACATATTCCTTCGACTATGAGATTATGCAACTCCCGGATACTGGAGGAATGCCTTGTGTGCTATCAAACATCACAATGTAACTGGGTGATTATAAAGATGCTCTACAGGTATCTCCGAAGGTGTCTGTTGGGTTGGCATAGATCGAGATTAGGATTTGTCACTCCGAGTATCGGAGAGGTATCTCTGGGCCCTCTCGGTAATGCACATCATAAGAAGCCTCGCAAGCAAAGTGACTTAGTCATAGGATGATGTATTACGGAATGAGTAAAGAGACTTGCCGGTAATGAGATCGAACTAGGTATAAAGATACCGACGATTGAATCTCGGGCAAGTAACATACCGATGGACAAAGGGAATTACGTATGTTGTCATTACGGCATGACCGATAAAAATCTTCGTAGAATATGTGGGAGCCAATATGAGCATCCAGGTTCCGCTATTGGTTATTGACCGGAGAGGTGTCTCGGTCATGTGTACATAGTTCTCGAACCCGTAGGGTCCGCACGCTTAACGTTCGATGGCGATTTTATATTATATGAGTTATGTGATTTGGTGACCGAATGTTGTTCGGAGTCCCGGATGAGATAACGGACATGACGAGGAGTCTCAAAATGGTCAAGAGGTAAAGATTCATATATAGGATGATGATATTCGGACACCGGAAGTGTTCCGGGGTACCAGGTACATATCGGGTCACCGGAAAGGGTTCCGGGCACCCCCCCGGCAAAGATATGGGCCTAATGGGCCAAGAGGGGAAACGCAGCAGCCAGCAGGGGCTGCTGCGCCCCCCATATGGGCCGCACCTGAGGGAAAGGAAAGGGGAGAAGAGAGTGTGACGCCCCCGGCCCAATCGTGCACTAATCATACACGCAAATGCACACGATCAAGCCTAAGGACTCACGGGAAGATATCACAACACAACTCTAAAACATAAATAAAGTCATACAAGCTTTATATTACAAGCCAGGGGCCTCGAGGGCTCGAATACATAAGCTCGCATACAAGCGTCAGCGGAAGCATCAGATATCTGAGTACAGATATAAAAGAAAACACATATAGGCCCTTAGAAGGCGGGGCAAAAGAAAACACTACGATCGAAAGGCACAGGCCTCCTGCCTGGGACCCTCCGATCCTACTCCTGGTCGTCGGCCAACTCGTAGTAGTATCCACCTTTGGGGTAGTAGTAGCGATCATCGGCGGGGGCAGCTGTCTCAGGGGCTCCGTCATCTGGTTGCATCAAAAGGATATGGGGAGAAAAGAAAGCAAAGCAACCGTGAGTACTCATCCGAAGTACTCAGCAAGCAAGGATCTACACTACATATGCAACATTATCAAAGAGAGGCTGTATATGTGGACTGGGGTGCAGAAATGCCAGAATAGAGGGAAAGCCTAGTCCTATCGAAGACTAGCATCTTTAGCGGTCTTGCAGCAGTAGAAGAGCGTAGATTAGTACCGTATAGAATAGTAGTATCATTAAGTCTCAACCTCACCCAGAGATCCTCTCTCGACTCCCTGCAAGAAAGCAAACCCAGAGCCATACAGTCATCAACCTCGTCCTGAGATCCCTTCTCGACTCCCTGCGAGAAGCAATCCCAGAGCCATATATCCAGGTATCATCTCAAGGTCTAGTTGTGTCGATCGGGATACAACTCCGAGTGTCCTTTACCGTAGGACCGGCTATCGATAGGCGTGTTCTTCCCTGCAGGGGTGCACCAAATTACCCACCACGCTCGCTTAACTCCGGCCGGACACACTTTTCTGGATCATGCCCGGCCTTGGCCAAACGATACACCATAACCCTACCTACAGCTCAGCAGAGAGGTCCCCATCGGTCTATATCCTAAGCACTCAGGGGTCTTGGGCCATCGCCCAGTGCACTCCGGGTCGGTGTGTGCAGGGGCGGGACGAGCACCACCTCAGTCCTGGATGGTACTGGCCCGGCCCGGCCACGAGGCTGAACTGGACGTCTGAAAAAGCTTTCGGCTGATGCATACGATGCAGAGTGCCCATAACTTTTCCCACGTGATGGTTAGTGCTATCAGGCCAGAGGCCTGCTCGGATCAAATATCCAAATCGTTGGCGGACTAGGGGCTTGCGGTAACAAGCAGAGACTCACGATCGATATGACCCTGTCGCCCCGTCTCGAGGAGTTGCTGCAAGGGCTAAGAATGCCCGACCGCGCCTCGTATTCATCACTCGGGCACCATCCAGGTCAACCCGTCTCCACAACACTCGCCACTTAGGCTCACGCGGGTACCCCTCAGGGTCGACCCGCCTTTCCAAGTAACAGTCTAAAGTCCAAGTATCTGTGTGTCCATAACATCAGGGAAATCCGAGGTATCACCCTCGTTGGATTCCTACTCGATGTATCCGTCAAGGTGAACTCGGAGGAATCACCCTCGATGGGTTCACACTTGATGTGATGCACGACAGCATCGTTACCGGAAGTGGTGAAGGAGGAATCACCCTTGATGACCACGACCGAATAGCTACTGTACAGAGTTAACATCAGAAGTGCTACATGAGGTATCACCCTCGGCACTCGATAGTAACGCTGCAGTGTCGTTACAACTAAGGGGGTGATGTGCGGTGCCGGGGCCTGGTCTTCAATCCCATTGATCGGGTCTTCTGATAATCCAGCGGGGCAACTGGGTCAAAGTGGGGTTCTCTAGTGGGTCTCTACCCAGCCTATACTAAGCAGTTTAGGATAAGCAGGTAAGGTATCAATAGCAGGTTACAATAAACAGGATATGCATCAGAATAGGTAAAGCAGTAGTAGCAGCAATTCTAATGCAAGCATGAGAAAATAGAATGGGCGATATCGGGATGATCAAAGGGGGGGGGGGGCTTGCCTGGTTGCTCGGCGGCAAAGGCAAGGTCGTCAACGGTGTCGTCAATCTATGGAGCTACGTCGGTACCGGGAACTGCGTCGGGATCTAACGAGAGAGAAGAGGGGGAGGAAACAGTATAAATACACAGCAAACATGAGCAACACAATGTATGACATGACAATATGCAGTGCCGGGTGTGTCCTAACGTATGGTTGCACGTCACCGAGGAAGGGGGAATCCATCCAGGAATGTTTTCCCGGTTCCGGACATTTGTCAGACAGATGACCGGAGGGGAACGGTTCCATGTCCGGATAGTTAGGGACGTGTGGCAGAAGAACGGACCACGTATTCAGATTCGTCTCGTCGTTCTGAGCAACTTTCATGTACAAAGTTTTTCGATCCGAGCTACGGATTATTTTCTATGATTTTCTAAAGTTTTTAGCATTTTCCGGAATTAATTTAATTATTAAATTTGAATTATCCAGAATAGTAGCAGCTGACATCAGCATGACATAGAGGTGACGTCAGCGGTCAACAGAGGCTGACCAGGTCAAACCTGACCAGTGGGTCCCACTGGTCAGTGACTGGACTAATTAACAGAGTTAAATTAACTAATCTAATCCTAATCAACTAGCGGGACCCACCTGTCAGTGTCTTATACTAATTACAATAGTTTAAATTTGAATTAGGCTTAATTAGGCACTGGGGCCCGCATGTCAGTGGGCCATCGTGCCCAGTTAGCGCGCTGACTGGTCAACGGGGCCCAGTGGGGCCCGTGGTCAGTGACACTGGGGCTGGGGCCCGCGTGCCACGTCGGAGCTGGCCGCCGGAGTTGCTCCGGCGAGCCCGAATGCGGCGGAGCACGCCGGCGAGGCTCGGGATTCGCCCACAGGGCATCCCCGGGGCTGTGGTTTGGCCCGTTAGAACGGGCGCGGCGAGCCGCATCGCGTGGTGGTGGTGGTCGTACTCGGGGTGGCCAGAACGACGGCAACGGCGAGCGATGGCGGCGGACCAAAAGTGGCGAGCTCGGGATCGAGTCTAGTGGCTCGCCCAAGTTGAAAAGAAGAGCGCGCGTGCTGACTGGGGTTCCCAGAAGCACGGCAGAGCCCGTGGCTAGGCGCGGAGTGGACGAGGACGACAGCTGCGACGACGACAAGCGGCGGCCGGAGCAGGGTTGCGCCGCAGGGCGACTATAGAACCTAGAGGGGAACGGACGGGCGCCAACGGCGCAGTGGCTCACCGCGGGAGCGTAGGGACTAGGCAACGGGCTCGGGGAGGTCCGGCGACGGCGAAGATCGACGGAGACGGCGGCGGCGTCCGACGGAGAAGACGGCTCTATCCCGCGGCTGTGCTGCTCCCTGAGTCGATGCAGGGCTCCCGCTCGATGGAGACGAGGACGGCGGCTCGATCGGGCATAGTGGTGAGGCGAGGCGGCGACGGTGGACGCGCGTGTCAGAAGGCCGAGGCCATGGTGGCGCTCAGAGGGAGGAGGCAGGGAGGAAGGAGAGGGGGAAAGTGAGCGAGGAAGACGCCAGGGGGGTCGCGAGGCCTCGACCTTATCCCCCATGCACGCGCGGCGACACGCTGTCAAGCCAGTGAGCAGGGGGGCTAGGGCGCGGCGTGCACGCGCTGTGTTCGACAGCGGTGCGAGGAGGAGCAGTGCGGGGGTGAGGGAAGGCGCTACGCGGGCTGGGCCTCCCTGTGCACTCGAGGCCTAGGCACCGTGGCCTTTTCTTTTTCTCTTCGTTTTTTTGTTTCTGTTTTCCTTTTAGTTTCTGTTTACAAAAATGTTAGGCCACTTATGGACTTTTGTAAAATATGCAACTTAGCTTATTAAATATGGTGCATTATTTGCCACTGCCAGAATGGTTTGAAGCCAAATGAATTTTATTTGGACTTTAATTAAATAAAATTGGACTAAACATCTCCGTTTTGTTGCTGTTTGAGTCACTTAATTTATTTAGTATATGTTGATTATAGTTTTAGAATAGTCTCTGGATTATTTACAATATTATGAACATTTTAGTTTCTGGATTTGAACAACTTTTATTTGCACTTTCAGTTTGAATTTCCATTTGAATTTGAATTTGAAAAGAGATATGATCCAAATGATGTTTAAGCACTGTTGATCATGATGACATGGCATTATCAAAAGGGGGATTACTGTGGCTAACCACTGGGGGTGGTACAATTCTCCTCCACTAATAAGAATTCTTGTCCCGAGAATTAAGAGGAAGACTGAAAGAGAGCAGGGTATCCTTGGAAGTTGTTTCGAAGAAACGTCCGGAGAATCTCGAACGACTGGAATGTTTCCTATCCCCTCAAGCGGAGAAGCGTTCAATGCTTTCAAGGTGTTTATTTTAGCCTCAGCATTTGGAGTTATCTGGGCATGGTAATTCACTAGCCCGAATGACTAACGGAGTATGCATTTCCTCAAAATGAAGGTCATGCATGAATGCAAAAATTTTAGAGATGGGTGAATGTGATGCTGCTGAATTAAACAAAACAGAAGCAGGTACTGAGTTAACGAAAAAGTACCCATCACAGTGGCAGATTGATCCTGAACTTGTTCGATGTCAATGTTGTAAGCGTGTCCACGACCATGAGCAGCAGACCCAGTATTATAGTTGCGGGCCTGATTGTTGCCACGATCATTGCCACGGCCAGTACGAGGGAAAGCCAACTGATTCTGAGTCTAGCGGCAGTCCTTAGCAAGGTGGCCTGGTTTGCGACACTTGAAGCACAGTCCATCTTCAGGATGAAGAGGAGCATTGGGTGGAACACGTGGTGTAGTATAGTTGTTCCTTGGGGCAGGGGCAGCTGGACGGAACACGTTGTTGGGAATCCAGACTCGACGCTTCTGTGTTGAGCCCGAAGATGAGCCAACATCACGATAGCGCTTCTGTGACTCCTTATGCTTTATTTGAGCAGTCTCAAGCAGAATAGCCTTGTTCACAAGAGTAGTAAAGTCGGTGAAATCTTGAGCAGCGAGTGCAAGCTCGATGTCTGTGTGGAGTCCATTACGGAACTTCTCTTGTCTACGGGCATCCGTGGCGATGTCTTCTTCAGCATAGCGGGATAGGTCAAGGAATTCCTGCAGATAAGCTTCGACAGTCTTATTGCCCTGAGTGAGGTTGCGGAACTGGGTTTTCATCCGGTCCATGATTCCTTGAGGAATATATTGGGCATGGAAAGCAGCCTGGAACTCAGGCCAAGTAACGGCTGTTCCAGCAGGCAGTGTACATTTGTGGGTGTCCCACCATTGAGCAGCAGGACCTTTTAAGAAAAAGGATGCGAAGGCGACAAAGTTGGCAGGGGAGACATTTGCCGACTCCATCTCGTGAGTAATATCGCGAATCCAGTCATCAGCATCCAGTGGCTTCTCAGAGTTGCGGAACTGAGTGGGGTTAAGACGCATAAATTCCGGCAGAGTTATTGAAGGAGGGTTCTGGTTCTGGTTGTTCAGATGCGGGAACTGAGCCATAATCCCAGTCATGGACTGGCGGTTTAGCTCGAACTGTTGCATCATAGCTGCCATATAATCTGGCGGTGGTGGGCGTTCAGGGGCACGACCACGACCACGACCACCTGGTCTAACCATCCTGCTAAGTATCAACAAGGGTAGTTTAGCAAAAGAAATTGCGAGTGTTTAGCGACAAGCATGATGTAACTCGACAACTATTTAAGCAGTGTAACAGATACATAACAGTAGTCAATTAAGACATACAGATCCATACACAGAGTCGGTTACATGCGAATAGCATAACGGCGCAAATTCAAAAGCTAGATATGGTAGGCGACGCGCAGGCACGCGGTAAGGAATTACACCACGAGACATAGCCAAGGCTACATCAACGTCGGGAAGATCCACTGAAACGGGGTAGCTGCACGTGCGAACGACGAATGTTCATCGCGGAAGGTTCCTGCGCTCCATGTGCACTCTGATGCAGAATCCGGTCTCGAGCTGAAAGAAGAGGTCCATGTACAGGTGTGTGACCTCCTACAGCAGGCCAATCAATACCAGCATACATCCGAGTCCTGCTCGGGTAAAGGATGTACTCTAGATGTATCCCTGCCTGAACAGCTGGTAGCAACTGTGTCATAGCATCGTAGAGGCGTGCTCGAGTGGCAACCAACTCGACGGCAAGAGCCCAAACAGTGCGATCCAGAGCCTGAGTGCACTGAACCAGAACGTGCGGGTCGTAACGACGTCGCTCGTACGGGGCACAGATAGCTGTGTAGTATCCAGTAGCATCTCCAGCAGGGGCATACGGAATGTATCATAACTCAGAGGCATCCAAGCTATCGCTGAACTCTCCTCGGAGACGTGCGACAGCAGAGTAGGCGGCATCATGTACTGCCATCTCAATCGTCACGCCGATACCGTGGAAAAGGTGCAGCTCAGTGTCTGAGTCATCGCGCTGATCATAGATACGAACATCAGCATGGTACTGCTCCTGGTTGAACTCGCGGTAGTCCTCGTAGACCATGTACTCGGGGTACCAGCGGTAGCCAAGTCTGGTCAGGAGGGCGATCAGGACAACTGGGAAACCAGGGGCACCACGAGCCCAAGTGCGAAGCACAAGCTGCATCGTAGGGCGTGGTGGAAACAAACGATCCATCTAAAACAGAGGAAATTCAGGATTGTCAAATGATAATGAGAAGTATATTACAACTCAGAGAGAAAGGTTAAACAAAACAATGGAAAGGAAAATTATTATCAGACTAATTAGATCAATGGTAAGGAATTAAGCACAGATATCCAGCTCTCCGGGTAGACGAGATTTACGAGATCCTAAGTGTCGGCATTAGTAAAATTCATTTGACCCGAATAGAAGAGAGGTCAGAGTCCCAGAGTAAAGACGAGGAATAAAAGATCCTAATACCACCCAATTGGCGACGTGGGCCCGTAAGCCACACAGCCAAGTTAGTAAAACAGTTTTCGGATACTAGACTCAACTTCGGCCAAGGAGTTAGAAAGGGGGGTTCCTACAGGCAATCGACTCTGATACCAAATTGTGACACCCTCGGCCCAATCGTGCACTAATCATACATGCAAATGCACACGATCAAGCCTAAGGACTCACGGGAAGATATCACAACACAACTCTAAAACATAAATAAAGTCATACAAGCTTTATATTACAAGCCAGGGGCCTCGAGGGCTCGAATACATAAGCTCGCATACAAGCGTCAGTGGAAGCATCAGATATCTGAGTACAGATATAAAAGAAAACACAAATAGGCCCTTAGAAGGCGGGGCAAAAGAAAACACTACGATCGAAAGGCGCAGGCCTCCTGCCTGGGACCCTCCGATCCTACTCCTGGTCGTCGGCCAACTCGTAGTAGTATCCACCCTCGGGGTAGTAGTAGCGATCGTCGGCGGGGGCAGCTGTCTCAGGGGCTCCGTCATCTGGTTGCATCAAAAGGATATGGGGAGAAAAGAAAGCAAAGCAACCGTGAGTACTCATCCGAAGTACTCAGCAAGCAAGGATCTATACTACATATGCAACATTATCAAAGAGAGGCTGTATATGTGGACTGGGCTGCAGAAATGCCAGAATAGAGGGAAAACCTAGTCCTATTGAAGACTAGCATCTTCAGCGGTCTTGCAGCAGTAGAAGAGTGTAGATTAGTACCGTATAGAATAGTAGTATCATTAAGTCTCAACCTCACCCAGAGATCCTCTCTCGACTCCCTGCGAGAAAGCAATCCCAGAGCCATACAGTCATCAACCTCATCCTGAGATCCCTTCTCGACTCCCTGCGAGAAGCAATCCCAGAGCCATATATCCAGGTATCATCTCAAGGTCTAGTTGTGTCGATCAGGATACAACTCCGAGTGTCCTTTACCGTAGGACCGGCTATCGATAGATGTGTTCTTCCCTGCAGGGGTGCACCAAATTACCCACCACGCTCGCTTAACTCCTGCCGGACACAAGTTTCCAGGTCATGCCCGGCCTCGGCCAAACGATACACCGCAACCCTACCTACAACTCAGCAGAGAGGTCCCCGTCGGTCTATATCCTAAGCGCTCAGGGGTCTTGGGGCATCGCCCTGTGCACTCCGGGTCGGTGTGCAGGGTCGGGACGAGCACCACCTCAGTCCTGGATGGTACTGGCCCGGCCCGGCCACGAGGCTGAACTGGACGTCTGACAAAGCTTTCGGCTGATGCATACGATGCAGAGTGCCCATAACTCTTCCCACGTGATGGTTAGTGCTATCAGGCCAGAGGCCTGCTCGGATCAAATATCCAAATCGTTGGCGGACTAGGGGCTTGCGGTAACGAGCACAGACTCACGATCGATGTGACCCCGTCGCCCCGTCTCGAGGACTTCCTGCAAGGGCTAAGAATGCCCGGCCGCGCCTCGTATTCATCACTCGGGCACCATCCAGGTCAACCCATCTCCACAACACTCGCCACTTAGGCTCACGCGGGTACCCCTCAGGGTCGACCCGCCTTTCCAAGTAACAGTGTAAAGTCCAAGTATCCGTGTGTCCATAACATCAGGAGAATCTGAGGTATCACCCTCGTTGGATTCCTACTCGATGTATCCGTCAAGGTGAACTCGGAGGAATCACCCTCGATGGGTTCACACTTGATGTGATGCACGACAGCGTCGTTACCGGAAGTGGTGAAGGAGGAATCACCCTTGATGACCACGACCGAATAGCTACTGTACAGAGTTAACATCAGAAGTGCTACACGAGGTATCACCCTCGGCACTCGATAGTAACGCTGCAGTGTCGTTACAACTAAGGGGGTGATGTGCGGTGCTGGGGCCTGGTCTTCAATCCCGTTGATCGGGTCTTCTGATAATCCAGTGGGGCAACTGGGTCAAAGTGGGGTTCTCTAGTGGGTCTCTACCCAGCCTATACTAAGCAGTTTAGGATAAGCAGGTAAGGTATCAATAGCAGGTTACAATAAACAGGCTATGCATCAGAATAGGTAAAGCAGTAGTAGCAGCAATTCTAATGCAAGCATGAGAAAATAGAATGGGCGATATCGGGGTGATCAAAGGGGGGGGGGCTTGCCTGGTTGCTCGGCGGCAAAGGCAAGGTCGTCAACGGTGTCGTTAATCTCTGGAGCTGCGTCGGTACCGGGAACTGCGTCGGGGTCTAACGAGAGAGAAGAGGGGGAGGAAACAGTATAAATACACAGCAAACATGAGCAACACAATGTACGACATGACAATATGCAGTGCCGGGTGTGTCCTAACGTATGGTTGCACGTCACCGAGGATTCCTCCTACTTGGGGTGCCCCCTTTGCTGCCTCTCCTCCCCTCCAACCTATATATATGAGGGGGGCACCGCTAGAACACACAACAACATCTGTTAGCCGTGTGCGGCGCCCCCTCCACAGATTACACCCTCGGTCATATATTCGTAGTGCTTAGGTGAAGCCTTGCGCGGATCACTTCACCATCACCGTCACCATGATGTCGTGCTGACGGAACTCATCTACTTCCTCGACACCTTGCTGGATCAAGAGGAAGAGGGATGTCATCGAGCTGAACATGTGCAGAACTCGGAGGTGCCGTACATTCGGTGCTTGATCGGTCGGAACGAGAAGAAGTTCGACTACATCAACCGCGTTGTCAAACGCTTCCGCTTTCGGTCTACGAGGGTACGTAGACACACTCTCACCTCTCGTTGCTATGCATCTCCTAGATAGATCTTGCGTGAGCGTAGGATTTTTTTTGAAATTGCATGCTACGTTTCCCAACATTGCTTGTAGTTAATGATATATAATTTCATGCTTTGTGTGTTGGTTATTGAATCATCATCCTAACATTGATCATGCTACCTAGCCCATATTTCCGGGTGCACCTTTCGATCAATGTTTAAATTGTGGATGTTCTCCTCGAACATCTTCATTATATACTTCGGTATGCCCAATGTTATTACCTTGTTCACCTAATTGTGGAAATCCACCTTTTTGGAAATCTCGATGAATTGTCGCTAATGCCCATCAGCCACACTCCTCATCTCCCCCATGGTTAATGATGAACTCTTGTTTTGGAACTTGCTTCCTTAGTTCATTTCCCGAGAATCTTGCAACGTCATCTCGTCAATTTGTGTTGCACCTTTTTCTTCTCAGGCATCCTGAGTCTGAGGTATCCTAACACCAATCAGATCTGAATCTCGGGCAGATATGATGGTTAGAACACCTTCCAAGAATTATAACATGGGTCTTTATGTAACCCGGTAAGATGATGTCATGCCTGGCATACCTAGCCGGAGGACCTATTGTTATAGTATCTTGTTCAGCAAGAGTAGCCATTCTTCCATGAGGAAATTGTATGACTTATGCTAAAAAGTTGTTCCTGATGGATCCTTTGTGTATCCAAGGTTTGACCTTTACCTGATGACCATGTCAATGCTATCCCAAAGCATGTCTGTGGTACTCCGATCATCAACAAGAACATTGGAAGCGCAATGCTAAAATTTTCTTGATCAATTATCCAAACACCGTTGTATGGGTAAACCTCATAAATTGCTTGCCCCTTTGTCTAAATGGTTACATACTTGGAGCCCTATCATTAATATCATGCTCTGCCTTTCCTTGGGTAAGATATACTCTTGATACGCGAGTATAAACACATTGCCCCTTCCATTGGTCTGATTAATATACTAATCACATGTTCCTTTCCATTGTTTTGTTTAACATTTCTTGTAATCTAACTTATCTGAGCAGTGGTAATTCCCTGCTTAGGTAAACACCTCGGTGTACAACTCTGTCAGTAAGACCCTGTTACTATTTTTGTTGACATTCCGGTAACCGCCGGTGGATGAGAACTTTGCCTATTCGTCCGCCTCGTTTCAACGAGCAAGAAAATGGTTCTCTTCGTCTCTCGCCCTTGGTACCAACGTTGTTGCCAACATAACTGACAGGCTATCCTCAGACCTGCCTTGCTATCATGACCGTGCAATATGTCAGCGCCCTTCCTGCTTTTAACCCACATGGTGGGCCCATAACACACGGTTCCATAGGATCAAAACCTGACTCTCCTGTACACCCATGTTTCCAAAGTTATTCCTCACGCTTGGCTTCGTATGTAGATCACAAGCGACCTTCCTAGAGATGATCTACTCTAGTATTAAATGCAATATTTATTTTCGTTGCTCTGAACCCCTTTCACCTTCTGATTAGGCATCGAACGACTACCTGCCTGTTCGAAACTTCTCATGGTACCTTATTACTTTGCTCTCGATATTTTCTTAAGTTTCAATTCGAGAGTTACTTTCCGCCACCTTCCCTGATGTTATCTACCAGATAAGCAACCTTGTAGAGGTCCGTTCTTCCGAAGCTACCCCTTATCCTTTTCGTAAGTACGATGGAATTCCCGAAGAAAGGATGACGACTTCATCATGATGACCTGAAGCAGAGAAATGAAGACATCAATGTAATGGATCGACCTCTTCGAGAAGAGCAACCAAGACCGAGAAGATCTGTTAGAATTTCCTAACCAATTCTTTCCCCCTAACTCTACCTCTTAAATCTCGTGACGACATTTCTTGTAGTGGAGGAGATTTGTAACACCCCAAGAATCATGCTACAGTCATCTTCCCCTAATATGCCATGTCATCAAATTTTTCATACATATTGCTATGTCATTCATTGTTATGCATTTGATTGCTCTGTTATTTATTGTGTTCCCCCTCTGTTACTTCTTTTCTGGTAGACCCTGAGACCGTTGTTGATCCGGTGATCGACTACTTCACCGTCGAGGGTCCATATCTATCTGTAGAGCTTCCAGGCAAGCAAAACCACCCTTGATCATTCCTATATCGCCCATTCCTTCTCTCCATGCTTGCATTAGATTTTGCTATTGTTGTTTGTTTGTACCTATTCCGATGCATAGCTTGATTTTGTAGCCTGCTATTGTTACTTACCTGCTTATCCTATATGCTTAGTATAGGTTGGTTAGTGATCCACCAGTGACCCCTCACCTTGTCCCTGTTGCCCCCGTTTTATGATCGATGACTCGATCAACATGATCGATGTCCTGAGCCCGACACATCACCTCACACCCCCTTAGTTGTATGACTCTGCATAGTTACTATCGAGTGCCGAGGGTGATACCTCGTATAGCACTTCTGATGAGATCTCTGTAGTGTAGCTAATCAGTCGTGGTCTACGGAGGGTGATTCCTCCTTCACCACTCCCGATAATGACTCTATCGTGCAACACCTCAAGTGTGAACCCTAGAGGGTGATTCCTCCAAGTTCACCTTGACGGTTACATCAAGTGGAATCCATCGAGGGTGATTCCTCGGATTCTCCCTTGGTATTATGGACACACGGTTACTTTGACTTTACCCCAGAACCATGATGAAGTCGGGTCGGCCCCGAGGGGTACCCGCGAGATAAATGTGAAGTCGGGATGACCGTGAGGGTACCCGTGAGTGATGTGGATTCGGGTTGACCTGGAGGGTACCTGCGAGATAATTACGCGACACGGTCGGGCATTCTTAGCCCTCCCCGTAAGTCCGTGAGATGGGGTGACGGGACCACAGATCGTGGATCATTGATCGTCTCCGTGCGCTCCCAAGACACTAACGGTTTGGATATGTGACCCGAGTAGGCCTCTGGCCTTTTCGCATTGACCACCATGCGAGAATAAGTATGGGCACTCTGCATCGTATGATTCTTCCGACAGCTCACTGACGTCAGCGGTTTAGCAGCACGCACCCGGGTGGTCTGCATAAGCACCTGCTTTCTATAAAGAGATAGCCAGGATTGATCCCTGCCATCCTTGCAACGCGCAGGATTGGAAATGATGATTGGCCCATGACCCCTTCGCATTTAGGATGTAGACCGGCGTGCTGGCCTCTCTATTGAGCCTAGGTAGGACTACGGCGTGTCGATCAGCCGAGGTTGGACATGACCCAGGAAAGTGTGTTCGGCCGGAGTTAATCAAGCATGTTGGGTAAGTTTGTGCACCCCTGCAGGGAAGTTAATCTATTCGAACAGCCGTTTCCATGGTAACAGACGCTCGGAGTTGTATCCCGTTCTATACAACTAGAACTGGATACTGGAGACATGAAATGGATATGAAGGCCCTGGGATTGCTTTCTTGCACGGAGTCAAGGAAGAATCTCAGGGCGTTAATGCAATATACATGTTACTTATATTATGCTAATCTGCACTCTTCTAATGCTGCAAGATGCTTCAAGATGCTAGTCTTCGATAGGCTAGGCTTTCCCTTCTCTTCTGGCATTTCTGTAGTTCAGTCCAAAGATATAGCCCCATTCCTTTGATACTGATGCATACTTAGTATAGATCTGATGTAAGTCTTGCGATTACTTTGGATGAGTAATCACGATTGCTTTGCTACCCCTTTTTCCCCACTACCCGATTGCTGTGATCAGATGGCGGAGTCCAGGAGCCAGTTGATCCCGCCGATAACTACTACTACCACGATGGAGCCTACTACTACGTGGAGACCGCCGACGACCAGGAGTAGTTAGGAGGCTCCCAGGCAGGAGGCTTGCGCCTTTTCGATCTATTTATCGTTGTTTTTGCTAGCCTTCTTAAGGCAGAATTGTTTACTTATGTCTGTACTCAGATATTGTTGCTTTCGCTGACTCTTGTGTATTCAAGCTTATGTATTCGAGCCCTCGAGGCCCCTGGCTTGTAATATAAAGCTTGCATGACTTTAATTTGTGTCTAGAGTTCTGTTGTGATATCTTCCAGCGAGTCTCTGATCTTGATTGTGCGCATTTGCGTGTATGATTAGTGCACGATTAAGTCAAGGCGTCACAACTAGGAACCTTTTATTTAACCGTTTATCATTCCACACGTGCATATGAGTTTTCCACTGGATCATATATTCCAGGATCATAGCAGTTATAGCATGAGATATAAACTCTTAACTATGAATATGGAAATATAATAATACAAGTATTATTGCCTCTAGGGCATATTTCCAACAGTCTCCCACTTGCACTAGAGTCAATAATCTAGTTAGCACTTCTAATTTTACACCAATGGCAACCCGGTGTGAGTCCATGCTTTGCTTGTGGTATAGATTCCGTCCTATCGAATCTGACAACTTCAGATCCATGTGTATCATTTGCATTTCAATGCATCCGTCATGCTTTCACATAAATTCATAAGTTGTGTGAAACAAGCTTATATTATATATTGAATCACCGACAAGACCTTTTATTCCTTAGATTGGGCTATAGAAGCACTATTTGAGAACAATGTTCTATTTGCACAATCATCTAGAAATCATACCAAGTTCATGAATGAACTCTTGATTCATCACCCTCTATTGTTGCTTCTAAAGCAACAATATACTAAGCCTTCTATTATAGAATTCACCACGGTAACTTTCTTGGATCAATTCCAACTTACTATGCCACCATAAATCATTTAATTTAAATTGAAATTCGCTTGGAGCACCGATTGAAGATTATGTCGATGTGCTACTTACACCAAGCATGTATTGATGTAACTCCTTACATCAATCTCTTCATCTTCTCCGTTATGCGAGAAACATGTCATCAGTACTCACTGACATTTTCACTGTTGTCATATAATCAACAATTTGACCATTCTAGTAACTTTACTCACAACTTACTTGGAGTACTGGACATATATGGTTATTTACATACCATGGAATTAACACAAGTGTGGTTGAAATCGTGTATTTCAAGATACCGACTCTTGCTAAGAACTCCTCCCATGTGACTTCAACAAGAAACCTCTTCTTGATGTTTTTCGACCTAAACTGCTTTAGTACTTTGTCAATATGTATTTTGGCTAAGCCCGATTAGACACTACTATCTCCATATATTATTATGTCTAATACAAGGACTACATTGCGTGAGTACTTTACTGAAAAACTATTTTTCAATAAAATCTTAAACTGTGTCAAGAAATTTATATAATTTCCAATCAACATTGTGTCATGCACACATAGTGTTTAGAAATATTATCATGCTTCCACTTACTTTCTTGTAAATACAAGAATCTTTGTTTCAATCGATGAAATCATATTATTTGATCAATTCATCAAAATAAAGATTCCAACTCCACTATGTTTCCTTCAGATCATTACTGGATCTCTTGAAGTTTGCACACTTACTAGCATCCTCTGGATCAAGAAAATTACCTTGGACCATATCAAATATACAACCTTGGTTCTATTTCCATCTCATGGGAATCATTGTGACATCCATCTGTTATATCTCATAACTGAAATATCTAGTAATTGCTAGTTTAATCTGAACTGACTTTAAGTATTATTATGATGAGACAATCGTGTCATAATAAACTCTTTGATCTTGTCATAAACTATTTGCAACAAGTCAAGCATTATAAAACATTTTTATATTTGTAAATATATAGATCCATCACTACACTTTAGACTTTAAGTCTTTCAGAGGGTCTATCAAGTTCTAAACTTGAATTATGTGTATGGATACTATCTCGGATTATTTTGGCGTATAGCCAATTCCAGAGTTAGGGCCCATCAACGCTTCTCTGTGTATCATAGGTTCATTGTTTGTTTCAACAATATTTTGTCTGCATACCCTGAAGGTTTGTACGAATTTTCCAACCTATATAGTTCAGCTGCATGTATGACCGAAGTCTCTATATCCTATGTAGAGGCTTTTGTATCAGTCGCAGTAAGAAATTTTAGAACCACTTCTAGCATTTCTTTTCCTTGACCTGATCACGAAGTTTCTATAATCTTGTCGAATTGCACTGTCCTCCCACTCACTCTTTTGCAGAAAACATTTTCTTCAAAATTTCCGCACTCTATGACAAAACACTTTGCCTCGGCGTAGTGATTGAGGAATACCCAACCATTTGGGATAACCTACAAAGTAGCACTTATTTTAACAAATTTTATGGCTCTCTTTTCAGTGTAAAAGCCATAGTCTTTAAAGCATCACTTTAAAAGTATATTGGTGGAACAATCAATGTCATCTCTGATCTCACCATGTCATACATAACTTGATTACATCTGCTCAAAACACTCTACTCTTAGTAGTGTTTCTAGAAGGTGCAAGCTATAAGACATTCGCTAAATTTGTAACTCAAATATTCTTTTCTGCAATCCAATTGTAGAAACATAATTTTCTTGTTACAATAATTTCTACTTCATACTGAAAATCTTTTTGAAACATTTCAAAAGATCTAGTTTTATGTCTCAACTAGTAAATATAAATATCTGCTTGAGTCATCCTCGAATATAGATAAATCCACTGCTTGCAACAACACTTATTGGACTACATACATCAATATGCATATTTACAATTATTTTTCTTGCTCCACTGGTACCGTTACGTGCAATACAAACGGTTTTTACCCCCTTTCCGCGAGTTTTAAACCAATGCCTTGTCAGTGTGTGTGATAGGGGGGTCCTTCCCACACGACCTAGAAACCGTCGGGGATAGGCGAGCGGCTACTGACGATTGCCATAGAATAAACGTATGAGAAGTCACGCCTGCCCCACACGTTACATCTCGATGTTACGTTTCTAATCCGAGAGACATCTGAAACGATTACCCTGCTATAGTCATGTGGAAAAGGTGGATATCACAAACATTTAATCTACCGATGTGTTTGCGATAGGTACGTTATCACACACAGTTCAAAAATGTAAAATGTGTGCGGTGCCTCTACTATCGCCAATGTGTCCATTTTCATAACTGTTTGCGATAGGTATTCCTATCACATACGGGCTCCATATATGCACCGTCTTCTTTTTGTCCAATATTACACACGCATACAGGTTTGAAATGTTTGCCATATTACCATGAATCACACACGCATATGAGACGAAACCGTGTGTGCATCCGTCGAGCATCGCAAACGTTTCACGTCAAAGAACCGTCTGTTCTATATTTTCCATCGCACACATTGTATTCTTTCTAACCGTGTGTACTGTACATTATTTTCTTCGCCCCTGTTTAATTTTATTTTTCCCTATGATTTATTATTTGAATTGGAAATTTTGAAATATGAAACGTGGAATTCAAATTCTCACCACAATGGTTCAACAACCAATCCATAAATAAAATTCTCAGTACAATATGTTCAGTAATTACAGGATTAGGTAGCAATTAACTATGATGAACCACAATATTTAGAGGCGGTAAAGGTGAAGAGAGAAGTGTAAACCATTTTAGTTGCTGATGGTGTTGAAGAAGCGGAATTCCTATAATGTGCTCTCCTGCATGCCATAGGCGCGAACAACTTTTGTCCAACCCCTTGGGACGATCGCCCACCCATCCTTCACCACCTCCAGGAAGACTTCTAGACCATTATCATGGTAGTATGAATTATATACTCTAACCTTAGTTGCCTCCACTCCGGTCATGTAGTTTGCAAGGTAATCATCAGTAAATTTCTTCAGAAACAACTAAAAAGAGAAAACTTCCAGATATTCATGTCTAATAGAGTAACTCATTGTGGGCAGGGGGAAAAGGCAACACATTACTTACCATCCTAAAGTTCACTGTTGTCTTGGATAAAGTGTAAATAAAGAACCTAATTCCCATCACCCGTCTCTTTCGCCAAACAATCTTTCTTAGTTTCCTCACTTGACGCTCGTTCATGAATATCTCATTGCCCCATACGCAAAAGGGACCGAAGCGTGGATCAGTACCGATGATATATGTACCTATAGGCAACCAGTAAATGTTAGAAGCTAAACTGCGATTGCACAAATGATGTAAAATACAACTACCTCCGTTCCTAAGTACAAGTATTTTTAGAGATTTCAATATGAACTACATACGGATGTATATAGCCATATTTTAGATTAGAATGTAGATTCACTCATTTTGCTCCGTATGTAGTCTACATTGGAATCTCTAAAAATACTTATATTTAGGAACAGAGAGTGTATAAGACATGGGATGCAGCTAACCTCGATGGCAAACAACAACATCGCCCATTGTAGCCCTACGTAAGTACATGGAAAGGCAATGTTAACTACAACAGGGTTATGATGGCTCGTATCCGCGTCAGTATTTCCCCGAAGAGGAAGGGATGATCTAGTACAGCTTCGGTATGTATTTCCCTCATTTACGAAACCAAGGTTATCGAACCAGGAGGAGAACCAAGCAACACTATGTAAACGGTACCTGCACACAAAAAACAAATACTTGCAACCCGACGCGTAAGAGGGGTTGTCAATCCCTCTCGGGTAAAAGATAGATTGGTTTGTATGAGTTTGGATAAATAGATCTTGCAATAAAACAAAATAAAATAAATAAAGAAAAAGTGCAGCAAGGTATTTTTGGGTTTTTAGAATAATAGATCTGAAAACGAAAGCAAATAAAAATAGATCTCAAAGCAAATATGATAAAGAATAGACCCGGGGGTCGTAGATTTCACTAGTGGCTTCTCTCGAGAAAAATAGCATACGATGGGTAAACAAATTATTGTGGGGCAATTGATAGAACTTCAAATAATTATGATGATATCCAGGCAATGATCATTATATAGGCATCACGTCCAAGATTAGTAGACCGACTCCTGCCTGCATCTACTACTATTACTCCACACATCGACCGCTATCCAGCATGCATCTAGTGTATTAAGTTCATGGAGAAACGGAGTAATGCAATAAGAACGATGACATGATGTAGACAAGATCTATTCATGTAGGAATAGACCCCATCTTGTTAACCTTAATAGCAACGATCAATACGTGTCTTGCTGCCCCTTCTGTCACTGGGAAAGAACACCGCACGATCGAACCCATCACAAAGCACCTCTTCCCATGGCAAGAAAAATCGATCTAGTCGGCCTAACTAAACCAAAGATTCGAAGAAGAAATACGAGGCTATACATAATCATGCATATAAGAGACCAAAGAAACTCAAATAACTTTCATGGATAAATAGATCTGATCATAAACTCAAAGTTCATCGGATCCCAACAAACACACCGCAAAAAGAGTTACATCAAATAGATCTCCAAGAGACCATTGTATTGAGAATCAAGAGAGAGAGAGAGGAAGCCATCTAGCTACTAACTACGGACCCGTAGGTCTACAATGAACTACTCACGCATCATCGGAGAGGCACCAATGAGGATGATGAACCCCTCCGTGATGGTGTCTAAATTGGATCTGGTGGTTCTGGAACGTGCGGCGGCTGGAATTGTGTTTCGTCGACTCCCCTAGGGTTTTTGGATTTTCGGGGTATTTATAGAGCAAAGAGGAGGTGCGGGAGGTGGCCGAGGTGGGCACAACCCACCAGGGTGAACCTGGGCCCCCAAGCGCGCCCAGATGGGTTGTGCTCCCCTCGGAGCCCCCTCTGGTACTTCTTTGGCCCAACAGGTGTCTTCTGGTCCAGAAAAAATCTCCAAAAAGTTTCGCTGCGTTTGGACTCCGTTTGGTATTGATTTTCTGCGAAGAAAAAACAAGCAAAAAAGAGCAACTGGCACTGGGCACTATGTCAATAGGTTAGTCCCAAAAAATGATATAAAGTTGCTACAAAATGATTGTAAAACATCCAAGAATGATAATATAATAACATGGAACAAGCAAAAATTATAGATACATTGGAGACGTATCAGCATCCCCAAGCTTAATTCCTACTCGTCCTCGAGTAGGTAAATGATAAAAACAGAATTTTTGATTAGGAATGCTGCCTAACATGTTCATCACATATTCTTTTCTTTTGTAGCATGGACATTTGGACTTTTATATGATTCAAGGCAATAGTCTAGTTTTGACATGAAGATTTCAATACTCAAGCATATCAACAAGCAACCATGTCTTTCAAAATATCAACACTAAAGCAAGTTATCCCTAGCCCATCATGCTCAATCATTGATCCATTCATGAAACACACTCGCATATTAGCTACACCCAATGCTCAAGTACGATCATAGTGCCCCTTAGTTGGTGCTTTATAAGAGAAGATGGAGACTCAAATAAAACTAAAAATTGCATAAAGTAAATAGAAAGGCCCTTCGCAGAGGGAAGTAGGGATTTGTAGAGGTGCCAGAGCTCAAAGCAAAAAAATAGAGATAAAACATTTTGGGTGGCATGCCTTTCCTGTCAACGAAAATGATCGAGTAGTTCCCAATACTTTCCATGCTAGATATATCATAGGCGGTTCCCAAACAGAAAATAAAGTTTATTCCTTTTTCCACCATACTTTCACATTCCACGGCTAGCCGTATCCACGAGTGCCATTGATCTTGGCTTGAACTACATCGGTATTTCCCCAAAGAGGAAGGGATGATGCAGCACAGCAACGGTGGATATTTCACTCAGTGATGAGACCAAGGTTATCGAACCAGTAGGAGAACCAAGCAACACTACGTAAACAGCACCTGCACACAAAGAACAAATACTTGCAACCCGACGTGTTAAAGGGGTTGTCAATCCCTTTCGGGTAACGGCGCCAGAAATTGGCAAACGGACGGGAGATAAATTGTAGTAGATTGGATAAATAGATCGCGAATAAAATAAAGTGAAGCAAAATATTTTTGGTTTTTTTAGAAATATAGATCTGAAAATAAAAGTGGCAAATAAATAAAAAGGCAAATAGCAAAATAGATCTGAAAATATATGATGAGAAAATAGACCCGGGGGCCGTAGATTTCACTAGTGGCTTCTCTCGAGAAAAATAGCATACGGTGGGTAAACCAATTACTGTTGGGCAATTGATAGAACTTCAAATAATTATGACGATATCAGGGCAATGATCATTATATAGGCATCACGTCCAAGATTAGTAGACCGACTCCTGCCTGCATCTACTACTATTACTCCACACATCGACCGCTATCTAGCATGCATCTAGTGTATTAAGTTCATGGAGAAATGGAGTAATGCAATAAGAACGATAACATGATGTAGACAAGATCTATTTATGTAGAAATAGACCCCATCTTGTTATCCTTAATAGCAACGATACATACGTGTCAGTTCCCCTTCTGTCACTGGGATCAAGCACCGTAAGATCGAACCCATCACAAAGCACCTCTTCCCATGGCAAGAAAAATCGATCTAGTTGGCCTAACTAAACCAAAGATTCGAAGAAGAAATATGAGGCTATAAGTAATCATGCATATAAGAGATCAAAAGACTCAAATAACTTTCATGGATAAAAACATAGATCTGATCATAAACTCAAAGTTCATTAGATCCCAACAAACACACTGCAAAAAGAGTTACATCAAATAGATCTCCAAGAGACCATTGTATTGAGAATCAAAAGAGAGAGAGAGAGAGAGAGAGGAAGCCATCTAGCTACTGCCCACGGACCCGTAGGTCTACAATGAACTACTCACGCATCATCGGAGAGGCACCAATGAAGATGATGAAGCCCTCCGTGATGGTGTCTAGATTGGATCTGTGGTTTCTGGAACTTGCGGCGGCTGGAATTGATTTTCGTCGACTCCCCAAGGGTTTCTGGAATATTGGGTATTTACAGAGCAAAGAGGCAGTGCGGGAGGTGGCCGAGGTGGGCACAACCCACCTGGGCGCGCCTGGGCCCCCAGGCACGCCCTGGTGGGTTGTGCTCTCCTTGGAGCCCCCCTCAGGTACTTTCTTGGCCCAACTTGTGTCTTCTGGTCCAGAAAAAATCACCAAAAAGTTTCGTTGCGTTTGGACCCCGTTTGGTATTGATTTCCTGTGAAGTAAAAAACAAGCAAAAAATAGCAACTGGCGCTGGGCACTATGTCAATAGGTTAGTCCCAAAAAATGATATAAAGTTGCTATAAAATGATTGTAAAACATCCAAGAATGATAATATAACAGCATGGAACAATAAAAAATTATAGATACGTTGGAGACGTATCAGCATCCCCAAGCTTAATTCCTGCTAGTCCTCGAGTAGGTAAATGATAAAAACAGAATTTTTGATGTGGAATGCTGCCTAACATGTTCATCACATATTCTTTTCTTTGTAGCATGGACATTTGGACTTTTATATGATTCAAAGCAATAGTCTAGTTTTGACATGAAGATTTCAATACTCAAGCATATCAACAAGCAACCATGTCTTTCAAAATATCAACAGTAAAGCAAGTTATCCATAGCCCATTATGCTCAACCATTGATCCATTCATGAAACACACTCGCATATTAGCTACACCCAATGCTCAAGTACGATCATAGTGCCCCTTAGTTGGTGCTTTATAAGAGAAGATGGAGACTCAAAATAAAAATTGTATAAAGTAAAAGAAAGGCCCTTCGCAGAGGAAAGTAGGGATTTGTAGAGGTGCCAGAGCTCAAAGCGAAAAAAGTAGAGATAAAACATTTTGGGTGGCATGCTTTTCCTGTCAACGAAAACGATCGAGTAGTTCCCAATACTTTTCATGCTAGATATATCATAGGTGGTTCCCAAACAGAAAATAAAGTTTATTCATTTTTCCACCATACTTTCACTTTCCATGGCTAGCCGTATCCACGGGTGCCTTCCATACCAACACTTTCTAAGGAATTTATTATTTGACAACATAAAGTAAATTCATTTTTTCATTTCGGGACTGGGCATCCCTAATACCTTTGCCGTACTCTCGTGCAATGACAAGTGAATAAACACTCATCTTGAGAATAACACATCTAGCAATGAAATATATCAGCCACCCCCTACCGTTTCATGAGCGGTACGAGCACACAAAAGAGAAATTTATTTTGAAATTAGAGATGGCACATACAAATTTGCTTAGAACGGCATGGAAATACCACATATAGGTAGGTATAGTGGACTCATATGGCAAAAGTGGTTTAAGGATTTTGGATGCACAAGTAGTGATCATACTTAGTGCAAATGAAGGCTATCAAAAGATTAAGAAGCATCCAACCAAGAAACGAAAAATCTCATAAGCGAGCATTAAGCATAACTAACACCGAATAATGCACCACAAGTAGGATGTAATTTCATTGCATAACTATTGACTTTCGTGCTTGCATAGGGAATCACAAACCTTAACACCAATATTCTTACTAAAGCATAATTACTCATCAACATGACTCACATATTATATCAACATATCGCAAAACTATTACAAGGAATCAAATTTATTTTGTCCAATGATCTTCATGAAAGTTTTTATTATATCCCTCTTGAATATCTATCACTTTGGGACTAGTTTAATGTGTTTCTTTTGATAGCTCAAACAAATCTAAGTGAAGAACATGAGCATACAAATTTCTTCTCTCAAAATAATTTAAGTGAAGCAAGAGAGAATTTATAAAAAAAATTACTAACTCTCAAATAAATCTAAGTGAAGGATGAGAGCATTTCTTCAAAAATACTAAAGCACACCATGCTCTAAAAGATATAAGTGAAGCACTAGAGCAATTCCATAGCTCAAAAAGATTTAAGTGAAGCATAGAGAGCAATTCTAACAAGTCATAGCATAATTTTGGCTCCCTTAAATAGGTGTGTCCAGCAAGGATTAATGACTTAAAATAAAAAGCAAAACAAGCAAAGACTCATATCATACAAGACGCTCCAAGCAAAACTCATGATATGTGACGAATAAAAATATAGCTCCAAGTAAAATACCGATGGTCGTTAGAAGAAAGAGGGGATGCCACTCGGGCATCCCCAAGCTTAGTTGCCTGCTTCTCTTTGGCTAATGGCTTGGGGTGCCATGGGGCATCGCCAAGCTTAGGCTCTTCTTACTCCTTATTCCTTCATCCATCGTGATCTCACCCAAAACTTGAAAACTTCAATCACACAAAACTCAACAAAACCTTCGTGAGATCCGTTAGTATAAGAAAACTAATCTTTACTTTAAGTACTGTAGAAAACCCATTCAAATTTTGTTCTTGCATTATATCTACTATATTCTAACTTTACCATGGCTCATACCCCCCGATAAAAACCATAGATTCATCAAAATAAGCACACAATGCAAAGAAAACAGAATCTATCAAAAACAGAACAGTCTGTAAAGATGTGAATTGTTATCATACTTATGTAACTCGAAAAATTCTTAAAAATTAAGAAAACAGAGGAAATTTGTATATAAATCTTTTGTAAAATATTCAGAATTTTTCGTTACTTCTGTGAATTTTCAAAATTGTTTTACTGGATGCAAAAGTTTCTGTTTTTCAACAAGATCAAATCAACTATCACCAAAGCTATCCTAAAGGCTTTACTTGGAACAAACACTAATTAAAACACAAAAAACACAATCATAACAGTAGCATAATTGTGCAAACACCCAAGAACAGAAAGAAAAAGACAAAAATAAATTTTATTCATTGGGTTGCCGCCCAACAAGCGCTATCGTTTTACGCCCTTAGCTAGGCATAATGCAAAGATCTAAGTATTGTCATCTTTGTTTCTAGATCCATAAGATGCCCTCACGATTGATTCATATGGTGGATTAATTCTTGTTCTAGAGAAGTGTTCCATACCCTTTCTCAAAGGAAATTGGAATTTGATGTTCCCTTCTTTCATATCAATCACGGCACCTATAGTGCTCAAAAACGGTCTACCAAGAATAATTGGACAAGACGGATTGCAATCAATATCAAGAACAATAAAATCTATGGGCACATAATTCCTATTTGCAAGAATAAGAACATCATTAATTCTTCCCATAGGCTTTTTAATAGTAGAATCTGCCAAGTGCAAATTTAAAGAACATTCTTCAATATCGGTAAGACCAAGCACATCACATAAAGATTTCGGAATTGTAGAAACACTAGCACCCAAATCACATAAAGCAAAACACTCATAATTTTTAATCTTGACTTTGATGTAGGTTCCCATTCATCATGTAATTTTCTAGGAATTGAAATCTCTAATTCCAACTTTTCTTCCAAAGCTTTCATCATAGCATCAACAATATGTTTAGTAAAAGCTTTATTTTGTTCATAGGCATGGGGTGAATTTATCATGGATTGTAACAAAGAAATACAATCAATCAAAGAGCAATTATCATATTTAAAGTCTTTGTAATCCAAAAGAGCAGGCACATCACTAGTTAAAGTTTTGACCTCTCCAAACCCACATTTATCAATTTTCTCAACAAGATTTTCACCCTCCAAATTATCGGTACGCCTTCTAGCTAAAGTTGACTCTTCTTCAGTCCCTTTTTCATCAATTTTAAATTTACTAAACAAGGAATCAATAGAAGAAACACCAATCACTTTAAGATCTTCATCATTTTTATGAAAGCAATCACTGGAAAACGCGTTTTCTAAAAATTCTCTTCTAGCTCTAAGCATAGCGGTTCTTTTCTTACTTTAATCCATAGAAACATATAAAGCTTTAATTGATTCTTCAACCTTAGGCACAAAAAATTTCATCAGCATTGATAAATTCTTTAATATTATTCTCAAAATCAGAGGTGTTCCTATTATTATTATAAGAAGGATTACCACAGGAATTACCATAATTATTTGAGGAATTACTAGGAAAACGCCTAGGATTAAAATTACCTTTATAAGCATTGTTATTGAAATTGTTTCGAGAGATAAAATTCACATCTATGGCATCACTATTTTGCTCAATCAAAGTAGACAAAGGCACATCATTAAAATCAACAGGAGCACTTTTATTAGCAACCAATTTCATAAGAGCATCAACTTTTTCACTCAAAGAAGAAATTTCTTCAATCGAATTAACCTTTTTACTAGTAGGAGCTCTTTCGGTATGCCATTGTGAATAATTTGCCATAATATTGTCTAGCAATTTAGTAGCTTCACCCAAAGTAATTTCCATAAAAGTACCACCCGCGGCGGAATCTAAGAGATTTCTAGAAACAAAATTCAATCCCGCATAAAATTTTTGTATGATCATCCAAAGATTTAAACCATGAGTAGGACAATTTCTTAGCATCAATTTCATTCTTTCCCAAGATTGCGCAACATGCTCATGCTCAAGATGCTTAAAATTCATGATTTGTGTCCTAAGCGAAATAATTTTCACGAGCGGAAAATACTTAGTAATAAAAGCATCTTTGCACTTATCCCAAGAATTGATACTATTGTGAGGCAAAGAAGAAAACCAAAATTTTGCACGATCTCGCAAAGAAAACGGGAATAATTTCAACTTCACAAAATCATTGTCCACATCTTTTTTCTTTTGCATATCGCATAATTCCACGAATGTGTTAAGATGGGACG
The DNA here is from genome assembly GCA_011799875.1 of Thinopyrum elongatum. Classification (NCBI taxonomy): domain Eukaryota; kingdom Viridiplantae; phylum Streptophyta; class Magnoliopsida; order Poales; family Poaceae; genus Thinopyrum; species Thinopyrum elongatum. The sequence goes on from CM022300.1 coordinate 396,643,724, forward strand.
CGGCATCCTCACTAGGAGTACCAGAAAATTGATCTTTCATAACAAGATTCAACAAAGCGGCATTAATATCACAAGACTCCGCACTAGTGGCGGGAGGAGCAATCGGAGTGCTAATAAAATCATTGTTGTTGGTATTGGAGAAATCACACAACTTCGTGTTCTCTTGAGTCATCGTGACTACGCAACAAGATTGCACTCAAAAACAGATCTGACGAGAAAATGGCGAACGAGAAAGAGGGCGAATAAAATGGCAAATTTTTGTGAAGTGGGGGAGAGGAAAACGAGAGGCAAATGGCAAATAATGTAAATTGCAAGGAGATGAGATTTGTGATTAGGAACCTGGTAGATGTTGATGATGTCTCCCCGGCAACGGCGCCAGAAATTTCTTTTGATGTTCGCTTGAACTACGTCGGTATTTCCCCAAAGAGGAAGGGATGATGCAGCACAACAACGGTAGGTATTTCCCTTAGTGATGAGACCAAGCTTACCGAACCAGTAGGAGAACCAAGCAACACTACATAAACAACACCTGCACACAAAGAACAAATACTTGCAACCCGATGTGTTAAAGGGGTTGTCAATCCCTTTTGGGTAACGACGCCAGAAATTGACAAATGGACGGGAGATAAATTGTAGTAGATTGGATAAATAGATCGTGAATAAAATAAAGTGAAACAAAATATTTTTGGTTTTTTTAGAAATATAGATCTGAAAATAAAAGTGGCAAATAAATAAAAAGGCAAATAGAAAAATAGATCTGAAAATATATGATGAGAAAATAGACCCGGGGGCCGTAGATTTCACTAGTGGCTTCTCTCGAGAAAAATAGCATACGGTGGGTAAACAAATTACTGTTGGGCAATTGATAGAACTTCAAATAATTATGACGATATCCAGGCAATGATCATTATATAGGCATCATGTCCAAGATTAGTAGACCGACTCCTGCCTACATCTACTACTATTACTCCACACATCGACCGCTATCCAGCATGCATCTAGTGTATTAAGTTCATGGAGAAACAGAGTAATGCAATAAGAACGATGACATGATGTAGACAAGATCTATTTATGTAGAAATAGACCCCATCTTGTTATCCTTAATAGCAATGATACATACGGGTCGGTTCCCCTTCTGTCACTAGGATCAAGCACCGTAAGATCGAACCCATCACAAAGCACCTCTTCCCATGGCAAGAAAAATCGATCTAGTTGGCCTAACTAAATAAAAGATTCGAAGAAGAAATACGAGGCTATAAGTAATCATGCATATAAGAGATCAAAAGACTCAAATAACTTTCATGGATAAAAACATAGATCTGATCATAAACTCAAAGTTCATCGGATCCCAACAAACACACCGCAAAAAGAGTTACATCAAATAGATCTCTAAGAGACCATTGTATTGAGAATCAAAAGAGAGAGAGAGGAAACCATCTAGCTACTGCCTACGAACCCGTAGGTCTACAATGAACTACTCACGCATCATCGGAGAGGCACCAATGAAGATGATGAACCCCTCCGTGATGGTGTCTAGATTGGATCTGTGGTTTCTGGAACTTGCGGCGGCTGGAATTGATTTTCGTCGACTCCCCTAGGGTCTCTAGAATATTGGGGTATTTATAGAGCAAAGAGGCGGTGCGGGAGGTGGCCGAGGTGGGCACAACCCACCTGGGCACGCCTGGGCCCCCAGGCGCGCCCTGGTGGGTTGTGCTCTCCTCGGAGCCCCCTCAGGTACTTTCTTGGCCCAACTTGTGTCTTCTGGTCCAGAAAAAATCACCAAAAAGTTTCGCTACGTTTGGACTCCGTTTGGTATTGATTTCCTGCGAAGTAAAAAACAAGCAAAAAACAGCAACTGGCACTGGGCACTATGTCAATAGGTTAGTCCCAAAAAATGATATAAAGTTGCTATAAAATGATTGTACATCCAAGAATGATAATATAACAGCATGGAACAATAAAAAATTATAGATACGTTGGAGACGTATCAGCCATCCATACCAACACTTTCCAAGGAATTTATTATTTGACAACATAAAGTAAATTCATTTTTCATTTCGGGACTGGGCATACCTAATACCTTTGTCGTACTCTCGTGCAATGACAAGTGAATAAACACTCATCTTGAGAATAACACATCTAGCTTGGAAAAATATCAGCCACCCTCTACCGCTTCATGGGCGGTACGAGAACACAAAAATAAAATTATTTTGAAAGTTAGAGATGGCACATACAAATTTGCTTAGAACGACATGGAAATACCGCATATAGGTAGGTATAGTGGACTCATATGGCAAAACTGGGTTTAAGGATTTTGGATGCACAAGTAGTATTCCTACTTAGTACAAGTGAAGGCTAGCAAAAAGATTGAGAAGCATCCAACGAAGAAACGAAAAATCACACAAGCGAGCATTAAGCATAACTAACACCAAATAATGCACCACAAGTAGGATGTAATTTCATTGCATAACTATTGACTTTTGTGCTTGCATATGGAATCACAAACCTTAACACCAATATTCTTACTAAAGCACAATTACTTACCAACATGACTCACATATCACTATCATCATATCTCAAAACTATTACAAAGAATCAAGTTTATTTTGTCCAATGATCTTCAAGAAAGTTTTTATTATATCCCTCTTGAATATCTATCACTTTGGGACTAGTTTCATATGTTGCAATTTCTTTTGGCAAGCTCAAACAAATTTAAGTGAAGAACATGAGCATAAAAATTTCCATCTCTCAAAATAATATAAGTGAAGCATGAGAGGATTTCTTCAATATTACTAACTCTCAACTAAATCTAAGTGAAGCATGAGAGCATTTCTTCAAAAATATTAAAGCACACCATGCTAAAAAAGATATAAGTGAAGCATTAGAGCAATTCCATAACTCAAAAAAATTTAAGTGAAGCATAAAGAGCAATTCTAACAAACCATAGCATAATTTTGGCTCTCTCAAATAGGTGTGTTCAGCAAGGATACTTGACACAAAACAAAAAGCAAAACAAGAAAAGACTCATATAATACAAGAAGCTCCAAGCAAAACTCATGATATGTGACGAATAAAAATATAGTTCCAAGTAAAATACCGATGGTCGTTAGAAGAAAGAGGGGATGCCACTCGGGGCATCCCCAAGCTTAGTTGCTTGTTTGTCCTTGAATATTGCCTTGGGGTGCCATGGGGCATCCCCAAGATTAGGCTCTTCTTACTCCTTATTCCTTCATCCATCGTGACCTCACCCAAAACTTGAAAACTTCAATCACACAAAACTTAACAAAACCTTCGTGAGATACGTTAGTATAAGAAAACCAATCTTTACTTTAAGTACTGTAGAAAACCCATTCAAATTTTGTTATTGCATTATATCTACTATATTCTAACTTTTCCATGGCTTATACCCCCCGATACAATCCATAGAATCATCAAAATAAGCACACAATGCAAAGAAAACAGAATCTGTCAAAAACAGAACAGTCTGTAAAGATGCGAATTGTTCTCATACTTCTGTAACTCGAAAAATTCTGAAAAAATAGGAAAACAGAGAAAATTTGTATATAAATCTTGTGTAAAACATTCATAATTTTTAGTCTCTTCTGTGAATCCTGACAATTATTTTACTGGACGAAAAGTTTCTGTTTTTCAACAAGATCAAATCAACTATCACCAAAGCTATCCCAAAGGCTTTACTTGGCACAAACACTAATTAAAACATAAAAAACACAATCATAACAAAGGAATAATTGTGCAAACACTCAAGAACAGAAATAAAAAGGCAAAAATAAATTTTATTCATTGGGTTGCCTCCCAACAAGCGCTGTCGTTTTACACCCCTAGCTAGGCATAAAGCATAGATTCAAGTATTGTCATCTTTAGTTCTTGATCCATAGGATGACCTCAGGATTGATTCATATGGTGGCTTGATTCTTGTTCTAGGTAAGTGTTCCATTCCCTTTCTTAGTGGAAATTGAAATTTAATATTGCCTTCTTTCATATCAATCACGGCACCAATAGTACGTAAAAACGGTCTACCAAGTATAATAGGACAAGACGGATTGTAATCAATATCAAGAACAATAAAATCTATGGGCACATAATTCCTATTTGCAAGAATAAGAACATCATTAATTCTTCCCATAGGCTTTTTAATAGTCGAATCCGCCAAGTGAAAATTTAAAGGACACTCTTCAATATTGGTAAGACCAAGCACATCACATAAAGACTTCAGAATTGTGGAAACACTAGCACCCAAATAACATAAAGCAAAACACTCATAATTTTTCATCTTCACTTTAATGGTAGGTTCCCATTCATCATGTAATTTTCTAGGAATTGAGATCTCTAATTCCAACTTTTCTCCCAAAGTTTTCATCATAGCATCAACAATATGTTTAGTAAAAGCTTTATTTTGTTCATAAGCATGGGGTGAATTTATCATGGATTGCAACAAAGAAATAAAATCAATCAAAGAGCACTTATCATAATTAAAGTCTTTGTAATCCAAAAGAGTGGGTACATCACTAGTTAAAGTTTTGACCTCTCCAAACCCACTTTATCAATTTTTTCATCAAGATTTTCACCCTCCGAATTATTGGGACTCCTTGTAACTAAAGTTGACTATTTTTTAGTCCCTTTATCATCAATTTTAATCTTACTAAACAAGGAATCAATAGAAGAAACACCAATCACTTTAAGATCTTCATCATTTTTATGAAAGCAATCACTAGAAAACGCTCTTTCTAAAAATTCTCTTGTAGCTCTAAGCATAGCGGTTCTTTTCTTACTTTCATCCATAGAAACATATAAAGCTTTAATTGATTCCTCAACTTTGGGTACAAAAATTTTCAACTTGAGATTTTCTACATCGTGAGAAATCCTATCAATGCTTCTAGACATATCATCATTCTTATTCAACTTTTCTTCTATCGTATTATTGAAAACTTTTTGAGCATTGATAAATTCTTTAATATTATTCTCAAGATCAGAGGTGTTCCTATTATTATGAATTTCCAGGAAAAGGCCTAGGATTAAAATTACCTCTATAAGCATTGTTATTAAAATTGTTTTGCGAGACAAAATTCACATCTACGGAATCACTATTTTGCTCAATCAAAGTAGACAAAGGCACATCATTAAGATCAATAGGAGCACTTTTGTTAGCAACCAATTTCATAAGAGCATCAACTTTCTCACTCAAAGAATTTATTTCTTCAACCGAATTAACTTTTTTACTAGTAGGAGCTCTTTCGGTATGCCGTTGTGAATAATTTGCCATAATATTATCAAGCAATTTAGTAGCTTCTCCCAAAGTAATTCCCATAAAAGTACCACCCACAGTGGAATCTAAAAGATTTCTAGAGACAAAATTCAATCCCGCATAAAAAAATTGTATGATCATCCAAAGATTTAAACCATGAGTAGGACAATTTCTTAGCATCAATTTCATTCTTTCCCAAGATTGTGCAACATGTTCATGCTCAAGTTGCTTAAAATTCATGATCTGAGTTCTAAGGGAAATAATTTTCATGGGCGGAAAATACTTAGTAATGAAAGCATCTTTGCATTTATCCCAAGAATCGATACTATTGCGAGGCCAAGAAGAAAAGCAAATTTTTGCACGATCTCGCAAAGAAAACGGAAATAATTTCAGCTTCACAATATCATTGTCCACATCTTTTTTATTTTGCATATCACATAATTCTACGAATGTGTTAAGATGGGACGTGGCATCCTCATTAGGAGTACCGGAAAACTCATCTTTCATAACAAGATTCAACAAAGCGACATTAATATCACAAGATTCCGCACTAGTGGCGGGAGGAGCAATCGTACTGCTAATAAAATCATTATTGTTGGTATTGGAAAAGTCACACAACTTGGTGTTTTCTTGAGTCATCATGACTACGCAAACAAGATTCCACGCAAAAAACAGATCTGACGAGAAAATGGCGAACGAAAAAGAGGGCGAATAAAACGGCAAATTTTTGTGAAGTGGGGGAGATGAAAACGAGAGGTAAATGGCAAATAATGTAAATTCCAAGGAGATGAGATTTGTGATTAGGAACCTGATTGATGTTGACGATGTCTCCCTGGCAACGACGCCAGAAATCCTTTCTTGATGGCTCGTATCTGTCGTGATTCTAAGTCTGACAGTAGAATAGGGGGTAGATATGAGGAGGCAAGATCCTAGCTATGATGAGGTTGTGCACGCAAGATTTACGAGTTCAGGCCCTTCTCGGAGGAAGTAACAGCCCTACGTCTCGGTGCCCGGAGGCTCGGTCGATTGAATTATGCGTGAAGTTACAGGGGGTGCGAACCCTTGTGCCAGTGGAGGGGGGTGGCTTATATAGAGTGCGCCAGGACCCCAGCCGTCCCATGTTACAAGGGGTTCAATGTCCATAAAGACAGGACGTTATTGATAACGCCAGCAATAAAGGCAAATAAATGATCATTAAGACTACGGAGTGAACGCCTGACCATTGCCATCCTGAGTGACCTTAGATCTTCTGTCTTCCGAGTGGTTTCTGGTGTGGTCGAGTGAGTACACCCCGGTCGAATGGAATTGGGTTATCCGAGTGAACTGTTGGTCAAGTGGGTTGCATCCTGTGGTGATTTCAGTCGGTAGATGATGCTATCCTTTGAATGTCCTTGGCCTTAGAGCAGTGTCCTCGGGGAAGGGTGTCTAGGTCAGGCCTATTACCCTACCCTAGGTACATGTCTTCGTCATTAGCCCCCGAATGGATCTGGGTCCGAGTGGAGAAGGGGTTGAAGATGGTTCTGACCCGATTTATATGCTTCAGAGGCATTCTAACCGGGCCGGTGATCTTTGTAAAAACTTCAACTTCATTTTCAGTCGCCTGGGTCCATTCAGAGGTCGTCGAGTGATTTTTGCTGATAAGCTCTGAGTGTTGGTATGGTATAAAATCCTCGGCGCGATTGGTCACACTGCCGCTTCCGAATCTCACGGGATTCGAAATTTGGAGAAGCGCGCGGGACGGAGAGTACCGCAGTAAACGGAGTGGGTTAGGCAGGAATGCCTCGATTCTCGCGCCACCTTTTTCGCCACGTATCCAGCGCGTGACTGTTGCGGGATTTGACTGGATTGCCTGGGCCCACAAGTCAGCCACTCGGGAGCAGGCCCATATAAGGCGTCGGGGCCGATGAGCCTGGCACTATGCTCCCCATCCCCTTCCTCTTCTCCTGTTTCACCACCACATTCGCCGCCACCTTCGATGCCGCCGCCCCGTCCGAGCGCAGCCTGCCGCGATGGGGAAGGAGAAGACGGCAGCCCTGGAGCGTGCGAAGAAAGCGACGACGGCAGCGAAGGGCAAGAAGACGAGTCGGGGTGGATCGTCGTCGAGATCCGGCCTGCCGCCCGGCTGGATCCAGGGCGACTAGATTCGCTCCACGATTCAGCAAGAGGATATGGAGGATCTGGTCGAGGGGGGCTTGATCGCTCATGGATCCTGGAGGCTGCCAGGTGATGAGACCGAGCCGCAGCCGCAGGAGGGTGAGTGCGTCCTCCTCGCAACCCACATCGACCGTGGTTTTTCTCTGCCCCCTCATCCTTTTTTCCGAGGTTTTCTGAACTTTTTTGGGGCCCAACTTCATCACTTTTCTCCGAACACCATCACATACCTCGCTACGTTTGTCTCCATGTGTGAGAATTTCCTGGGTTGTCGACTGCATTGGGGTCTCTTCAAACACATCTTTACTTGCCGCTCACAGTCTGTGAAAAAGGCCAATCCGAGTGATGAGAGGACGCACGTGATCCAGATGTGCGGAGGTCTAGGGATCCAGATGAGAGGAAAAAGCACTTTTCCACCTATGACTCTTCCCGATTCGGTCAGAGGGTGGCAGTCGACCTGGTTTTATTGTAAGGACAAACCAACTCCTGGTCAGTCGATTGGCCTTCCCCCCTTCACCATGGGGCGAATTGAGAAGCCCTCTCCCTTGAAAGTGACTCCAGCAGAAAAGGCGGAGGTGACTATGTTGGTTGAACGAGTGATCCAACTTGTCCGTGATGGTGTGACCGGCATGGATTTGCTAGAGGTGTTTCTCACTCGCCGCATCCAGCCGCTCCAGGCCCGCGATCATCCTATGTGGATGTACTCGGGCGCCGATGATTCTGCTCGGATCCACCCGGAGGAAGTTGCCGAGGAGACGGTGGCGCAGTGGCTGCAGGGCATTACCGGAAACAAAGACAACCCCAGGGGGTCCAGGAGAATTCCGCCACTCGGCGCTGATAACGAACCAGACAAGGTCAGACCTTCGATGTCGAGTGACTTTTACTCTAATTTGTAAACTGTCTTTGGAACCGACTGATGCTTGTTCGATTCTTTGCTTCGCAGATATATACTGAGATGTACTCGATGCCCAACGGGGAGCAGATCCAGGAAGGAGAAGAGAGTGAAGGCGACAGCAGTGACTGGAACTCCGATGGCGAGAGTGACGAAGAGCACGAAAACTCGAGCAGTGATGAGGAGGTCGATTCTCCACCTCGCGCGGAAAAGCGTTCCAAGCACAAGCATGACCCAGCAAGTATCCGGGGCAAAGTGGCAGCACCGCCTGGACAGACTTCGAAGCGCACTCGAACATCTTCTCCGGTGCCGACTGAGAAGGCTCCGAAGCAGCTCAAGACCGCGCCGTCAAAGCCACGGAAGGCTTTGCCCAAGATCAAGGTTGACATTCCCGTCGCCTCTGCGTAAGTGTTTCGTTTTCACCCTTTGTTCCAAGAATCTTATATCAGTTGTCGACCCATTCACTTGCTTGACCGAGTGAACCTTGAGATTTGCAGCGCTGCTACCTCCGGGACTTCTGCTTACCAAGATGATGGTGACGAGGAGATGGAGGACGCGATCACATCCAAAGCGGGTATGACCCCTGTTATCTCGTCTTTTCTTTGCTAGCCGATTCTACAGTCAACTGAACTCTTGTGGTCGATTCCTTTGTAGCTCCGCAAAATGTTATTGAACTTCAAGACGATGATGAAGATGAGCCACAGAAGCTCGTGGGTAGGAGGAGCAGGACCTCGGTCAAGAAGGTACCAGCTAGCAAGACGCCTCAGTCGATGCCGGCGACGGAACCAGCTATCCAGCAATCCGGGGACTTCAACCGTGCCTCCGTTACTTTTGCGAATCCCTTGTCGAGTGTTCGTCCTTCATCGTCGACTGTGCCGGCCCTTGCTTCGTCTGTCCAACTTCATGCCTCAAGCTCTCAAGCTACTGCAACTGGTACCCCGACTCCACCTCCCACCGCCCATCACGTCCCAGAAGACCAAGTGAGTGCTGCCAAGGAGGCTATACGCCAGGCTGGCATTATGATGGAGCAGATGAAGGTGGTGCGCGAGGCCAGTCAAGCTGCCTATGATGCCAGCTCAGCACTTCAGGCCAATGTCCAGGTTAGCTTACTTCCGACTGAACTCCATCTTGACGCTTGTTCTGTTAGGATATGATATTTAGAAACTGCTGCTTTTTCCGCAAGACGTCCGTGGATGAGCGTTTTGGAACCTTAATTGCACACCCATTGTCAGTCTGCACACCCACTAGGTGTTTTAATTTCTGTTGAGTAGTTTTTCCACTTGAGTCGACTAGGTTGTGCTGATTGAATCTCTGAACCAGTGGGGGCACGCTGAGTGCACCCACTGGGTGTAGTCCTCGAGACCGCCGTCGAATGTCTGATTCGGCGGGGTCTTTGAACAGAGCTTTTCCACTCGGTCTGGGCAGATCATACCGAGTGGAACCTTTACCAGTGGGGGCACGCTGAGTGCACCCACTGGGTGTAGTCCCCGAGACCGTAGTCGACTGCGGGCAGTCGGCTATGGTTTGAGTTTTTTTTTGACTGGACGGACCAAGTCGATTGAAAAAGTCGGACCAGTGGGGGCACGCTGAGTGCACCCACTGGGTGTAGTCCCCGAGACTATTGGCGAATGTTTGATTCGGCAGTAGTCTTAGAACTATTTGAACTTGCTACTTTATTGCTCAGAAGCAACCAATCTTTGTGTCTGCCGACTGACTATCTTCTGAACACAGAAATCTTGTGATCTTGGAGCCCGGTTCGCCGACTTGGAGAAGAAGCAAATCCAGCTCAATCTTGACCTGGAGTTGGCTCGAAACAACTTGCAGAAGGCTAAGGATGACGCTGCTGGTAAGGAGAGCTTGTCGACCGGTTCTCTTGCCATCTTTTCTCCTCCTTTTTCTGATTCGAATGTTATTCTTTCTAGAAACAATGAGACAGGCTTTGGAGAAGAAGGACCTTGACCTTGCGGTTGCGAAGAAAACCGCCGAAGACAAAACGGTGCTTGCCGACCAAAAGATGGCCTCAGTCGGAAAGCTGGAGGGAGAGAATACCAAGCTGAAGGCTGCTCTTGACAAAGCCAACAAAGAAGTGACTCGTCTAAAGAAGGACGAGCAGACCCTGACCGACAAAGTAGAAAACATCACCCACAGGAGGGACGAGCTGGAGAACTACCTGGGAGGACTCGCCAAAAAATTATTCCTCATGCTTGAAGGTACTTTTCTCTGTGCGATTGGTTTGCTTTCGTTGACTCATCATACTGCTGTCGACTCATTATTTCTCTGCGAGTGCAGAATTCTGTCAAGACTTCGAGGAAGAGACTGGGCGAGTCGAGACAAACTTGGACCCCATCAACTCCCCTGTCAAAGATGAAGCAGCCATGAACGTGCTCCGACTGGAGTCTCGCCTTGCCAGTGCCTTGGAATATCTTGCTCGACTCAAGGTTGCGGTGTCGCGGATCGACACAGCGCTCTGGCCAGGGGAAACGCTCCGAAACGATCTCGAGTCTCTGATGACTCGACTCAACGAGATTCCTAGTCGAGTGCAGGAGTGGAAGAAGTCCGCTGCTCGATGCGGTGCTGACATAGCATTGTCCCTGGTTCGTGTCCACTGCAAGGAAGCCAGAGAAGAGAAGCTAGCGGCAATCAAGGTCGCCAACACCAAGAAACTTGACTTCCAGTCTTTCATGGAGACCTTCATTGCTGCTGCTACTCGAATTGCAGATGGAATCGACCTGGACGAGTTTGTCGAGCCTGCCAGCCCCTCTGCGGAGTGAATGAAACTTTTATGATCTGATTCAATTTGCCTTGGTATGCCGAGTGAACTTGTAACCGTAAAACTCCTTCGGGCCTGATGCCTGAATACTTTAAACTCCTTCGTCCGAACTTTTATGATCCGGTTCAATTTGCCTCGGTATGCCGAGTGATTTTGTAACCGTAAAACCCCTTCGGGCCTGATGCCCGAGTACTTTAAGCTCCTTCATCCGAACTTAGTTTGCCCTTAAATATGCTTGTTTTTATTTCTGAGTGGAACTTGTATCTTCACTCGGAACAGATGCAGTTCTGAGGAGAGGATCGCGGACGACCTGCACCTCATCGTCCTTGCAGATCAGGATGGAGCATGTTTTACACTTAGGCGAGTACAGGACCGCAGCTAAGCCCTCGAGTGAGAGGGTTGCTCATCACTCGGTAGGATTTTACAAACTTAGGCGAGTACAGGACTGCAGCTAAGCCCCCGAGTGAGAGGGTTGCTCATCACTCGGTAGGATTTTACAAACTTAGGCGAGTACAGGACTGCAGCTAAGCCCCCGAGTGTGAGGATTGCTCTTTACTCGGTAGGATTTTACAAACTTAGGCGAGTATAGGACTGCAGCTAAGCCCCCGAGTGAGAGGGTTGCTCATCACTCGGTAGGATTTTACAAACTTAGGCGAGTATAGGACTCAGCTAAGCCTCCGAGTGAGAGGGTTGCTATCACACTCGGTAGGATTTTACAAACTTAGGCGAGTTACAGGACTGCACTAAGCCCCCGAGTGAGAGGATTGCTCATCACTCGGTGAGATTTTACAAACTTAGGCGAGTCAGGACTGCAGCTAAGCCCCCGAGTGAGGGGGTTGCTCATCACTCGGTAGGATTTTACAAACTTAGGCGAGTACAGGACTGCAGCTAAGCCCCCGAGTGAGAGGATTGCTCATCACTCGGTAGGATTTTACAAACTTAGGCGAATCGGATTCGCGGCTAAGCCCCCGAGTGAGAGGATTGCTCATCACTCGGTAGGATTTTACAAACTTAGGCGAATCGGATTCGCGGCTAAGCCCCTGAGTGAGAGGATTGCTCATCACTCGGTAGGATTTTACAAACTTAGGCGAATCGGATTCGTTGCTAAGCCCCCAAGTGAGAGGATTGCTCGTCACTCGGTAGGATTTTACAAACTTAGGCGAATCGGATTCACGGCTAAGCCACCCACTGGGGGATTTTAGACACATGTATTAGTAACAACAATCATTTAGGAGACTGTAAAACCATGTCTTTGATAAATGAACTGAAAGGTACTCTTTATTACATCTCATCAGTCTGAACACTTAAGTATAAAAACGGCGGAGTAGCTCCGCATTCCAAGCGCGTGGCTCGTCTTTATTATGCTCCACATTGTAGAGGTGATACGCTCCGTTGTGGAGCACCTTGGTGACGATGAAGGGACCTTCCCAAGCGGGGGCAAGTTTGTGAGGCCGTTGCTGGTCCACTCGGAGCACAAGGTCCCCTTCCTGAAATGCTCGACCCTTCACATTTCTGCCATATAATCGACGAAGGTCTTGCTGATAAATGGAACTGTCCAATCAGGAATAACGATCAAAACTTCCATGATCAAGTCGACCACAGCTGGGATTTCAACTTCAGTCGGATCAGTGGAACTTTTAGGCTGTGGGGGTTCTTCAGTGAAGGGATCTTCTTGAACTGATGGTGCATGAATATGCTCCAAAAACACATTGCTGGGAATAGGCTCCCGCTTGGAACCTATTTTCACCAAGTCATCAGCTGCTTGATTCTTCAGTCGGGGTATATGGTGGAGCTCTAGCCATTCAAACTTCTTTTCTAACTTTCTCACCGCATTGCAATAACCAGTCATAGCTTGGCTCCTGACGTCCCACTCCTTCATCACTTGATTAACCACTAAATCTGAGTCACCGTAAACCATTAGGCGGCGGACGCCGAGTGAAATGGCCATACGCAACCCGTACAAGAGTGCCTCATATTCAGCTTCATTGTTGGAGGAATCAAAGTGAATCTGAAGAACATATCTGAGGTTGTCGCCTCGTGGAGATACCAGGACTACTCAAGTGCCTGAACCATTCAACATCTTGGACCCATCGAAGAACATAGTCCAATGTTCCGACTGTATCTGGGTCGGTAACTGCTGTTCAATCCACTCGACGAGGAAATCTGCTATCGCTTGAGACTTGATCGCTTTCTTTGCCTCGAACTTGATATCCAGCGGAAGGAGTTCAATCGCCCACTTTGCCACTCGACCAGTTGCATCTCTGTTGTTCAGAATTTCTGACAACGGAGCGTCGCTGACGATTGTAATCGAATGATCTGAGAAGTAATGTGCAACCTTCTTTGTGGTCAAGTAAATTCCATAGACAAGCTTCTGATAATGTGGATATCTCTGCTTGGATGGGGTTAAGACTTCAGAAATATAGTACACTGGGCGCTAAACCTTGTAGGTTTTACCTTCTTCTTCCCGCTCGACTGTGAGTACCGTACTGACAACCTGTCCAGTGGCTGCTATATAAAGCAGTAAAGGTTCTTTGCTGATTGGAGCAGCAAGCACTGGCTGGGTGGAAAGCAGGGCTTTGAGCTCTGCAAACGCTGCGTTAGCTTCCGGAGTCCACTCGAACATATCAGATTTCTTCATCAGTCGGTAAAGAGGTAATGCCTTTTCGCCGAGACGAGAAATGAATCGACTCAAAGCAGCCAAACAACCAATGAGCTTCTGAACATCGTGTACACGCACAGGGCGTTTCATTCGGAGGATTGCACCAACTTTCTCTGGGTTTGCATCGATCCCACGTTCGGAAATGAGGAAACCGAGTAACTTTCCACCTGGAACTCCGAATGTACACTTCGACGGATTAAGCTTGATATCATATCTTCTCAAATTGGCAAAGGTTTTGGCAAGGTCAGTCAGCAGGTCAGAACCTTTGCGCGACTTAACCACGATGTCATCCATGTTTGCTTCCACATTCTGACTGATTTGAGCTAGCAGACACTTCTGTATCATGCGCATGAATGTGGCACCAGCATTCTTGAGACCAAAGGGCATGGTGATGTAGCAAAAGCACCCGAATGGGGTGATAAAAGCTATTTTTATTTCATCAGGTCCATATAGTCGGATCTGATGGTACCCGGAATATGCATCCAGGAAGGACAATCGCTCACATCCCACAGTAGAGTCGACTATGTGATCGATGCGGGGGAGAGGAAAATGAACTTTCGGGTAGGCCCGATTGATATGCTTGAAATCAATGCACATACAGAGTGAATCGTCCTTCTTGGGAACCATGACAACATTGGCGAGCCACTCGGAGTGGTAAATTTCGCGGATGAACTCAGCTGCCAAAAGCCAAGCCACCTCTTCGCCGATCGCCTTTCTCTTCTCCGCAGCGGACCGACGGAGGTGCCCTTTCATGGGTTTTGCCTTTGGATCGACTCGCAAACGGTGCTCAGCCAGCCCCCTGGGTACACCCGGCATGTCAGACGGCTTCCATGCAAAGATGTCCCAGTTCTCACGGAGGAACTGGATGAGCGCTTCTTCCTATTTGCTGTCGAGTGTTGTTGAGATACGAGTCGGAGCAGCACTGGGATCGGTCGGGTGAATGTGAACAGGCTTTGTTTCACCGGACGACTGAAATGTAGACTCGGAAGCAGGCTTCTTAACGCGCAACAAATCACTCGGATCTGCAGTCTTCTTATATTCTTCCATTTCTATCGCTGCCATCTGTTCATCGGCAATCTTAGAGCCCTTCTGGAGGCACTCTTCTGCTCGTTGCCGATTACCAGTGACCGTGATCACGCCCCTGGGGCCAGGCATCTTCAGCTTGAGGTACATGTAACACGGTCGAGCCATGAAACGGGCATATGCAGTTCTGCCCAGAATAGCATGATAGGCACTGTGAAAATCCACAACTTCAAATGTCAACTTCTCCTTACGGTAATTCTTTGGGTCACCGAAAACCACATCAAGAGTGATCTGTCCGAGTGAATCAGCTTTCTTCCCTGGAATCACACCGTGA
The DNA here is from genome assembly GCA_011799875.1 of Thinopyrum elongatum. Classification (NCBI taxonomy): domain Eukaryota; kingdom Viridiplantae; phylum Streptophyta; class Magnoliopsida; order Poales; family Poaceae; genus Thinopyrum; species Thinopyrum elongatum. Next base: position 396,658,816 of record CM022300.1, read on the forward strand.
AACCGCATGTTGCTCTCACTGAGCTTGGACATCGGAATGCCCATCCCCCGAAGAGTCTCAGCATACAAAATGTTCAAGCCGCTGCCACCATCCATCAAGACTTTGGTCAGTCGGGTGCCCCCAACGACCGGGTCGACCACCAACGCTTGCCTCCCGGGGGTGGCGACATGCGGTGGGTGGTCAGATTGGTCGAATATGATGGGAGTCTTTGACCATTTCAAATATGTCGTCGTTGCCGGAGCAACCATGTTTACCTCTCTGTTGATGACTTTCAGTCGACTTTTACTCTCAATGTCAGCAAAAATCATCAAAGTGCAATTGACGTTAGGGAAACCGTCATCATCTTCTTCCTGGTCACCATCCTTGTCCAACTCTTTTTCCTTTTCATTGGGTTGTTTCTCTCGGAACTGCTGTATCAGGAGCCGACATTGTCGAGTGGTATGTTTGGGATAAATCAGATTTCCCTCTTCATCCTTCTTGGTGTGAATGTGACATGGAAAGTCCAACACATCGTTCCCCGCCTGATCTTTCACCTTCTTGGGGATCCAGGGTCCCTTGGGCTTCCCCTTGAATTTTCCTTGAGTTACAACTGCAGCTTCACCTGGACCTGCTGGTTCGGCTTTGTGTTTCTGCTTCCGACCCACTCCGGTGTCTTGGGCGGCTGGTTTGCCCTTTCCACTGCGGAGTCGGTCCTCTTCTTCACCATTAGCGTACCGGGTGGCTATTTCCATCATTCGGGTCAGAGACATATCTCCTATCCGACTGAATTTCAAGTTAAGCTCTAGATACCGAACGCCCTCCTTGAAGGCACAAACTGCTTGGTGTTGGGATACATTTTCTACTGTGTGGTGTAAAGTGGTCCATCTTTGGATGTAATCCCTCAGAGTTTCATTCGGCTTCTGTACACAATGTTGCAATTCCGTCAACCCCGCAGGTTGTTTGCATGTGCCCTCGAATGTCCTGACAAACACTCGGGCTAACTCCTCCCAGCTGAATATACTGCCTGGGGCCAACTGATTCAGCCATGCTCTGGCCGACCCTTCCAGCATGAGAGGAAGATGTTTCATAGCTACCTCATCATTTCCACCACCGATCTGAACAGCCACTCGGTAATCTTCCAGCCAAGTGTCAGGCTTCGACTCACCAGTGAACTTACTAACCCCGGTCGCCAACCTGAAGTTGGGGGGGATCTCAGTGGCTCTGATAGCTCTGCTAAAACACTCGGGACCCGAAACATGAATTCTGCTTCCACTCGGGCGATCCCTGCCTTGCCCCTCTCTATGTGCTCGGTTCCTGTCGACCAAACCTTGCACTAAAATTGACCTCGCATCAAACCCTGGCTCTCTTGGGTCGATCGGCATCCTCCGCCCTCCGCTGTACGGGCGCCTGTCATCATAGTGCCGGGGCACATATGATCCGCTTCTCAGAGGGGGTGTAGGTGCTCGACGGCGGTCATCATGGCCGAGTCGATGATCGTACTGCTCGTGGATCCGACCCAAGTGCTAATCTTGGCGATGCACCCGCCCCTCACGCCGCGAAGGCGATCTTGGGCTGTGAGCCGATTGAACTGTGTTAGCCACCACAGATCTGCTATGGATTCTGTTACGCGACTGTGATACTGCAGTGTTTTGGTCTCCTACCGCCCGGAGCAGAGCCCGGATCTGCATCAAACCTCGTCCAGCTTCTGACTGGGATGGCTGGATGGATTCTGCTATACGAGCTGCAGCTGCAAGATTCTGAATCGGAGTGCGGTATACCTGAGGTTCAGGAGGGAACAATTGCCGCCGTCGACTGGACTCAGGAATTCGCTGCCGAGCATGTTCGTCGAGTGCATGCTGAAGATTTTCCAGTCGAGTGCGTTCAGCCAAAGTGGCCAAGCGCGCTGCCTCCAAGGCCCGAGCCTCAGAGGTCTCCCCGACGATGGGCGTGTGGAGTACTTCCTCGTTACGGCGGTGAAGTTCCTCCCTTCGCTGTGAAGAGAGGGTTTCAGGGTGGTATTCCTCGTGAACACGCGATGGATCGCCACCGCCGTCGCCGCCTCCGTTGCGACGCATGCCAGGTGGGCTACGCGGCGTGTCGACCATTAGGACCTCCACCACAGGATCGCTACTGTCGCACTCAGACAGAGTATCGACGGAGCCAGTCGAAAAATCAAACAGGCCGTAGAGAGATTCATCGGGCTCGATTGCCGTGACTTGAGGGGTGGCCGACTGACGTGCCACCGCATGCCTCACCCACCGCTGAAGCCGCGATCGACCGGATCGCTTGCGACGGCGAACAGCGGGGAACGAAGACGCCGTAGGAAATGACCGATATTGGGTCGACGGCTGCCGCAGAAGGACACCGCGAACACACGCGCGAAAGTGCGTCGCCCCGCGGACGGGGAACGTCTCGACGTCAAGGGGGGCCTCTTGGAGCCAGGCGGAGTCGTCGGCGATGAAGACGAGCGCGCCGAGACGGATCTCGTGGCCCTCAGCCAGACCTCCACCCGAAACCATGATGATGGGAATCGGAAAAAATCGCAACCTCACCGGAAAGTCGCTAAGACACCTGCCCCACGGTGGGCGCCAACTGTCGTGATTCTAAGTCTGACAGTAGAATAGGGGGTAGGTATGAGGAGGCAAGATCCTAGCTACGATGAGGTTGTGCACGCAAGATTTACGAGTTCAGGCCCTTCTCGAAGGAAGTAACAGCCCTACGTCTCGGTGCCCGAAGGCTCGGTCGATTGAATTATGCGTGAAGTTACAGGGGGTGCGAACCCTTGTGCCAGTGGAGGGGGGTGGCTTATATAGAGTGCGCCAGGACCCCAGCCGTCCCACGTTACAAGGGGTTCAATGTCCATAAAGACAGGACGTTACTGATAACGCCAGCAATAAAGGCAAATAAATGATCATTAAGACTACGGAGTGAACGCCTGACCATTGCCATCCCGAGTGACCTTAGATCTTCTGTCTTCCGAGTGGTTTCTGGTGTGGTCGAGTGAGTACACCCCGGTCGAATGGAATTGGGTTATCCGAGTGAACTGTTGGTCGAGTGGGTTGCATCATGTGGTGATTTCAGTCGGTAGATGATGCTATCCTTTGAATGTCCTTGGCCTTAGAGCAGTGTCCTCGGGGAAGGGTGTCTAGGTCAGGCCTATTACCCTACCCTAGGTACATGTCTTCGTTAGTATCCGTGTCAGTATTTCCCTGAAGAGGAAGGGATGGTGCAGTACAGCTTCGGTAGGTATTTCCCTCAATTATGAAACCAAGGTTGTTGAACCAGTAGGAGAACCACGCAACACTATGTAAACGGTACGTGCACACAAAGAACAAATACTTGCAACCCGACGCGTAAGAGGGGTTGTCAATCCCTCTCGGGTAAAAGGTAGATTGGTTTGTATGATTTTGGATAAATAGATCTCGTAATAAAACAAAATAAAATAAATAAAGAAAAAGTGCAGCAAGGTATTTTTGGGTTTTTTGAATAATAGATCTAAAAATGAAAGCAAATAAAAATAGATCTCAAAGCAAATATGATAAAGAATAGACCCGGGGGCCGTAGATTTCACTAGTGGCTTCTCTCGAGAAAAATAGCATACGGTGGGTAAACAAATTACTGTTGGGCAATTGATATAACTTCAAATAATTATGACGATATCCAGGCAATGATCATTATATAGGCATCACGTCCAAGATTAGTAGACCGACTCCTGCCTGCATCTACTACTATTACTCCACACATCGACCGCTATCCAGCATGCATCTAGTGTATTAAGTTCATGGAGAAACGGAGTAATGCAATAATAACGATGACATGATGTAGACAAGATCTATTCATGTAGGAATAGATCCCATCTTGTTATCCTTAATAGCAACGATCAATACGTGTCTTGCTGCCCCTTCTGTCGCTGGGAAAGAACACCGCACGACGGAACCCATCACAAAGCACCTCTTCCCATGGCAAGAAAAATCGATCTAGTCGGCCTAACTAAACCAAAGATTCGAAGAAGAAATACGAGGCTATAAGTAATCATGCATATAAGAGATCAAAGAAACTCAAATAACTTTCATGGATAAATAGATCTGATCATAAACTGAAAGTTCACCGGATCCCAACAAACACACCGCAAAAAGAGTTACATAAAATAGATCTCTAAGAGACCATTGTATTGAGAATCAAATGAGAGAGAGGAAGCCATCTAGCTACTAACTACGGACCCGTAGGTCTACAATGAACTACTCACGCATCATCGGAGAGGCACCAATGAGGATGATGAACCCCTCCGTGATGGTGTCTAGATTGGATCCGATGGTTCTAGAACTTGCGGCGGCTAGAATTGTGTTTCGTCGACTCCCCTAGGGTTTTTGGATTTTCGGGGTATTTATAGAGCAAAGAGGCGGTGCGGGAGGCGCCCGAGGTGGGCACAACCCACCAGGGCGCGCCTGGGCCCCCAGGCGCTCCCAGGTGGATTGTGCTCCCCTCGAAGCCCCCCTCTGGTACTTCTTTGGCCTTACAGGTGTCTTCTGGTCCAGAAAAAATCTCCAAAAAGTTTCGCTGCGTTTGGACTCCGTTTGGTATTGATTTTCCGCGAAGTAAAAAAATAAGCAAAAAACAGCAACTGGCACTAGGCACTATGTCAATAGGTTAGTCGCAAAAAATGATATAAAGTTGCTATAAAATGATTGTAAAACATCCAAGAATGATAATATAACAGCATGGAACAAGCAAAAATTATAGATACGTATCAGGTTAAAATCCACCAAAAATAGCAGATGGTAATAAAATGACAACATCTATTGTGATATCTTCATTGCGAAAGAGTAGCACAGTAGCAAAGGGACGGATTAAAAAATGGATAGAATTGTTTACTACAACAGGCACGTTTAACTACAGACAACCTAGTATAGCCATTGAAACTGGTACTGATAGAAATGAAATGGACAGAGTTAAACATCGCATGGTAGGTGCTCCTAGAGCAGAGAATGGCCCGGTTGTCTATAAAAAGGTAGGGAAAATAGATAAGATGGGTTAGGCGTGTTTACTACAACATGCTTAATACATCAACCGTACAAAACATAGCCATTGCAACTGGTATTGGTAAGATTGAACTGGTCAGTTCATACTTGGTAAGTCCTGAGGGGTAGTTGTTGGGGCACTTCATATGGGCAAGAGCCTGCCCCAAGTCGGCGGCAGTGGATGCGAGGTGTTCCTCCGGGTCAAAGCGTGGATCAGTGCCGCTGACATGTGTACCTACAAGAAGCAAGTAAATGTTAGAAGCTAAACTGCAAATGCACAAATGATGTAAAATACTATAAGACATGGGATGCAGCTAACCTCGAGGGTAAACAACAGCATCGCCTGTTATGGCCCTGCATAAGTACATGGAAAGGCATGTTAACTACAACATGGTTAGCATCCACCAAAAATAGCAAATGGAAATAAAATGAAAGCATCTCTAGTGATATCTTCATTGCAGAGAGTAGCATGGTAGCAAAGGGACAGATTAAAAAATGGATAGAACTGTTAATTACAACAGGCTTAACAGCATCCTAAGTCATGTATTGTAAGTTTGTAGCTGGTATTGGTGAAATTGAGCTGGACATTTCATACTTGAACATCACACAGTGTGCGGTACTGAACATAACAAGGCACGTTTAACTACACACAACCTAGTATATCCATTGAAACTGGTAGTGATAAAAAAAGCAATTGACAGAGTGAAACATCACAAGGCAAGTGTTGCCAGAGCAGAGAATGGCCCAGTTGTCTATAAAAAGGTAGGGAAAATAGCTAAGACGTGTTAGGCCTATTTACTACAACATGCTTAATACATCAACCGTACAAAACATAGCCATTGCAACTGGTATTGGTTAGATTGAACTGGTCAGTTCATACTTGGTAAGTCCTGAGGGGTAGTTGCTGGGGCACTACATCTTGGCCAGAGCCCGCCCCAAGTCAGCGGTGGAGGCGTGGTGTTCCTCCGGTTCGAAGTGTGGATCAGTGCCTCTGACATGTGTACCTACAAGAAGCAAGTAAATGTTAGAAGCTAAACTGCAATTGCACAAATGATGTAAAATAATATAAGACATGGGGTGCAACTAACCTCGACGGCAAACAACAGCACTGCCCATTATGGCCCTACGTAAGTACACGGAAAGGCATGTTAAGTACAACAGGGTTAGCATCCACCAAAAATAGCAAATGGAAATAAAAGGACAACATCTCTAGTGATATCTTCATTGCGGAGAGTAGCACGATAGCAAAGGGACAGATTAAAAAATGGATACAACTATTAATTACAACAGGCTTAACAGCATCCTGAGTCATGTATTGTAAGTTTGTAGCTGGTATTGGTGAAAATGAGCTGGATAGTTCGTACTTGAACATCACACAGTGTGTAGTACTGAAATAAACAAGGCACCAACATGCTTAATACATCAACCGTACAAAACATAGCCATTGCAACTGGTATTGGTAAGATTGAGCTGGTCAAATCATACTTGGTAATTCCTGGGGGGTAGTCACTGGGGCACTTCATCTGGGCCCCAAGTCGGCGGTGCCGGAGGCGAGGTGTTCCTCCGGGTTGACACACACAACAACCATCACGCCATCGACTGCCATCAGCTCCTCGACCTCCACGTGATATGTGGTTGGGCTTGGGCGGCGATGCTCTGGAGTAGGGGCAGTGGGGATTTGGAGGCATGAAGATGCTTTGCAGGCGCCATTTAAGCAATCAGGCCAGGGCCGTGATAGAGATCGGTGGGTTACCTAACTGGATCGACGATGCTCGGGCAGAACATAGATGTGGTTGAAGCTGTGGTTGCGGTGGCGGCAGTTTGAGCTGCCGGGAGGGGGCAGGGTTGGGAGATATTGCGTAAATGTGATGGGTGGGGATGTGGTGGGAGGAATAAATTCTGAAATTGCGCACCTAATGAAAATTTCACTGCGAAACTTGAAACTTGGGCGGGGGAAAACACAGAACACAGACGAAGCGTGTAAAATACTCGTGTGCGAGAAAAGAGAAAATTGGCGGATCCCGTCTCCAAAAAAATCTACACGTGTACTTGATTAAATCGATCAATGGTACGCTTGCTTTATTAGAAAACATCGCACAGGTAACTGACTTATGGATCATTAACACACAAAAAAACGCACACGGGTACGCCACAGAAACCGTGTGTTTTGTGATCTTCTAATAATTCTTATATCTATCAGCATCTACAGCCGCACCTACAAATTTAAAAATCTCTTTCATTGTAGCAAGGTTATTCAATGTACATGAACAAGGCAAAGGTGACACTCGATGAACAATCATCAGTTTATGAAATGCAATCAAGTGTCAACCTGCCGCGCTCACATAGCCAGAATTGATCCTATGCAACAAAAGAGAAGCTTGCTGCCATCCGCCGGCGCGGCTATTTAAGCCGGTTTGCGGCCAACTCACGCGGCGATGTGGGACTAAACACCAGCTGCGGCCAGCTTGTCTCCGGTGGCTTCAGGAGGCGGCGGGCGGACATTTCAGGAGGATTTAGGGCCGGGGTACGGCTATAAAACTTCAGAGAACACATGCAAAGCAACGCTCAAAGCCCTAAAAAGGATGCGCTTATCGACATTGTACATTAATAATAGATAGTACTAACTTAAATTACTAGATACTGGTAATTTGCTCTAAAACTAGTAAGTAGTACTGGTAGATACTCGTAATTAATTATACAAACTTACGGGCGACACACGCACTAACTACTTCTCACATGCTTGCCAGGCGTAATCGTTCTCCTTCCCAGCCATGTTAGCGGCAGCCCACCATGCATGGATCTCTGCACAGCTCTCATCAGCGTTGCGGTAGCTACCGCCGCGATCCTGGTAGGTGGAGGCATCGGGGCATGCTGGCCAGACACCGTTGTTCTCCTTCCCGGCCTTGTCGGTGGCAGCCCACCATGCTTGGACCTCCGCCGAGCTCTCCTCAGCATGGCGTGCGGTCTCTTCTTTCTTGTGGCGGCGGGACTCTCTTTTCTTGACTGCTTTTTGCATTTTCCGCTCCTTCTGTGTGGCTTTGGCCGCCTCTTGATCCACCGCCCATTCGGCCATGGCAGCTTCAATGTCAGCCCACGTAGTTGTGCGGCTGCGGGCGGTGATGAACTCGGCGCGGCGAGATGCCATCGCTTCCTTACCATGTGTGCGGTCGCGGGCGGTGAGGAACTCGGCGCGGCGGGATGCCATCGCTTCCTTACCGGTTACTGTGCGGCGTGGTGCCATGAATGACGCTTGGAGAGAGCTCTAAGGCGGAGTGGCCGGATAGCCGTACAGTGTGGTGGTTTTTTAGAGCTCAAGGACAAACGACGAAGGAAATTTGGCTTCCCCGACAATCTTGGTCATTCATTATCGCACACGGTTCATCTCTATCGCCTCCGGAAACAGTGTGCACTCACCCTATTTTGTGTTGCGTTATGATTGGCCAGAACCCCAGTCACGCGGATCGCGCATGTGCACCGTATGATGCACCACGATTGAACGACAATCCACGTCCCTCTCATCACACCCATGCAACTGTAGCTGGATTGGATTTATCTGCGCTAAATGTCTAGAAAATGCCCATAATTGCCTAAATTTGGTAAATGAGCCTGAAAAGTGCCAAATTTGAACACGGTGATTTGCAGGGTGTATGTTCATCGTAGAAAAAACTCAAGGACAAAGGATAAAGGAAATTTGGATTCCCCTTCAATCTTGGTGATTTCCCTCTCGAAACCATGAAACTTCCTCGGTGATGGTTCGATTTATGAAGAGCGTGCATGAAGATATAATCCAAACCTTCTCAAAGTTTTACCAGGGCATGGTGAGGCCATACCATGGCACCATGCCAGGCGTCATGTTTTTCAAGCATGTATTTCATTTTTCTATAGTTGAAAACCCAATAAATGACACATTTGTTGTTGCCACACATATCCTTGAAATATCTGCCCATTCCTTGTAAAAGGCATGAGAATTTACTAAATACCACGAGCATGGTTTTCCAGACCATTTTTGTACACTTTTTCATGCACGGATTGTTTTAATTTGAATTATGTTCATTAATGCCTAGAAAATGCACATAATCACCTAAATATGGTAAATGAGCCCAGAAAAGTGGGAAATTTGAACACGGTGATTTGCAGGGTGTATGTTCATTGTAGAAAAAAAACTCAAGGACAAAGGACGAAGGAAATTTGGATTCCCCTTCAATCTTGGTGATTTCCCTCTCGAAACCATGAAACTTCCTCGATGATGGTTTGATTTATGAAGAGCGTGCATGACAACATAATCCATACCTTCTCAAATTTTTACCAGGGCATGGTGAGGCCATACCATGGCACCATGCCAGGCGTCATGTTTTTCAAGCATGTATTTCATTTTTCTACAATTGAAAAACCAATAAATGACACATTTGTGGTTGACTCTTGCCACAAATATCCTTGAAATCTCTACCCATTCCTTGTAAAAGTCATGAGAATTTACTAAATACCACGAGCATGGTTTTCTAGACCATTTTTGCGCACTTTTTCATGCACCAATTGTTTGAATTTGAATTATGTTCATTAATGCCTAGAAAATGCACATAATCGCCTAAATATGGTAAATGAGCCCGGAAAGGTGCCAAATTTGAACACCGTGATGTGCAGGGTGTATTCTCATCGTAGACAAAAACTCAAGGACAAAGGACAAAGGAAATTTGGATTCCCCTTCAATCTTGGTGATTTCCCTCTTGAAATCATGAAACTTCCTCGGTGATGGTTCGATTTATGAAGAGCGTGCATGACAACATAAGCCAAAGCTTCTCAAATTTTTACCAGGGCATGGTGAGGCCATACCATGGCACCATGCTAGGCGTCATGTTTTTCAAGCATGTCTTTCATTTTTCTATAGTTGAAAAATAAATAAATGACACGTTTGTGGTTGACTCTTGCCACACATATCCTTGAGATCTCTGCCCATTCCTTGTAAAAGACATGAGAATTTACTAAATACCACGAGCATGGTTTTCCAGGCCGTTTTTGTGCACTTTTTCATACACGGATTGTTTGAATTTGAATTATGTGCATTAATGCCTAGAAAATGCACATAATCGCCTAAGGGCCCGTTCGGAAGCTCTCCAGCTTCTGAAACGAGCCAGCTTCTCGCGGGAGCTGGGCGAGCTGGCTTCTCGTGGGAGCCAGCACTGCGTTCGGCAGCAGCAGCTGCTCCAGCTCCCGTTTGCATGGGCTGGCAGCCCAGGAAGCACACTTGGAGCCCATTTGGGTGGTTTCTCGTACGGGGGAGAGAACGTATCGAGAGAAAGAGATCGAGCGAACCGGTACGCTACCTCAGGGTCACTTGGCGGTGGCATATATCGGGTAATTATGTTGAACTTCTCCTCCTTCGATTTTGGGAGTTGGGTTCGACCAGCTTCTCGTTTTTGCACTACAGGTTGCTCATTCTCCAGGAGCTGGATTCTGGGAGCTGCACCATTCGGCTAGCTTCTCGCTGGCTTCTCGCGAAGTTGGAAGCTGGAGGACATCCGAACGGGGCCTAAATATGGTAAATGAGCCCGGAAAAGTGCCAAATTTGAACACGGTGATGTGCAGAGTGTATGTTCATCATAGAAAAAAAACTCAAGGACAAAGGACGAAGGCAATTTGGATTCTCCTTCAATCTTGGTGATCTCCCTCTCGAAACCATGAAACTTCCTTGGTGATGGTTCGATTTATGAAGAGCGTGCATGATGACATAAGCCAAACCTTCTCAAATTTTTACCAGGGCATGGTGAGGCCATACCATGGCACTATGCCAGGCGTCTTGTTTTTCAAGCATGTCTTTCATTTTTCTATAGTTAAAAAATCAATAAATGACATGTTTGTGGTTGACTCTTGCCACACATATCCTTGCGATCTCTGCCCATTCCTTGTAAAAGGCATGGGAATGTACTAAATACCATGATCATGGTTTTCGAGACCGTTTTTGTGCACTTTTTCATGCACCAATTGTTTGAATTTGAATTATGTGCATTAATGCCTAGAAAAGGCACATAATCAACTAAATATGGTAAATGAGCCTGGAAAAATGCCAAATTTGAACATGTTGCATTGGAGGGGGTATATTGATCATAGAAAAAACTAAATGACAAACGAGGAAGGAAATTTGGATCCCCCTTCAATCTCGGCAATTTACTATCGTACACGGTTCATCTCCATCGCGTCTATGAACCGTGTGCATTCACTCACACATCCAAAAGGAAAAAAGAAAACCCTCCCCCCTTGCCCACTTCGTCCCCACCCACTCGCCATGCACTCCTCGGCAACTCTGCACCTCATTAACTTCTATCGCGGCGGCCACCCTTAAGCTCGACGGCTGTCGTCGGCGGGCGGAGGTCATGCTCCAAATGGCACGGGATTTCGCCCTTACCACTGGTCGACGCCTATCTGCACCGACTTTCTGGACTCTGGTCGATTGGGGTTTTCTGCGGGATTGGGCCGGGGATTTTTCTCATGGAGAAGGTAATTAATGTAGCAAAATATTCACTCATCTCTTATCGCAATCCGTCCGTCGCTGTTAATCAACTAGCGGAAATCGTTGTGGATTCATTTTTCTTCTAGCTGATTCGAGGGTTTTCATTCAAGTGTCCATAGTGCGAGCACAAATTGGGCAAGTGTGGTCGCAGCCAGTCGGAAAGTAAGTTCTATCTCACCATTCCAGATGACTTCAGGGACCGCTCATCATGTTCAATCTCACCCTACCACGGTCGGCATGGCCTAAATTTATGAACATATACCGTATATTGCTACATTTGGATAAAAAGTACAGTGCCACATGCAGCCTAGACGTCGAAGACGATTTTTTTTCTAAATTAGGAAAATTAATGATGTATTGTTCATTCAGTTACTCTCATATTTGCATCAAATATTTGTTACATAATCTATTTTTAATTATATATTTTTGTACTTTGCTTTCAGCTATATATTGTTATGTTCTCTCAATTACTCCGATATTTGCATGTTGCTTTCTTATTTCAATATATCTTATTAACGATCTTAATTTTCATTTCAAGCAGTACATCCCTTGCTTTGTAAGAACATGAGTAGAAGGAAATCTTGGGCTTTACTTTGTTGATGACTCCATGGATGTCATATTGACAACGCAGCATGGATTTACAATGACAGTTAGGATAAAACTTGATAAAGATGGTCACTCCTATTTTAATGTGGACCTTTGTAGAAAAATATCTAAGTTTTATGAACTGAAAGCTAGCAATAAAATTCTAGTGCGTGCACCATAGCCTGGTCTAATTAACATGGATGTTTACTTCCCCAACGTCATCAGCCGATCACAGTCTGATCGAGGTTAGTGTTCTTTCAACTTTCTCCATGCTAGCATATTACATAACAAAATCAGGGTAATTGTTCTGACTAACTGATCACTATTTAACCAACCAATTGTGATTTCATTTTCTAACTCTATTCCTAAGCAGTAACAAATTCTATTTAACAATTTATGCCCACTATTCTTCTGCCATGTTCTGAATAAATAATACCTTTCCACCTTTTAAGCAGGATATGTTGGATGCATAGTTAACAATCTGTATGTTACTCGGCGTACCAAATTTCACTAGAAAGACTTGAAGCATGTCATAAAATTTGTTGATAATCTGACAGAGATAGCACATCGTATGAACGCTGGATTTTGGATGGGATTAATTCTACCTCTGGTGCACACATTGAACAAGACCAATTGTGTGAACAAAATGCTGGTACAAAGTCTTATTTTTATGTTGATGTTCATAAACTATATATAGCTTCAACGATGTTACAATTGGTTTTTATTCTACATTGCAACAGAAATTACCCACTGTAGTTGTTTCTGAATCGATTTCCCGGCGAGGTCGAATTACACTTGTGCCTGCTAATAACGCCAAGGTGATTGCAAGGTACTGCATTTCCCGCAGAAATGGAACCATTCAAATTAACGAGTTCTCGCTTGTCGTGACAATGCATCCACACTGGAAAATTGGAGACACTGTTCTACTCATGCTCTACCAAGGCACAGGAGGGTTCTTCCTTTTCATTGACGAGATGCCGAGTCACCGTGATCAAGCTGCTTCCAGCGGATAGTTGTGGTTGTTGGCCCTCAGCCTCTTAAAATGTGCTAGTTGTTACTATGTTAAGTGTGTAGATATAGACCATATGGTTGTCAAAATTGTTATGTTCGAAATTGCTAAGTACCCTGTTACCAAGATCCGCCTTTTGTCGAATAGTGTCACCACTATATATATGTTACTCAAATGTTGTTAGCCAAGTTCTTAAATTTTCATGAAGTATTAGTATCGTACACAGTTCATTCAGTTTAAGCATGTGCCCGGTAGAGTAGAGGATGTCCATGTTTTCGGCGTGGCGATCAACACCGATGTCCAGAAGGCATTTGCATATTAATTGTCCATATTGCAAATTCACATAATATACAGATAGGCCAGCCCATACAATTGACATATTTGACTTGCATGAACAAATCAATCGAGCATATATATATGCTCAAATTATTGGTCCAGTGCCTGGTTTGACAAGTAATTTACAAACCATTAGCTCGCTAATTTACAAGAATATAACAAACCGTGCACACACAAAAGAGCTACTGTGCACCTGATGCCGACCCAGCACACACAGCTACCATCATCCATCAGTGTGTCGATCCTGGGCTCAGTGGGAGCGGAGGCCGTCAAGTCGATGACCTACACACATTGATCGATCGAGGCTGGGGCAACCTCGACATCGGGGATCGCCAGTACTGCCTCGGGTGCAGCGCTCACCAGGGCTACCGTGCCCACCGGGTCTGCCCCGACGATGTCCGACGAGATGACATTGGCTCTCGCCAGGGTTGCCGTGACGGCCCCCAGGCATGCCCCGACGACGTCCGGTGCTGCACCATCCTCCATCTGGGACATAAGCCTGCGCCTCATGCGGCGGCCGCCAATGCCGTAGTTGTCCTTGCGTCGTCGCGGTTCCTACTCCGCCGCTCGCACCATCCGCCACACTCTGCGCCAAGCCAGCAGTATCGCCCGCTGGCGATCCCTGTCCGCTTTTAGGATTACCCTGGCTAACCTGGCGGCTTGCTCGTACCGCGTTTCCTGCTTCCTCTGGCTGTCGTCGGGAGAGGCGGCGGCATGCCCTTTGACCGCCAAGCCGACCATCGTGCCTTCAGCCTCGATTCTGCCATCGCCCAACTCCATCCCGTCGTCGGCCGTTGGGGGTATGCCGGTATGCATGGGTAACTAGTTAGCAAGGAGAGCAGTAGTTAGTCGACGCCGCCGGACATTGTTGTGGTTATTTATAGCTAGTAGCTATCTAGGGGATTGAGGGTTTTACAATTTACCCCTGCGACTCCGCGGGAAGTCTTCGCTGGAGCGCGAAAGACTAAGTGGAGCACACAACCGTATGCTGTGTCACGTGCTATCACACACGTGTTAACATAAGGACACGTATGTGCAACTTACAAATTATCACACACGAGTACTCGCACCACACATCGTGTGCGATGCTCCTAGCCATCGCAAACAACTCGTTTGCATTTTCAAAGTTTTTATACACACATAATTGCACACGAAACAACTGTAGCAACTGTCGGGAAGGGTTGGGGATACCATAAATATCATCTCTTCGCTCTCTATCGTCTCTTTCCTCTCACAGCCCCCAAATCTGGCCTTCTTCTCCTCTCTGTCAGTTTTTATCATCGCAAACAGTTCACCCGAGTGACCTGTTTGCCTGGTATCACACACATATTGTCACTTGTAAACATTTGTATTATTTTTTATCATCGCAAATAGTTCATCCGAGTTTCCTATTTGCCGCGTATCACACACATCTTATTAAGTTGAACCGTTTCTGTTGTCTCGGCTCATCGCAAACAGTTCATCTGAGTGAACTGTATGTCGTCTATTGCACACACCTTGATCTGCCCGGCCGTTTCTGTTGTGTTACCTAATCACAAACAGCTCATCCGGGCGAACTGTATGTCGTATATCGCACACACCTTCATCTGGCTTCCTGTTTCTGTTGTTAAGCTCATCGCAAACAGTTCATTCGAGTGAATTGTATGCCACCCATTGCACATGCAACTATAATCAGAATCGTTTTGATGTCTCCGCCATCGCAAATGTTTTGTATCTTTTTTTTATGGTTTTACTACATCACTGTTTGCGATTAATGCATCGCACACAGTTTCATCGAAGGGTCTCTGATTGTAGTGTCACGTTTGGACCATCATGCGGTAGTGCTCGTTCTTTATGGCCTATGAACGGTATTTTAGTTTACTTCACTATTTGGATGAAAGTTGCAAGTGTCAGATGATTCATAATCATATGACTCCAAAATCCATCACAATGGAATTTCTTCATGCGGGTTTCTCCAATGTGACTAAATGCAGTGCCACACATATGTGGTATTTTTAGTCTTGCAAAATTTAGCGTCAGTGTTATGGATGCTCAATTCTATCATCAATATTCATAACTTCAATCCTATTCACAATAGGAGTATGAACCTTTTGTTCATTACATCGAACAACTATTGTTTTCTACGAACAGCCTCCTTGCAACTTCTATGCAATGGGCTAGAGTGTACAAAACTCTAAAATGTAATATGTTGATGAAAAAGTATCATAACTATTACAAAAATTTCAAAACATATCTTAACCTCATTAATTTGTTGGTCATTAGGCCGTAGTAACTCTTGCATCGATTCGCAACAACATGCAATCAAGTCGATATTCTTGTGATCAACTTTTAACCACAATTCCCGAAGAATTTAGTGTTTAACAATTTAATCATGATTCTCAAGAGTCACATTTTACTTGACCGACTTTCTCTAGATCTTATAACTTGTATGACATTCATACCTGAGTTGGACATTCCAGTCTTCTTTTCTTTCCGCCTCTAAACTTCTTATAGTTTTACTTTCCATATTTATCCCACTCAACAGAAGAATCATCTAACTTTTTAAGAGTGGCGCGAGCCCCCAACCTTCCTAGGCATGTAAGTCTTATTATATCCTTCGCTTTTTGTTCTTTCTCTTTAAGTTCTCGCCATCAACTCATGACTGGCATTCTTCCGGGTCTTACGCATTTCAGTCTCAAACATAGTTGAACACTTCACTAGACCTAGCAAACAAAACACATCTTTAGATATCACATATCTTTTAATCTTTGTTTGTTTCTGAAAACAATTTTCAGTTCCAAGAATATCACATAACTATCCCAAACATTATGAAGTTCGGGTTTCTCGAAAGCAAGCAGACTGTAATGCAATTCTAACTTTTGGATTGACAGACACGAGTCTTGTCATCCATAGCATTAGTAAGAGAGTATTGTAAGCATGCATTAGGAAAAAAAATCCTTCTTGGCACTTTTAGAGAGGACGACCCTCTCAATCATAAAGATTCAACCAGATAAATAACAACTAATCAATTTCAACAACAAAGGTGGAACAGTGAGCCATAATTCTACAACTATAATGCAAGCTACACATAGACATTGTTCATAATTAATTTGCACTAGTGATTAAACTAAATTAATACATTATTGTGCTCCCACCCAAATCAACATCTCTCATAATTGATTTTAAGTGATTCAAGATCCAAATCTAGTTCTCGGCCATTGATGTGGACGTCACTGATGACGAGAATTTTGACCGTGGGCAAACTTTTGCCAATCATATCTCCATATGACTCTTGTTCATCTTTCGATGCTTCGTGCTCCGAGCTCAGAACGATTCTGCTAGAACTTCAATACAACCAGGTGCTACCTACATACATGGTCTGACCATCCCCGTCTTATACCTCATGTCCCATTTGTACTTTGATAACCCACAAGTATAGGGGATTGTTTGTTGCCTTTTTCGATAAATAAGAGTGTCGAACCCAACAAGGAGCTAAAGGCAGAACAAATATTCCCTCAAGTTCTATCGACCACCGATACAAATCTACACACACTTTACATTTGCTTTACGTAGAACAAGTATAAAACTATTTGGTAGGCGAAAGGATAAGTTTGCAAGAATAAAACTAGAAGTACTTTGCAAGAATAAAACTAATAGTAAAATGCAAGACAATAAAAGTAGATAGCTTTTATGAACAAGAAAGTCATTTGTCCCTAGGTGATCGATAACTAAACCGGTGATCATTGTTGCAATTTTATATGAGGGAGGGGCATGAGCTAACATACTTTCTCTACTTGGATCATACGCACTTATGATTGGAACTCTAGAAAGCATCCGCAACTACTAAAGATCATTAAGGTCGTAAAACCCACCATAGCATTAAGTATCAAGTCCTCTTTATCCCATACGCAATGACCCCCAAACTCGGGTCTGTGCTTCTGTCACTCACGCCACCCACCATAAGAGAACCATGAACGTATTGCAACACCCTACAATGGGGATCCCTCCGTCTGCGCGACACAGAGGGCACCGTAGGACAGCACCAAAATAAAATATACAACTCAAACCAATCATGATCATCTATCAACCCATAGGACAAAACGGATCTACTCAAACATCATAAGATAACCATAGATCATTGGGGAATAATATATAGCGTTGAGCACCATGTTTAAGTAGAGATTACAGCGGGGAGAAGAGGTGTTAGACCGCTGCATAGAGGGGGAGAGAGTTGGTGTTGACGGCGGTGAAGTTGTTCGTGTAGATCGTTGTCACGCTGATTGCCCCGGCGGCGCTCTGGCGCCACCGTGAGAGAGGGGGAGAGAGCCCCCCTCCTTCTTATTCTTCCTTGGCCTCCCCCCTACATGGGAGGAGAGTTCCCCCTTTGGTCCATGGCCTCCATGGCGGCGGAGGGGCAGGAGCCCCTCCTAGATTGGATCTATCTCTCTGATCTCTTCTGTTTCGCGTTTCTGTTTTCTGGTCAAAACCCGTTTCTTATATTCCCGGAGATCAGTAACTCCGATTGCGCTGAGATTTTAACACGATTTTTTCCGGATATAAGCCTCCTTGTGCCTGAAGTAGAGCTCCAACCGACTTACGAGGAGGGCACAACCCACCACCACGCGCCTGGGCTGCTTGGCGTGCCCAGGTGTCTTGTGGTGGCTGTGGGCCCCTGTTTGCGTTGATTCCTACTCCCAAAAATCACATATATTCCAAAATAATTCTCCGTAAATTTTTATCGCGTTTGGACTTTGTTTGATATGGATATTCTGCGAAACAAAAAACATGCAACAAACAGGAACTGGCACTGGGCACTGGATCAATAGGTTAGTCCAATAAATCATATAAAATGTTGCCAAAAATATGTGAAAGTTGTATAATATTGGCATGAAACAATAAAAAATTATAGATACGATGGAGACGTATCAGCATCCCCAAGCTTAATCCCTTCTCGTCCTCGAGCAGGTAAATGATAAAAAAGATAATTTTTTATGTGGAATGCTACCTAGCATAATATTGTTCATATATCTAATCATGGCATGAATATTAAGACATAAGTGATTCAAAGCAATAGTCTATAATTTGACATAAAGACATCAATACTCAGGCATCCCAACAAACAATCATGTCTTTCAAAATATCAACGCTAAAGAAAGCTATCCCTACAAAATCATATAGTCTTGTCATGCTCTGTCTTCTTGGCCCAAAGTATTTATCATGCACAACCCCAATGACAAGCTGAGCAATTGGTTCATACTTTTTAACGCGCTTCAGCTTTTTCAACCCTCACGCAATACATGAGCGCAAGCCATGGATATAGCACTATGGGTGGAATAGAGTATGATGATAGGGGTAAATATAGAGAAGACAAAAAAGTAAGAAAGTCTCACATCGACGCGGCTGACCAACGGGCTATGGAGATGCCCATCAATAGATATCAATGCGAGGAGTAGGGATTGCCATGCAACGAATGCACTAAGAGTTATAAGTGTATGAAAGCTCAATATGAAAACTAAGTGGGTGTGCATCTAACTCTACAATGAAAAATTCCCACTAGTGTATGAAAGTGCAACATAGGAGACTCTCTATATGAAAAACATGGTGCTACATTGAAGCACAAGTGTGGAACTAGCATGCCTCTTCTCTTCCTTCTTTCTTTCATTTCTTTTTCTTTTTTCTTTTTTTCTCCTTTTTTTCTTTTCTTTCTTTCTTTTTCTTTTGGTCCGGAGTCTCATCCCGACTTGTGGGGGAATCATAGTCTTGATCATCCATTCCTCACTGGGACAAAGCTCTAATAATGAAAATTGATGATCATCACACTTCTATTTACTTACAACTCGATAACTATAACAAAATATGACTCTATATGAATCCTCTGGCAGTGTACCAGGATGTGCAATGATCTAGCGTAACATGTATAAAAAATGATGAACGGTGGCTGAGCCACAACTACTATGTCAGCTATATGATCATGCAAAGCAATATGACAATGAATGCTCAAGTCATCAAAACGGAAGCGGTGGAAGTTGCATGGCAATATATCTCGGAATGGCTATGGAAAGGCCATAATAGGTAGGTATGGTGGCTGTTTTGAGGAAGATATAATAAGGCTTATGTGTGATAGAGCGTATCATATCACGGGGTTTGGATGCACCGGCGAAGTTTGCACCGACTCTCGAGGTGAGAAAGGGCAATGCACGATTCCGTAGAGGCTAGCAAATTGCGGAAAGGTAAGAGTGCGTATAATCCACGGACTCACATTAGTCATAAAGAATTCATATACTTATTGCAAAAGTTTATTAGCCCTCGAAGCAAAGTACTACTACGCATGCCCCTAGGGGGATAGATTGGTAGGAAAAGACCATCGCTCGTCCCCGACCGCCACTCATAAGGAAGACAATCAATAATAAATCATGCTCCAACTTCATAGCATAACGAGAGACTATACGTGCATGCTTCGGGAATCACAAACCTTAAAACCAATATTCTTACTAACCACAACCGTTTACTAGTACCTCACACTTATTATCATCTCTATATCGTAAAACTATTGCAAGGAATCAAACATATCATATTCAGTGATCCATAAGTTTTATGTAGGATTTCATGACTAACCATGCAATTGACCAATTCCTGTTGACTCTCTAAATAGATATAAGTGAAGCAAGAGAGTTTAATTCTTTCTACAAAAGACCATGCTCTAACAAATATAAGTTAAGCAAAAGAGCATTCTTCAAATAACGGTTTTCTATGTGAAGAGAAACAGGCAATCCAAACTTCAAATGATATAAGTGAAGCACATGAAGCATTCTATAAAGCCATACTAAAAAGATATAAGTGAAGTGCAATAAGCATTCTATAAATCAACCATGGACTATCTCATACCAGCATGGTGCATAAAACAAAAGTGAAAACTAAACACAAAAGACGCTGCAAGATTTACACATATCACATGAACGAAACGAAAACGAAAACATACCGATACTTGTTGAAGAAAGATGGGATGCCTTCCGGGGCATCCCCAAGCTTAGATGCTTGAGTCTCCTTGAATATTTAATTGGGGTGCCTTGGGCATCCCCAAGATTTAACTCTTGCCTCTCCTCCTTCTCCTTATATTGAGACCTCCTCGATCTTTGAACACTTCATCCACACAAAACTTAACAGAAAACTGGTGAGATCTGTTAGTATAATAAAGCAAATCACTACTTTAAGTACTATTGCAAACCCATTCATATTTTTTTTTGCATTATCCCTTCTGTATTATAACCTTTCCATGGCTTATACCACCGATAAAATCAATAGTATCATCAAAACAAGCAAAACAATGCATCAAAAACAGAATCTGTCTTAAACAGGACAGTCTGTAGTAATCTGAACTTTAACCATACTTTTGTACTCCAAAAATTCTGAAAAATTAGGACAAAATAAACAATTTGTATAGAAATACTGTGCAAAAAGTTTCAGAAACTTTTGACGTTCCAGTAAAAAAATGTAAAATTAGGCACTACAGCCAAAGTTTCTGTTTTTGCACTGCACATACCAACAAGCAATCTAATCATTCTAAAGGCAAATCTTGGCACATTATTTTTATAATACAATGGATTTGTACAAGGGGATAATTATTTTTGTTGAAAAGTTTATGTAATCGAGATTCACAAAGTTTCCATGGGCATGAACGAAGTTCAAGGCTAGCTCCCACTTCCACAGTGCTCGTCTTTCTCACTTTCACTTTTCTTTTTGTGAAGTTTTAAGTTCCCCTCTATATTTTTTTGTTTTTAAACTTTATAAAAGCACTCAACAGAATAAAATGACTCTCTAAAACTTCCGGGTTGTCTCCCTGGCAATGCTTTCTTTAAAGCCATTAAGCTAGGCATAAAGTGCTCAAGTAATGGATCCACCCGGATCCCAAGGTATACCAAAGCCAATTTTAATTAACAATGATTTGGCATTTAGTAGTGAGCACAAAGCAACATATATCATGCAATGAAGAAGTCTAACCTGTTGGGAAACGTTGCATCAAAAACAAAAAAATTCTACGCACACGCAAGATCTATCAAGGAGATGCATAGCAACGAGAGGGGAGAGTGTGTCTACATACCCTCGTAGACCGTAAGAGGAAGCGTTTGACAACGCGGTTGATGTAGTCAAACTTCTTCGCGTTCCAACCGATCGAGCACCGAACATACGACACCTCCGCGTTCAGCACACGTTCAGCTCGATGATGTCCTCCGCCTTTTTGATCCAGTAAGACGACGAGGTAGTGGATGAGTTCTGGCAGAACGACGGCATGGTGACTGTGATGGTGAAGTGATCTCCGCAGGGCTTCGCCTAAGCACTACGAAAATATGACCGGGGGTGTAAACTATGGAGGGGGCGCCGCACACGGCTAAGATAATGTTCTGGTGTGCTAGGCGCCCCCTCCCACATATATATAGGTGGGGTGGAGGGAGCAGCCAGGAGGCGCCCCCAAGTAGGCCGAATCCTACTTGGGGTCCTCCCCCAAGTGGTGCCCCCTGCCTTGTATAGGTGCGGGGGAAAGGCAGGGGAGGGTGGTGCCCCCCCCCCCTTTCCTTTCTCCCATGAGAGGGAAAGGCAGGAGGGGCTAGCCCTCCCCCCTTTCCTTCCCTAGGGCTGACCGGCCAGGGAGAGGGGCGCACAAGCCCCCTGTGGGATGGTCTATCCCTCCCTTGGCCCATTAAGCCCATAACACCTACCGGGGGTGTCCGGAACCCCTTTCGGTGACCCAATGGCTACCCGGTGCAACCCAAAACCCTTCCGGTGTCCGAATACCATCGTCCTATATATCAATCTTTACCTCTCGACCATTTCGAGACTCCTCGTCATGTCTGTGATCTCATCTGGGACTCCAAACAACATTCGGTCACCAAATCATATAACTCATATAACACTATATTGTCAACGAACGTTAAGCGTGCGGACCCTACGGGTTCGAGAACTATGTAGACATGACCGAGACACCTCTCCGGTCAATAACCAATAGCGGAACCTGGATGCCCATATTGGCTACTACATATTCTACGAAGATCTTTATCGGTCAAACCGTTATGACAACATACGTAATTCCCTTTGTCCATCGGTATGTTACTTGCCCGAGATTCGATCGTCGGTATCTTCATACCTAGTTCAATCTCGTTACCGGCAAGTCTCTTTACTCGTTCCATAATACATCATCCTATAACTAACTCATTAGTCACTTTGCTTGCAAGGCTTCTTATGATGTGTATTACCGAGAGGGCCCAGAGATACCTCTCCGATACTCGGAGTGACAAATCCTAATCTCGATCTATGCCAACTCAACAAACACCTTCGAAAATACCTGTAGAGCATCTTTATGATCACCCAGTTATGTTGTGACGTTTGATAGCACACAAGGTATTCCTCTGGTATCCGGGAGTTGCATAATCTCATAGTCGAAGGAATATGTATTTGACATGAAGAAAGCAATAGCAATAAACTGAATGATCATTATGCTAAGCTAACGGATGGGTCTTGTCCATCACATCATTCTCCTAATGATGTGATCCTGTTATCAAATGATAACACATGTCAATGGTTAGGAAACCTTAACCATCTTTGATCAATGAGCTAGTCTAGTAGAGGCTTACTAGGGACACGGTATTTGTTTATGTATTCACACATGTATTTAAGTTTCCGACCAATACAATTCTAGCATGAATAATAAACCTTTATCATGAATAAGGAAATATAGAATAACAACTTTATTATTGCCTCTAGGGCATATTTCCTTCATAACCCTCTTCCTATGCATCGGCATGTCATACAAGAACAATTCATGCACATCAAGTAAAGGCCAATACATAGCATAAGCAGTTTCTTGCAATTTTATCATGTCGGAAACATAGAGAGGTGGAGATGTAGTTCCTCTCTCATAATAGTTGCAAGTAGGAGCAGCAAGCACATGCATATTATATTCGTCAAAATTATCATGTGCAATGGTAAAAGGCAACACATCAATGTAATCCTTAATAAGAGCAAACTTCTCCGATATAGTGTAGTTGGGAGAATTCAAAGAGATAATAGGACTATCATGTGTGTGTGCAATAGCAACAATTTCATTCTTAACCTAAGGAACTATAGCAAGTTCATCTCCATAAAAATTGGCATCAAGGCCACAAGCATAGCAAGCATCAAGTTCATCAAAAAGGGATATTTCAAATGAATCAACGGGATCATAGCAATTATCATAGCATTCATCCTTCGGTAAGCATGAAGGGACATTAAACAATGTATGAGTTGAAGAGTTACTCTCATTAGAAGGTGGGCACGTGTAGCTAATCTGTTCTTCCTCCGCTTGTTCTTCGCTCTCCTCATCATCTTTTTCATCCAATGAGCTCACAGTTTCATCAATTCCTTCTTCCATAGACTCCTGCAAAATATTAGTCTCTTCTTGGACAGTGGAGACTTCCTCAATAAATACATCAATATCAGAATTGTATTTATAATTCTCATAGCAATATTTAAGTATAGCAAAATTTTCAGGTCTGTAAACAGATCATCATAATCTTCATACTTTTCAAAGAAAGATTCAATTTCATAAGCACCCTTAAAAGCAACAAATTCTTCTATTTGTTCCACATCATAGTAATCATATCTACCATTAGCATAAGAAGCCAAGGTTTCATATTCGTTAAATTTGCATGAAAAGGGAAGGTGTGGAGCCTTCATCCTAGAGCAACAAATATAATCATTTCTCAAGCATAGATCCCGAGCATACCAATGCAACATATGAATTTGATCCCATAACAATTTCCCTTTTTGTGTCAAGCGATAATCCCTAAAGTATTCATATTGATCCAACATGTCTCCCATTATCAAGTTGAATGGGGTTTTCTCAGGATTATCAAAGTAGTGCATAATATTTTTCACATAATGAGCATCGAGGGTTTTAGGAGGTTCCCCATCTCCATGAGTAGCAAGTACCACTATTTTTTTTGGTGTTTCGTGTTCCATATCCATAACTAAAGATAGAGAACAACTTAGAACAGAAAATAAAAACTACTTAGTGATAAAGCAAACAAGCACACAAGAGAATGTTCACCCCACGCTATTGCTCCCCGGCAACGGCACTAGAAAAAGGTCTTGATAACCCACAAGTATAGGGGATCATTTGTAGCCTTTTTTGATAAATAAGAGTGTCGAACCCAACGAGGAGCTAAAGGCAGAACAAATATTCCCTCAAGTTCTATCGACCACCGATACAACTCTATGCACACTTTACGTTTGCTTTACCTAGAACAAGTATAAAACTATTTGGTAGGTGAAAGGATAAGTTTGCAAGAATAAAACTAGAAGTACTTTGCAAGAATAAAACTATGAGTAAAATGCAAGACAATAAAAGTAGATAGCTTTTGTCAACAAGAAAGTCATTTGTCCCTAGGTGATCGATAACTAAACCAGTGATCATTGTTGCAATTTTATATGAGGGAGAGGCATGAGCTAACATACTTTCTCTACTTGGATCATATGCACTTACGATTGGAACTCTAGCATGCATCCGTAACTACTAAAGATCATTAAGGTCGTAAAACCCAACCATAGCATTAAGTATCAAGTCCTCTTTATCCCATACACAATGACCCCCAAACTCGGGTCTGTGCTTCTGTCACTCACGCCACCCACCATAAGAGAACCATGAACGTATTGCAACACCCTACAGCGGGGATCCCTCCATTTGCGCGACACGGAGGGCACCGTAGGACAGCACCAAAATAAAACATACAACTCAAACCAATCATGATCATCTATCAACCCATAGGACAAAACAGATCTACTCAAACATCATAAGATAGCCATAGATCATTGGGAAATAATATATAGCGTTGAGCACCATTTTAAGTAGAGATTATAGCGGGAAGAAGAGGTGTTAGCCCGCTGCATAGAGGGGGAGAGAGTTGGTGTTGACGGTGGCGAAGTTGTTGGTGTAGATCATAGTCACGATGATTGCTTCGCCGGCGCTTCGGCGCTACCGGGAGAGAGGGGGAGAAAGCCCCCTCCTTCTTATTCTTCCTTGCCCCCCCCTAGATGGGACGAGAGTTCCCCCTCTGGTACATGGCCTCCATGGCGGCGGAGGGGCAGGAGCCCCTCCTTGATTGGATCTATCTCTCTGTTCTCTTCTGTTTCGCGTTCCTGTTTTTTGGTCGAAAACTGTTTCTTATATTCCCGGAGATCCGTAACTCCGATTGCGCTGAGATTTTAACACGATTTTTTCTGGATATAAGCTTCCTTGCGCCCGAAGTAGAGCTCCAACCGGCTTACGAGGAGGGCACAACCCACCACCACGCGCCTGGGCTGCCTGGGGCGCCCAAGTGTCTTGTGGTGGCCGTGGGCCCCCGTTTGCGTTGATTCCCACTCCCAAAAATCACATATATCCCAAAATAATTCTTCGTAAATTTTTATCGCGTTTGGACTTCGTTTGATATGGATATTCTGTGAAACAAAAAACATGCAACAAACAGGAACTGGCACTTGGCACTGGATCAATAGGTTAGTCCAATAAATCATATAAAATGTTGCCAAAAATATGTGAAAGTTGTATAACATTGGCATGAAATAATAAAAAATTATAGATACGACGGAGACGTATCATACTCATGTGGACATGACGCACTACGGAACACTACGTGTTATAGACGGTTGTAACACTGGGAAGAGCACCTTTTAACTTGATATTTACTGTGAGAGATCACCCTAATAATTGACTACTGCACAATCAAAGTGTGCAAACAACAAAGGGATAAACATCTCAGGAAATTCATAATAACAAGATATGGTATAGCCCTGGGCGCCGGGAGTTCTCCATGATCGGCTTCAATCTCCAGTTGAAGCGACATGATGACCAATATTTTGTTGCCGTGGCAACAATTTCAGAAAACATTGTTGTGGAGACCGTTTCAGAAAACATTATCGTGGCACCAAATTCAGAAATTCCCCCATGGCACGAAATTATAGCTTCTCGTCCCGTGCCAAGTACACATTCTCCTCGTCGGGGTCCTCCGTGTACGGTTGCCTTGGTCACTTGTAACCTGTAGGCTATTTCTACAATTTTTACATTAACCTGGCAATCTCGTGGCTCCTGCCATCATGCCGTGACACGCAGGCCACTTAATATGACAACATATAACCATCTCATACATAAACGCATTATCCTGAAGAAGGCTATACCACATCATCATGCATACCCTGCAAAACCAAGTTAGACGTTCTCTAATCCGTTTTGGCAAAATTTTAGTTACGCGGTTAACCAGTTTAACAAGTAATACTATCTACCTACGTCCGCAATTTAGGCGATGATTCTTGATGCTAGATTAAGTTTCGGGGTGTGTGAAACAAGAAACTTAATTAAAAATCTCTAGCCCCACACTAAACTTCGTCAATACACGTGACCCCCTAGAAGATCATCCATCTTTGGCACCCTCTTGTGTATGCGACGGTTCACTATTCTCAACTATGGTGAAGCCCAAGGAACTGTTAGCAGGTCGTCGACAGCCAAAGCAGATCGATTGTCAGAACCATGTAACAAAACGACACCATGTCGTCGATGAATTGAACCAAAGTAACACTCGAGGGAAGCATAGCAAGAACATCAACCCTCACAATAACATGTGATCTAGATCACAACCTGCACCTACTCATAATCCTGCTCATGATGCCACTATTGGGAAAGATAGTAGAAAACAAAAAAATTCGCGCCTACGATCACCCATGATCAATATGAAGATGCATAACGGGTTGGGATCACGACCGTTACCATCACCGAGTTGCAGCGGAAGAACGTGTCGGTGTAGATCGTACTTGGAGTCCCTTGAACAATAGATGAACGATCCCTCGTACCGCCCACAAACAGTCCCTCAAACTGAAGACTGAAAGCACGACCTCTCTACTTGGTTGCAAGCGTGCAGCCTTCATGATCCGGCAGCGCTTCGCCGTCCAGAGCTAATCGTCACCAGAGAATTAGAGGGAGGAGATTAGAACCACACTAGGCTTCTAATTATGAGGACAAGAGGATTAGCCACGCTCTAATTAGTCAACTAGCACCAACTAGAACATGAGCTAGAAGAACTAGAGGAGGCTCCAAGACTTGTATATTCAATTATGGCCAATACCTCAAGTATATATAGGTTAGAGGGGGAGAGGAGGTCTGCTTAGGAGGGAAAGCCTCCTTGGGGCGCCATCCAAAGGGGGGAGGAGTTGGATTCGCCCCCCCCCACCCACAAGGAAAGGGGGCACCTCTTGGCCTTTTAAGGCCCGCTGATATATGAATTAAATATAAAATGTTCTAAATACTTATAAACCATTATATTTTTTTAATATCTCCAGAAATATTTTCCACCTATATATAATATATCAGTAATACCCGGTATTACCCGATATTCACCGAAACCCTTCGGGTGACCCCGAAACGCTTTCGGATCCTCTCGGAACTATTCCGAATATTAATGAAACAATTCCACAAATATATTCTCATCACTCTTGTCCTACTAACACTCTAAAGATCATGATTTCCTTAAGCTTGTGACCCCATAGGTTCGGTAACTCATAGACATGAACGAAACCGTTCGTTCAATGGCCGGCAGCGGGACCGTGGAAGTCCGTATCGGTCCCTATGAGTACACGAATGATATTCGAGTGAACCTTAGGTTATCATGTGATGTTCCCTTTGCTTCACGATACTTTACAAAACCCATTGTGTATCGGTATCCTCCCGAGTCATCACCATGCTCACTATACCGTTGCCCCCGTTACCGGTTTTGTTCTTCTTTCTCGTTAACATGTTCTGGCATCCCCGTGACGTAGTCACCTGTGTCTGGCCATACGATGATGGATGCCGTCACACCGAGAGGCCCCTAAGAATATCTCTCCATTGTTGGAGGAGCAAATCCCACTCTTGAGCTATCCGGCCACTTGTCAAACTTTCCGATGAACTTGTAAGTTGTCGTTATGATCACCATGTTACATGTGAAATTTGAGAAACCCCAAAGCCCATCGCACGGTATGAAGTGGCCATGATACTCTCATGGTCTAAGGAGCAAAATCACACGTTCACACTCCATGTTATTACAATTGAATACAGACGATATTAATTCAATTCACAACAAACAAGTTTAGGTCGATTCAATATGATCGTTCTTCCAACTTCATAATCTCAAGTTGTTTTAGGACTATCATTACACTTAATGATATCCTAAGATCCGGAAAACATGATCACCAACAACACTTGAGCTAGTCCCAGAGGCAAGACTAGGAACCTTTTATTTAACCGTTTATCATTCCGCACGTGCATATGAGTTTTCCACTGAATCACATATTCTAGGATCATAACAGTTATAGCATGAAATATAAACTCTTAATTGTGAATATGGAAATATAATAATACAAATATTATTGCCTCTAGGGCATATTTCCAACAGTTACACCCTCTTTTTGGATGTGGTGGCAAGATGACATAATAGTAGTTAGGATGAAGTTCTTTTGCCTTTTGGGTATATGATGATGCATGCATAAGTTTTTTTTGTTCCATGTGTAGTGTATTCCTTTGCTTGTTGCTTGAATTGTTACCCTTTTGTCAATGCTAGGTGAAGTGGTATGTGGTGTAGATAGGGAAGGTTCTAGGGGTTTACAGTTCATGACAAACAACCAAGAATAAGTGGCTCGTTACACAGACAACTTCTTCAAAGGGTCTAAGAGTAGATAGAAGGCAGAGGATGCTTATTCCAAGTTTGTGCTCAAATAGAAGAGCAATGTTGAAGCAGGCAAGTCTCCTGGTCAGTTTGGGCTGTGTGAGATGATTGTAATGCTATTTTATTTGTGTGATTGTTCTGATCGTATGTAAGGCATATATGATAAGATCATCACATGGGATACAAAGTAAGCAGACCTGGCCAAATTCACGCAACCAAATATCATGCAGTCCATCAACACAAATATTTGAATGTAGGAGTAGGAGCTGCATCCAGTCATGCGCGTTGATGGACTGTTCAGGGAGCCTGGCAACGACCTGCTACCCAGTCATGCGCGTTTCGCAGAATCAAGACGAGGTTCGAGAGGGTGGCCAAGGACCTAAAGATCTGGAGCAACGACCTGTTCAGCGACACAAAAGTTCAGTTCCACCTTGCGACTGAAATAATCCTCAGATTGGATGTAGCAATGGAAAAGCGTCAGTTAACCCCGGCTGAGTTCAGTTTCAGAAAACTTCTGAAGCAGAGAGTTGTTGGCCTGGCTACTGTAGAAAGAGCTAGGCCACGCCAAGCCTCTCGGATAACTTGGTTAAAAGTAGGTGATGCAAACACCGCGTTCTTCCAAGCCAAAATCAACTCTAGGAAGAGAAAATACTTCATTCAATCTCTCAAGACAAACAACCATGTTGCAACAGAGCATGATGAGAAGGCCAACGTCATCTATGAACACTTCAACAAAATCATGGGAGCTACTGAACCACGGGGTTGTACCATCAACTGGGCTGAATTGCAGCTGCCCACAATACAGACTGAGGGGCTCGACGCCCCTTTCGCTGAAGCTGAAATTTGGGCGGCTATGCTGGCCTTGCCGGCAAAGAAGGCACCGGGGCCTGACGGCTTCAATGGACAGTTTTATCGCTCATGCTGGGATATAATTAAGGATGAGGTGATGGATGTGTTCCATCAATTCCACAGCCTATCTGGTGCAAATTTTGCAACAATCAACTCAGCTTTCGTCGCACTGCTACCAAAGAAAGATGGCATTGAATCAGTTGGGGATTTTAGGCCAATCAGTCTGATCAACTCCATGGCAAAACTAATCACTAAGGTGTTGTCCATGCGGCTGGCTGAAAGGATTGGATCGATCATCTCGCCGGCACAAAGTGCATTCCTCAAGTCCAGACGCTTGCAAGACAACTTCCTATATGTCAGAAACTCGGTTCGCTCGCTCCACCGGAGGAAGAAGCCAGCACTCCCGACCGAGCTTGATATAGCTCGAGCTTTTGACTCGGTCTCATGGGAATTCATTCTGGAACTTCTGCAAAATTTGGGTTTTAGCAATCGTTGGAGAGACTGGATCGCGATGCTACTGGTTTCGACCTCCTCTTCTTTCCTGCTTAACGGCGACCCCGGGAAGCCGCTGAAGCACCGACAAGGGCTCCGACAGGGAGACCCCCTGTCTCCCTTACTTTTCATCCTGGCAATCGATGTCCTCCACCGCCTCATAGCAAAAGCTGCTGAACAAGACATTCTTGCACCACTGCCAGGCCGAGAGCTCAAACTTCGCATCAGCTTATGTGCGGATGATGTCATGATCTTTGCAAACCCTGTCCGAGAAGAAGTTGACAAGCTACTGCAAATTATTTCTCTATTTGGAGATGCATCTAGTCTGCGCCTGAACATCAGCAAATGCACTGTCACGCCAATCAGATGCAAAGACATAGACATTCATGAGGTTCTGCAAAATTTCGGTGGCCAAATAACCGAATTTCCGATCAAATAGCTGGGACTGCCTGTCAGCCTTGGGAGAGCAAGACTAGTGCATTTTCAGTTCATTTTAGATCGAATCAGAGCTCGCCTGGCTGGTTGGAAAGGCCGGATGATGTCTTTTGCGGGAAGAAGAGTGGTGGTCTGGTCTGTGTTATCTGCAATTCCAACATTCGCTCTGTCTATGCTGCAACCACCCAAGAAATTGCTCAAAGAAATTGACAAAGTGCGCCGACGATTCTTATGGGCACAAGAGAAAGACCTCACTGCTAGCCACTGCAAGGTCGCATGGAAGAAGATTTGTACGCCCACTGAAAATGGCGGACTGGGAATACATGATCCTCAGAAATTCTCCAGGGCACTGCGCCAGAGATGGCTGTGGCTAGCCTGGCAAAATGAAGAACGCCCTTGGAAGGGGACTGAGCTACCGTGTGGCAGCATGGACAGAGCTTCCTTCGACAGTGCAACCACGGTCATCCTTGGAAACGGCAAGCTAGCCTCCTTTTGGCAATCACCATGGTTCACATCACCATGCCTTGCAACGTTGTTCCCAGACTTGTTCAAGCGGTCGAGGGGAAAGAAGAGATGTGTGGCTGACGCGCTCACAAATGATACATGGATAAAGGACCTAAGGCAACATGCAAACAGCGATCTGGTGCAGAATTTCCTCATTCTATGGAGAGCGATACGAGCAGCGAATATAACACTGCAGCCTCAGACCGAAGACAGGATCATCTGGCGCTTTCATAGCTCTAGAACCTACAATGCCAAATCTGCATACAGTGCACAATTCGATTCACTGCCAAAGACTGATAGCAAGGAACTGATCTGGAAAACATGGGCTCCGGGAAAGATCAAAGTTTTCTTCTGGTTACTACTGCAGAATCGTCTATGGTACAATGACAGATTACAACGTAGAGGTTGGGAAAATGGATACTTTTGCCCTATGTGCATGAGAAATCTGGAGACATCCATTCACCTCTTCTAGGAATGCCCAGTATCAAAAGAGATATGGCAACGCATTTCAACCTGGGCGGACTGTGCAAAACTTGCTCTTCTCACACAACCTGTTGATACCCCCTCTGATCAACGAGTAAGAAATCTTCTTCAATAGTCAAGACCCAACCTAAAGGCAAAGCTCAAGACAATGATCTTCCTGGTGACATGGCACATCTGGACAGAGCGAAACAACCGCACCTTCATGCATACGGCAAGCTGAATCAATGGCGTGACTGCTGCTATTAGAAGCGATATGGACTGCTGGAAACTAGCTGGGGAGAAGTGCCTAGAGACGCCACTAGGTGACCCAGGCTAATTAGAGTAGTGTTTTTGCTAATTCAGGGTGACTTCACACCCAACTCCTGTAAACCACCATGATCAATTGATCATGAACGCATCTGCCATCTTCTCCCTGCTTAATATATGAATGCGGGCGATACGCTGGTTCTTTAAAAAAAAGTATTTGAATGTCCCAGGTAAGACACATATGCAAGGAGAAAAAAGATACAAGCAACCAAACATGCTCATAGTAGATTGATGACCATGCCTGAACAACTAAATATGTATATGCACCCTATTCAGAAAACGGAGGAAGTATATTTAGCGAGAATCGGAAGATTTGCAACAATAACACATGGGTCCATGACTTCACACCAAAACCATCAATGGTCAACATGACATCCAGTTTAGCCGGCAACGTGGTTCCGCAGAGAGAAAAGACATACTCCCTCCGTCTCAAAATTCTTGTCTTAAATTTATCTAAATACGTATGTATCAAGTCACGTTTTAGTATTAGATACATCTATATTTAGACGAATCTAAGAAAGAATTTTGGGACGGAGGGAGTACTACACACTCGACGGTCAGACAACAAGCAGAGCAAATCCAGACAGACACATGTTTCTTAATCTAAAACTGTAAACCACCGTTGACCTCCTAGCTAAGCTAATCAGCACTCCTACGTCCTACGTAGCCCAGCTGGGCTAGCCACCCCACTACTACTATTTATTTATTTATTTAAAAAGCTTGCAAGTACTCTTCATTTTAGTAGGTTTTTAGCTTGAATAATTTGGACCAAACCAAACCCCCCGCTATGTCTCCAAATCATAATACTCTACTCCTCTCCACCTTGTCACTCTAGAGTCGGCGGACTTCCTCTGTCCCTTCTGCCTTTACTCCCTTCACCGAATTCCCCAAACCCCAGCTCGTCGCCGCCCGCATTGCGACGCCGGCCCCGAAATACGAGGGCCTGCCGCGTCGTCTCAGATCCAGCTCGGAGCCTTACCCACCGGGGCCGCCGACCAGAGCTTTTCCCCGCAAGAAATGGTGTCATTTGAGTGGGTTCTTGGGAAGATGCTTCTTCGGTAGGACTGCAGCAGGGGGCTGTGATGGGGAGCGCCTCC
Source organism: Thinopyrum elongatum (assembly GCA_011799875.1). Classification (NCBI taxonomy): domain Eukaryota; kingdom Viridiplantae; phylum Streptophyta; class Magnoliopsida; order Poales; family Poaceae; genus Thinopyrum; species Thinopyrum elongatum. The sequence goes on from CM022300.1 coordinate 396,692,112, forward strand.
AATGAGGAGATGCTGCCCCCGGCGCTGCCTCTGGCGACGCTGATCGGCCGCGAGCTCCGCGGCGGCGGCTCCGAGCGCCCGCTCGTGCGGTACGGCCACTCCGGCTTCGCCAAGCGCGGCGAGGACTACTTCCTGGTCAAGCCCGACTGCCTGCGCGTCCCCGGCGACCCTTCCTCGGCCTTTTCCGTCTTCGCCGTACGCGCACTATCTTATTCGCAGCCCCCCTTTTGTTTTTTCTCTCTCGGGTTCGGCCATGTGAGGGCGTGTTTGTTTCTCGGATCTGCTGACTGTAGGTGTTCGACGGTCACAATGGCGTGTCGGCGGCGGTGTTCAGCAAGGAGCACTTGCTCGACGACGTGATGAGCGCCGTGCCGCAGGGTATCAGCCGCGAGGACTGGCTGCAGGTGCTGCCGCGCGCGCTTGTGGCAGGCTTCGTCAAGACAGACATTGACTTCCAGCGCAAGGGTGAGGTCCTTGCAACGCCGTTATATTCCCCGGCGAACCTCGTAACAAAGACGCTGATAACTTTGTGAATTGGTGCAGGGGAAATGTCAGGGACGACGGCGACGTTGGTCGTCATCGATGGATTCACCGTGACTGTGGCGTCAGTCGGAGACTCCAGGTGCATCCTGGACACTCAAGGTGGTGTGGTCTCTCTGCTAACCGTTGACCACAGGCTAGATGAGAATGTAGAGGAGCGGGAGCGTGTCACGGCGAGTGGAGGGGAGGTCAGCCGGCTGAACCTCTGCGGTGGGCAGCAGGTAGCGCTCTACTGGGAACAGTTTGGGGATACAACTGCATGTTTGGATATAAACTTTGGGGTAAATTGTTCTGTTTATATTTATATAGGTTGGCCCTCTCCGATGCTGGCCAGGTGGGCTGTGCCTTTCAAGATCAATTGGGGATACCGATGTTGGGGAGTTCATCGTGCCAATTCCACATGTCAAGCAAGTGAAGGTGAATTTTGGAAGTTTGGTCAAATGCCATGAGAGTAGCTTATTCTAGTGTATCTTGACTGTCATGTGTGTTTTGGGTTTGCCATAGCTCTCTAGTGCTGGAGGAAGGCTAATAATTGCATCAGATGGAATATGGGATGCAGTGTCCTCAGAGATTGCAGCGCAGGCGTGCAGAGGCTTGCCTGCAGAATTGGCTGCAAAGCTCGTTGTTAAGGTCAGTATGCTTCTCGCTGCAGTTGTTAAATTGTCCCATACTTTCTACGGTATGCTTGATTGTCTTGACCATCTAACTGAGATAAATTTTGCTTGTACAGCAAGCTCTAAAGACAACTGGATTGAAAGATGATACAACTTGTGTAGTTGTTGATATCATCCCATCTGATCATTGTTCAACACCACCACCGTCGTCTCCAAAGCAAAATCAGAACAAGTTGAGGTCTCTTCTTTTTGGTAGGAGGTCCCATAGCTCTGTTGGAAAGCTTGGTAACAAAAAAAAGTCTGCTTCATTTGGATTTGTGGAGGAATTATTTGAAGAAGGCTCTGCATTGTTGGAAGAAAGGCATGTTCTTTTTTTTCTCTTACAGTTCATATTGTTTTATATACTATGCATATCAGTAAAGCACATGGTTTTTAGTCGTGCATTTATTTGTCATATGTGAATTTTGTGTTTGTCATTGGATAATTTCCTTTTGCTTCACTTTTATCTCCTTATCCCTGGTTTAGTTTGATAATATACAATACATCTTTGGGATGGTGAAGAACAAGTGGTTGTATCCACCCCCTAACTGAACGTTTCTGGATTAGCACTGGTAGTCTTTTTTTATGTCAGTTGTTCAATCTCATCTGTAGCTATTTAATATTTCATGAAAAGCAGTAAAGCAACATTGCACAATCTCTCCATGAATTGGTCTTATGTACCATGTCCTGGGTACCAGACATGCCTTTATGTTTGGTTGTGTTGAATTACTGGACCTATTTTTCCACTCTCTTGGTTAGGTGCATATAGCTGGTGTACTTGCCAGATATGTATTCACACTCACGGTGACAGTTTTCTGTTCTTTGTGGTGGCATTGTCCATTTCTCTTGTGGTGGTATTGTCCTTGAGGCATTACTTAAATATGCCGTCTAGTTGAAAATTAGAATGTAGACCAAGGTCAAAAGAGCTAACTAATACACAAACAATATTTTGCTCGTCACATTCTGACTGGAGATGGACAACCAGGATTTTGAGACGACTTCTATTTGTATAGTCATTTGATGAGTTGTTGTGCTTCTTCCAGTAACAGAACATAGGTAATGTAATAGAATATCACCTTTGTTAGTTTGCATTTATCTTGCAGTAGTACTTCTGTAGACTAGTAGGTGGTCTGGAAAGATAGGATTCTTATCTTGTATGCTTCTGCAGCGCCTGAATACGGACCCTACTTTTCTCATTGTCAATAGAAGGTCAGGTTTGCAAGAATGGTTAGCACTGGAATGAACAAACTGCATCTGCAGCTAGGAGCATCTCACTTTGGCTCTTCCATATACAATTTGCTGTATAATAAATTAATGGCATCAGTCATTACATGCTTCTCTTATCAGTTTGTCCACTTGGCTGTTGAGATGTATTGCTGATTGACATTTTTGTTTGTTTGAGAAATGCCATCTGGTATCTTACTTCACCGTGTTCATTTTAAGCCTTTTGACAGCATACTAACATCTTGTCCCCTAGTTTTTGCAGGTTGGGTAGGAATTCCCTGTCAAAAGCAAATTTGCCTCCATTTCGCTGTGCGATCTGTCAAGTGGACCAAGTGCCATTCGAAGATTTAATAACAGATAATGGGGGAGGTTACTGCTCTGCCCCGTCAACACCATCGAGCTGTCCTTATCTTTGTTCCGGTTGTAGAAAAAAGAAGGATGCAATGGAAGGTAAAAGATCTAGTCGCTCGATTGCATGCACTTGAAAGTACCGATAGCACTGACTGGTGCTCGTCCATGAGAACTAGTATTCTGGTTCAGTTTTTCTGCTCTATATGAATAGAGGAGAGAATAAACTGTTTGTCACTGGATCGAAGAATTATTTGGGTGAAACTAACTGTGTTCTGGCTGAACTGAACAAATTGGGCCACTAACAAGCTTGTTGTCTATCAAGAGCGCTGATGAAATTTCCATTTGCTCTGAGAAGATGGCTCCCCGAAATTCAGCACTAGGTTTTTCTCTGTACCTTAGCCTGTAAAGTGAAATGACTAGCTTAAAAATGTTTCAGGAAGCAACGGCAAGGCTCCTCGTTGCTGCTTTGAAATGTACCTTTTATGGAACCGAACTGACTAATGTTTGATGCTATCCTTATCGAAGCTACTACTGCATTCTGCGTTGGTTTTTGTTGCGCTTGTCATATAATTTCACTACTAAATCTGATCAGCAGGGAGACAGTGGCGCAACTTGTCTGGCGGTAAGATAAAACTCTTGACTGGAGATTGATTGATCTCATAACCCAAATGCTGTACAATTGTTTCCCGCTGTGTTCTGATGACTCTGGATCCTCTGACATTTAGGAGGCAAGTTAGGTAGGTACAATGGCCTCCATGTTTAAAATAGGGAAGGTATCTGACATTTAGGAGGCAAGTTAGGTAGGTACAATGGCCTCCATGTTTAAAATAGGGAAGGCAAGTCAGAGAGATGACACTGTTCACATATATGTATACTAATAACTTCCCTTGCAGTCAGAGGATCTCGTTCCCACTGCAAGGTGAGGATAACAGAAAGCATACTATGAATATTGACATATGGTAGATCGCTTTCTTCCTTTTTGTTGAAGTGTTGTTCCTGGCCTTGAGCGCTGAAGCATCCAAATATCGTCATGTTAATTTATAGAGCTGCCGCTGCCGGCTATGCCCATGTCAGCAAAAGATTACAGGCTTACTTCCTTGAGCTGTTTTTTTTTTCAAACCTAGTTCCTTCAGCTGTTCTTTTTGAGCAAATAAAGAACTGTAATCTAAACAGGGAAGTCCCAAACCCTATTTGGCGTCAGGCGCCGGTGACGGTACAAACCACAGCCCCTCTATCTAAGTGTAATCGGTCCCTCCAAAAGGAAAATTTTCAGAGACACCAGAGTTGAACCTTCTACAATCTTAATTCTCGGTCATACCGAATGAAACTCACTCGGTGAAACCGAAATATTCAATCGCTTATTACATGGCACGTCGGTCAGACCGATGAAAAATGCTAGGTAATATAGAAGCATGTATCTTGTCATTAACTAGCCATCGGAAAATCCGATTGATTCTGCTCGGAGACACCGAACCGCACAGATAAGAGAAAGTTTGCCAAACGTTTTCTATTGTATTATACTTTCCCAGCTTTACTCAATGACCCTCTATTACAAACTCCCCAAATTACCATGAAGCTTCTTGTGCAAATTCATAATCCTTATCATTTGACATATACAAACAAGAGGACTTAACCCTTCTTGGAAATTGATGTCAAAGGGAAAGAGATATGCACATCAAAGCTTATATCTAAAGGGGAGAGAACTTATCTATTAAAAGTGATATGTACATCGGGAGAAGCTGGTATTGAAACTGTTATTTGATATTTATCAAGATTTTCTCTTACCTCATAAATCTACTCCCAATAAAAGTCTCATGATACATGGGGAGAAGAAATCCAATAGGGGGGGGGGGGGGGGGGTGGGGGGGGGGGGGGGGGGGGGGGGGGGGGGGGGGGGGGGGGGGGGGGGGGGATCTTATTAAGATCCTATTGAATTTGTTTCAGTCAAATTCTTTGGGAACATTAAATTTCATACAGGTAGTATTACAAGTGGCACTCATTCTTATGCATGTTTTTCCCTATCTTAGTTAATTGCAGTACTTTTCATGTTCATGAAGTGAGATCCTTGTGTTTTCTAACCTTATTTTCACAAGTTTATCTCTTCATGAGTCTCTGCTTGGTATTTCAGTTTTGTGTGTGCATCTTTCACTTTAATGTCATGATTCCTTCTTGTTGTAAATATATGTATTTAGCTAGGATTCATGTCCCTTTGCTCTGATGCACTCCACCAAAGATTCATGTGATATAGAAGAGTCTCCAATACCTATTCAATTGTGCATTTGCATTCCAAAAGAAAAATTCTAAATATGCATAATCTTAGGGGGAGCTCCTATATATCTCATGTTTGTCAAAAGTTCATATTGTTCTTCAATTAATATTTCTTCATTAAAGCTTTGATGTATGTTGTCATCAATTACAAAAAAGGGAGAGGTTAAAAGCACATTCACTCCCTTGATGGTTTGGTAATTCATGCCAACATACATATTGTTGGACTAAAGTTTCCCTTGAGTATATTTCAGGAAGTTCAACTTAGGCACAACTCTGGAAAGTGAATGTGGACCCCTCAATATACTAAGAACAAGTGTTGGCCAAGCCCCAAGACTCCATTTTATGTTTAAGTGATCCAAGATCACAATGAGTCCATAGGTATGCCATATCAAAAGGGGATGAAGTTGTGATCATGGACTCACTACTCAAGCGCTTAGAGATCAAGCTCCAAAAGCCTCATTCAAATTCTCACATTCCACTATGTCACAAACCCTAAGTGAAACTCAGACTCACCGAAAGAGACACACCTGGTTTCGCCGAGCCATTCATGACCTAGTCATTGCCTAAACCCTAGAACTTTGGTTCCACCGAGTTGACACTTCGGTCCCACCTAAGAGCACTTACCAACCTTCTGTTGTCAACTGAAATTTTCAGAATTTTCGAGCGGTTTTAGTCGATGACACTGAAGTATGGAAAGTGCTTAGGTCATCACAACTCGGAGCCACCGAACGTTTTGACCCTATCTCATTGATTGAAAACGCCTAAAGTTCAAACCTTTTGTACTGATTGGTCTCACCGAGTGGTTTCACCTGGTCCCACCGAATAGTGCATAAAGATGTGTAACGGTTGGATTTGGTGCTGCTATACCCCACCCACTCCACCAAACTCTCAGAGAGCAACTAGAGGGGAAGCATACACATTCCATATCCATATTTCTGAGAGAAAGCTCCCCATCCTTCTGTTGAGATCAAAGAGGTTCCACTCCAACCATAGAACCTTGATTTCTAGTCATCTCATTACTTTCCACCCAAACCCTCTCCTGACCCAAGGCCAAAATTTGTGAAAGAGTGTTTAGTGTTGATGAGATTATCTTTTGAAGCATAAGAGCAAGAAGTTCATCATCAACAAACCCATCTATTACTTTTTAGAGGGTGGTGCCTCCTAGATTGACTAGGTGTGCTTGGGAGTCTCCAAATCGTGTGGAGAATCCAAGAAGTTTGTGAGGGCAAGGAGATCGCCTACTTCGTGAAGATCTACTCGGAGTGAGGCTATTCCCTCGTGGGCGTAAGCCATGATGGGATATGCAATGTTGCTTCTTCATGGACCCTTTGTGGGTGGAGCCCTTTATGGATTCGATTCCTCCGTGGAATCTCGCAACCCTTATCCTTGAGATCATTGATTCTGGAGATTGAAGCCTCTATCAACGTGGACGTACGATAGCACCACCTATCGGAACCACGGGTCAAAAATCTTCCCAGTCAACCTTTGTTTTCGAATCTCAAACTCTAGTACCTAACTATTTACATTTGCATGATTGTTATTTTTCACTGCCCATACTCTAGATATGCATGTGTAGGCTATACTTGTTGCTATTTAGCTTCCGCCAAAATCTGCCTAAATGTTATGAAACATTAAAATTACTAATATGGCCTTGGTAGCGTCTATCCATCACCCCTCTAGACGCCTTTCAATCCTACAATATTGTGGTCAATATTTGTGCATATTCTGGCGAATTTTCTTTTTTAGAACTATTTCAATTTCGACAATCTTATTTGGCTGTGCTTAGTTAAATCGCACACGGTTCTCTACAACTGAGTGTGTATGATAGGATAAGAAATACGTTGTCGAGAATCAAATCGTATTTGTTTGCACAATCATCGCACATGGTATGGATGTGATTGGACCCTACAACACCCACAGCCGCCCGCCCCCAAGCCGCACCCCCCCCCCCCCCCCCCCCAATAAGAAATACGTTGTCGAGAATCAAATCGTATTTGTTTGCACAATCATCGCACATGGTATGGATGTGATTGGACCCTACAACAGCCCGCACGCGGCCCCAAACAAGCCACCCCCCCCCGCCCCAAACAAACAGCTCCGTTGCGAGAACAATCATTGTGCCACACTCACATAGATGATGGCCTAAACAGCCCCCCCCACCCCCCCCCCCCCCCTCCCCCCCCCCAAAATGATTTTGGATGGTGTGCGATAGCTCCTAGTCCCACACATGAGCTTTAAATCAACCTTGTCCGATGCTAAACGCAATCTCACTCATAAACTAGAAGATCAACGTGCACAATGGAATGAACCATCATAGACTTAGATGAAGCGTGTGTGGGGGTTGAAACAATCTCACACATTTACGTGTTCAGAACCGTGTCCAAATAGGACTTAAATCACAAACGTTTCCCCTTCCGTGATCGTGTGTGATGGTCCAAACAATCACACACATGTAAGCGATAGATCCCTGGTCACAAATGTTTGCTTATTTTTCGACCGTGTGCATTTGTTTAATCATCGCACACACATTGTTTTAGAAATTTGTGTGCGGCGGACTACCCATTCACACATGTTTTCTCCAGTCACATGGATGACTCCTCCCTTATCACCCACACTCACATGCGCTGACTGCTCGTGTGGTTTTAAACCGTATGCAATGACCCTATCTGTATCAACTGTCACTCTAATAACTTGATACTTCATAGCTACTAGAGGATAACATGCGCTTTGCAGCGCCGTTCTTTGGTTTTGAAATTAAGCCTATTTTTCTCCCAAAACTTATTATGTCAATTCACATTCTGTGCTTATTGTGGAGGCGGTCGAGCAAACACGGACCTCCGTGGGCTGTATTGGGTTGGTCATGTAGGACGGTCCTTGAGGTTTTAGGAAGGTTTCATTTTGTTTTTTCTTTTCTTTTTTGTCCATGTGTTTACTTTCCTGTTCATTTTTATATTTTTATATTTTTATTTTGTACAATTCATGAATTTTTATAAATTTATGATTATTTTTCAATTTAAGGAACACAATTCAAAATGTTGAATATTTTTAAATTCAAAAAATAAAAATTGTGAACATATTTAAAAATCCGTAATTTTTTAAATTTATAAAATTTTAAAAAAATATGTGAACATTTTAAAAAATTTCTGACTATTATTAAAATCATTAACAATTATAAAACTCGTGAACATTTGTTTAGAATTCATGAATATTTTTTCTTAATCGTGAAGAATTTTTAAATTCATTAACATTATTTAAATTCAAGAATGTTTTTAAAATTGTGAACATTTTTGGAAATTCACAAAAAATACATTAATGTTTTTTTTGAAAAATGCTTTAATGGGATGTGGGTTTCGATACTGTCACGCGGGACCCAGGGCTCTACCAGACCCTTATATGCAGGGTCCACTTCGAGGAAAAAACTTTGGAGCTCTCCTATGCCTCTATTGCTAGGGAGCTTAATTGTAAGGGTTACCCGGGGCACATGGACGAGAGCAAAGCTACGAGGCGCCGTACGCTAAAGCAGTATTGGCACGTCCGTTGTGGTCGTTTCCAAGAAAGATTACAGGCTTACTTCATTTAAGTGTACTCTGTCAGCAGAGAAAGCTTACAAGTTTATTTCATTTCACTGTCCTTTGTGGACAGAGAAAGGTTACAACTTACAAGTGGGACATCCTTTGCCTTGGGAAAAATTGACACACCACCGAATAAAGTCTACTAAGCAGCAAGCACCTTTTACACACGAGCACAGGAGATCGAGGCTCCTAGCATGGAGAAAATCCAGATTAGTGCTTTTGTAATATCACATTTTACAAGACCCCCATGTCCTACAAATCCTATCACGCTACCTACTTTTATTGCCTTCTCTCTGCATGCATCACCCCAACCCACGAAACAGCAACGACATGCGAGTACTACGAGTTAGCACTTAGCAGACAGTTAGTCACAGCTAGCGAGGCACTGCATGCATGGATCACAACCTCGCCCCGGTGCTGGAGAGCAGCAGCCCGCACGGCTGAGACGAGCCACTGAACTGCAGCATGTCGAAAGGGTCCCTCGTCGCGTCGAAGCCATTGGTGATCCAGGGCTCGCTATGGTGGTGGCGGTGGTGCTGGTGCAGAACATCCTCCAGGCCCAGAGCGGCATCGTGGAGGGGCAGCTGGTGCAGCAGCAGGCCATGGTCCTGCGGATGTGGGTTCGCCTCGCCTGATCAGACACAAGAAACAAAAGTAAGAGTGCGATGATGGGGGGCTATGGCCTTATGACGGAATCAACCAACAAACACCTGGTGGGAGAACACTGACCACCTTGAGGAGGAAGGCCCGGCATCTGCGTGCTCGCTGGACCCGGCGGCGCCGGCGCTGTCGGCGACTGGTCGGCGCACTGCGACTGCACCTTGAATTCCACGATGCGGCTCGGGAACTTGTAGGCGTCCTGCTGCAGCTTCACCACCAGCGCCTGCATGCAACACGATGCTGTTATGTTTACGAACGATCCACACATTATTCATGATGAGACAGAGATGTCTCTGTCCGAAATGAGGCGTTTTCAGATGTTTTAACCACCTTCTGCGTTGCGGTGAGGGCATTCACGGAGAAGCAGTTACTCCCGACCACGACCCCGATGATTTCATGGATGCAGTTGAAGAGCAGGATGATCCCGTGCCCGCTGCAGTAGGAGTAGAGCTTGTCGTCCAGGACGCACTCCCGGGCATGCTCCACGGTCGACTCCCACATTTTGTTCGACATCCCACTGCCGAGCAACTGAAAATGGCATGCAACATATATAGCACACGTGATGAGAATAAAATAGTTTGTACAGAAAGCTCTGTAAAAAAGAGGCAGGCTCTTACGCCGCGCAGTCCATATTGATCCATCACCAAGTTCCTGAGGAAGTCCTGAACGGTGTGGATGCCGAAGTCAGCGAGCTTCTTGTGGAAAACGCCGTCTTTCCCAATCTTCTCCAAACGCCATACGTCGTCAGCCAACGCAGGAGGGTGATGCTTCTTGTAAACTGCAAAAATAAAAAGTTCAACCAGTTAGGAAACTACAAGGAAAAAAACATTGCGTTTGGTTAAAATATGTACGTACTGTATTAATAATCACAAACCTTCACCACGGTGATCCTTCACCAGGAAGGGGTTGCTGACAGCCTCCTGCACCCTCTCTTCGATGGAGCTGGCGCGAGACATCCTCGCGCCGAGCCTGAACTTCCTGCTTCTGATCCAGCTGGAGTTGTCCGTGAAGGAGATGTCGCGGACAGAGGCCACGCCTTTCTCAAGCACAATGACCACCTCACCGGACAGAAGCGGCCTCTTGCCTTCTCTCTCGAAGACTATGCTCTCACTGAACTCCTTTTCAGTGTGCTCAAGGCGCTCGTCGGCGTTGAAGTCGCCGTCGAGAACGAGGAGCTCCACCTTCATGGCGGACAAGGGGCCTGAGGTGATCACCTGGTTGTTGACGGCGTCAGTGAGAACAATTCGAAGTGGCTGCTTGTTCTCTGCTTCTACCCTGTTGCCCGTGAAAAGGGTCTGTGGCAGGTTGCCCTGGAACTGCAGCTTGTATCTTTTGCTGCTCGTCTTTAACTGAAGTGGAAGCCTGAGTAATGCAGAGCAGGAAAAACAGGAAGGAACCTATAAGTTAACACTTTCGGCCAAAGTAGAATTAGCAGCCCTATAAATAAAGTTTTAAAAGGAACTACCGTCTACCGCTACTGCACTGCCTAATGTTTGTAACAACCGTATGCTGGCAATTTAAAGGGTTTTCAACAGCATTACCGGTAGTATATTCAGGTCCATATTGTTTGCAACGACTTTATTAAAAGTGCAAATTCAACAGTGAAAATGATCTTCAGAGTTATATCTGCTCCATATTATTGTGGCTAGTAGTGTTTCAGTAGTAACCTTGTATAGCATGTTAATGAAGCATGTAACTGCACACAGAACATTGAATCACTAAACACAGTTATTATTTGGAGTAGTATTTAGGCGCTAACCTGTGTGCCGAATCGATGTGGCGGATAAGAACATTGTGCACTTCTTCCTGCACCTGAATTCGCAGCAGAGTCAGCACATTACTACCGAAGAAGCGAGTTTTGCAGAGTAAACAAACATGAAGAGAAATGTGCTTACAACTCTGCGCAGAAAGGGCTCCAGCTTGGGCAGATGCTTCTGCATGTACTGCGCGCCAATGGCCTCCTGCATCGAGCTACTACTGCACAGAGCAAAAGGTACCGAGCATCGTCAGAACCAAACAAACTGAAAGTCTGAAACCATTCTGTAGAGAACCAAGAATGCACTCACTTGAGAAGCGTTCGCCGGCGCTTGGCGTCCGGGGAGGCGAGCTCCTCCTCGTCGCCGTCCACCACCTCCTCCTCCACGATGTCCAGGACCCTCTTCAAATCCATCACGACCCAAACACGGGCTTCACTTGCCTAAGCTCACTTCACTAGCTAGCTTCACCTGAGGCGAGGTACGTGGCCGTCGTGGGAGTCTGAGCTGGCTGTGCAAGTGATGACCACGTACGTACGTGGGCTATAAATAGCGGCGGCAATGAGCAGAGGAAGCAGCGCCGAAGCTTCTCTCCCCCTCCCCACAGGGTGGTGGCGGGTCGGTCTCGTCAAGGACACGCTCCCCTCGCCGGCAAGCCAAAAGACCGTAAAGCCTCATCAGAATCCCTAGAAATGCCAAGATTCCGCTCGGGCACGCCCACCCACCCGGGGCTTTGGGCCTTTTCCTCCCCGCCCCTCCTCCTCCCCTCCTCTCTTTCAGTGCCCGTCGACAAAAAGGGCGCGGAATTTTGTCAGAAAGCGGCAAAGGCGAGGCGAGCTGTGCATGCATGGAGATCATGGAGATGATGATGATGGTGGAGCTGGAGATGGGCTAGCGCTCGCCCGGCGCGTGCGTCGGGAGGCGTGCCGGCGTATCGTACGTACGTGGTGGTGGTGGTGGCCGGTGCATGGCTGGATATCGATCGGAGAAGCTTCCGGGAAGCAGGCGGAGCTCTAGCATGGCGATGGGAGAGGCGCGCGGGGCGCGTAGGCTTTCGGGGACGAAAGATATTCTTGCAGAATATATAGCTTTCCAATTAAAAAATAGAGTTTCATTCCGAAAGGCAATGAAAAAAGTCATTGAATTAAGGGTACAAAGGCCAGCTTTCCGCCGGGAGGGGGGAGCTGCTGCCCTTCTCTCGGGTGCTCGCCTGCTCGGGCGGAGAAGAAAGGAGGAGCAAAGCAGAGCTAGGAGAACAAAGCGAAGAATTTATTCTCCTCCAAGCTCATGCTCCTGCTTTGCATTGCGTTCGTGTGCTTGTGGGGAGAGGAGACGAGGATAAAATTGAAATGGAGTGGACTTTGTCCATTTCCTTTTCTCTCCTTGTCCTTTTCGTCCAATCCGTCTCGCTTATCTGTAGAATCAGCTGAAAGGACTTTCCCGGTTATTGAACGAATGATGAATTGCTCAGATATCTATTCATCATTTCTTCTCCACTGTCCTTGGCATCTTCGTACAGTCCATCTCGCTTATCTGTAAAATCAACTGAGAGGACTTTACCCCGGTGATTGAGTGAATGATGAAATGTACAGTTATGAGTTCATCATTTCTTCTTTGCTGGGCCGTCGAGTAGCACTGACTTGAAAATCACGGTCGCGTCTGGTCTTATTTATCTCCGGCGCGCAGATCCGCAGCCAACCATATGATATGCCCGTAGGAGGACAGGCAGAAGAGCGGATTTTCCATTCTCGCCCGAATTCCCGAAAAGGAATCCTAGAAAGCGAGGAGATATCCGGCCTTCTGCAGGCACCCTCCCCTGCAGAGCAGCTGCAGGATTAGATTACGAGGTATGCAGGGCCTCTGGCTCTGGTGTGGGGGTCAGTCGGTCAACTCTACCGTCGCCTTTGCTGGCCCCTAGAAAAAGCGGCTTATTACATCATGCTCTCCCCGGCCCTTTATCGCCACTGCCGCTATCTCCAAATCTCCCGAAAAGCACCCACCCCCCATGCATGTGAGGGGGGCGAAAGCCGGCTTTAGCATACGATGCTGATGCTCTCACTCCCAGCCACTTTGGGCGTGTGCGCGCGCCATGTCCCTAGCTACCTCTCACGTATCGTATGGTGGTGGTATCCGAGGCAGCCGCCTGCTGCTCAGGATTTCTCTTGGAGGTTAGAATTAAGGAGACAAATGGTCACATAGATTCTGCCGTGTGCTAGAAATATAATTGGGTTTGAGTTGGAGAGACAAGGGGATATATATAGATATAACATCAACAAGTCTCTCCCCTTATTGTACACTATATATTCATCATATAATTTCAGGATAGGACTAACCCAAGATCGTTATGTAGATAGCGATAGATACAAACGCTTCTCACATCGCAAGGCCGGGCCGTCACGTACTACAAACTTGGCCCACCACGACCCCTCACCACCACCACTCGAACCAAAAGTGCCCAGCAAACCCCCCACACCGCCCGCACCACCACACCCCTTCTCTATCTCTTACCCCTACGCAAGAAACGACTTCTTCTCAGCTTCACTGACCGCTAAAATTCTCTTGTCTCCCGATCCAGAAGTTGCTTCACCACCATGATGAGTTTCACTGAATATCCCAAAATCTCTTCTCTCCATCCTCTAAAGACCACAATTATGAGCACTGAATCAAAAAACTTGATACGTCTTCAACGTATCTATAATTTATGAAGTATTCATGTCATATTTACAACAATTTTATATGGTTTTGGTATGATTTGGATGGAACTAACCCGGACTGACACTGTTTTCAGCAGAATTACCGTGGTGTTATTTTTTGTGCAGAAATAAAAGTTCTCCAAATGCAACGAAATTTTTTGACGATTTTTTTGGAACAAAAAAGACACTAGAAGCTTCGTTGGAGGACCAGAAGGTGAAGGAGGTGAGCACAAGGCACCCAGATCTTCGCGTGATTCCGCTGAAAAATCCTATATATACAGAAACCTCCAGAAATAAACCTAAATCAGAAGTTCCGCTGCCGCAAGCCTCTGTAGCTACGAAAAATCAATCTAGACCCCGTTTCGGCACCCTGCCGGAGGGGAAAATCATCATCGAAGGCCATCTTCATCATCCCTATGGCCACCATGATGAGGAGGGAGTAGTCCACCCTCGGGGCTGAGGGTTTGTACTAGTAGCTATGTGTTTAATCTCTCTCTCTCTCTCTCTCTCTCGTGTTCTTGAGATGTCACAATCTTGATGTATCGCGGACTTTGTTAATATAGTTGGATCATATGGTGTTTTCCCCTCTCTATCTTGTTGTGAATTGAGTTTTTCCTTTGAGATTTCGTTCTTATCGGATTGAATACTTTTATGGATTTGAGAACACTTGATGTATGTCTTGCTATGAATATCGGTGGTGACAATGGAGTATCATATTGATTCACTTGATATGTGTTTTGGCACTCAACTCGCGAATTCCCGAGGTGACATTGGGGTAATCTATGTATAGGGGTTGATGCACGTTCGCGTCTTTGTTTCTCCGGTAGAAATCTTGGGGCACTATTTGAGGTTCTTTGTTTTGGATTGAGTATTATGAATCTGAAATTGTTTGATGCATATCGTATAATCAACTCATGGATACTCGCGGTGACATTGGAGTATCTAGGTGACATTAGAGTTGGTTGATGTGTATCATATGGTGTTATTTTAGTACGAACTCTCGGTTAGATTGATCAGAAAGAATAGCTTGGTGTTATTTTAGTACGAACTCTAGGATAGATTGATCGGAAAGAATAGCTTTGAGGTGGTTTCGTACCCTACAAACAATTTCGTCTTATGTTCTCCGCTAGATAGGAACTTTGGAGTAATTCTTCATCGCACGTTGAGGGATGGTTATATGATCCAATTATATTAGCATTGTTGAGAGATTGCACTAGCGAAAGTACGCCCTAGGCCTCATTTTCAATCATTGCAATATCGTTTGTGCTCACTTTTGTTACTTGCTACCTTGCTGTTTTTTATTGTTACTATTACAAAAATCAATATCTACTATCATTACTACACTTGTATCGTCATCTCTTCGCCGAACTAGTGCACCTATACAATTTACCATTGTACTTGGTGTGTTGGGGACACAAGAGACTTTTTATTATTTGGTTGCAGGGTTGCTTGAGAGAGACCATCTTCATCCTATACCTCCCACGGATTGATAAACCTTAGGCCATCCACTTGAGGGAAAATTGCTACTGTCTTACAAAACTCTGCGCTTGGAGGCCCAACACGAGTCTACAAGAATAAAGTTGCGTAGTAGACATTAAGCTCTTTTCTGGCGCCATTGCCGGGGAGGTGAGTGCTTGAAGGTATATCTTTAGATCTTGCAATTGGATCTTTTAGTTTCTTGTTTTATCACTAGTTTGGTTTATAAAAGAAAACTACAAAAAAAATGGAATTGAGGCTGCATCATATTGTTCATCTTTATAATGTCTTTCGTGAAAATGATGGAAAGAAAAATTATGCTCAATTGATAGAAGAAGAATTCAATAAAATGTTTGGCATAAATGATGAGCATGATTGCAATGTTGTTAGTATGAATTCTATGAATATCCAAAATACTAATGATGATTGCACTAGTCGTGTTAAAAATGTTTCTTATAAGCATGTCAATTTTTGTGGAGTGCATAAAGTTTGTGAAGACGTGCCTTATAGTGTAACATCCCAAATTTTCAATTTGGAATGTTTTACAATTTTAGCTAAGCATCTATGCATTTTGTTTGAATTTAAGTGGCATTTGAAATTTCAGAGGCATTTTGAGTTTCATTTGAAATTGGGTTCAAATTGGCATTGAAATTTATTTCAAAAATACCTGACCAATACTTGTGCAAAAGTATGAGAGGAGCTAACATGACACTCCAAAATGTCAGAAGAAATTTATGCCAAAAGTTTTGAATTCAAATTTGAGTTGTATTTGGAATTTTCAAAAAAATGTTTTTTATAAAGTTTTTATTTTGCCTCTGAAAAATAGTTTATCTTTTAGGATTTATTTTTCTGAGAATTTTGATATATATATATATGTCCTATATAAATATATTATATTTCTTTTTATTTATTTATTTTTTCTGTAAAAAAAAAGGAAACCCGAGCTGGCCAGGCCAACCGGCCCAGCCAGCAGTGCCGCGGCCCACCAGCGAGCAGCGCCCGCCAGCCCAGCGCAGCGCGCCGCGCCCGACTCCCTCCGCCTCGGTCGCCCGAGCGCACTCCCCTCCCTCTCTCTCACCGACGCACCGGCCCCACCCCTTCTTTCCCCTCCTCCACGCCATGCCAAACCGGAGCACGACCGGAGCGCGCCCGTCGCCGCGATCTTCTCGGGATCGCGATCCGACTCCGCCCCCTCCTCCAAGAAGTTGTCCTATATATACCCCTCGCTTTCCTCCCTCGACCCCCCTAAAACCCTAGCTCAAAACCCACCGTAGCTCGCGCCCTCGCCAAACGCATCTCGCCGCCGCCGCCTCGGTTCGTCGCCGCTTCCGCCTCCGGTGAGCCACCCCCTTGCTTCGAATCACCTCCACCCGAACCGCCCCTGCTTCTCGCACCTCCTTGACATCCCCTTCTCGTCCAGGAACCCCGAAACCGTCGACCCCGAGCTCGACGCCGTCACCCGCCGGAACAGGAGCTCACCCGAGCTCGTCGCCACCGCCCCCGTCGACCCCGAGCTTTGCCGACTCCACCCCCGACCCCGCCGCGTTGAGCCGCACCCGCCGGACGTCTCCGCCGCCGCCCAGGACCACCAGAGCACCCCGCCAACCTACGCCCGAGTCGCCGCCGTCGTCTCCGTCCGTCACCGCCGTTCCACTGTAAGCCGAGCCCCCTCCACCGTCCGATCGTTAACCTAGGGCCTAGATTAGAACCCCGAAGGGGTACGGTTTTTTTTAAGTTACGGTTTTTTTAGTTAGACCGGCCGATCGGCTTTTCTATTTAACCGCGCGTACATAGTTAAGTTTCGCCCGAGCGATAGATAGGCCCGTTAGCGCGTTTAGTTTTTTTTTTGTTTTAGTTTAGTTTCTGTTTTTAACAGAATTGTTTCAGTTTTGTAAAATCTATAGCTCTTATGTTATTAAATATTTTTAGTTGATTCTTTTTTATCTAGATTGCAAATTTCCTAAAGTTTCTGTATAAAATAGTTTTGGCCATGTTTTAGTTTTTAAAAAATTGTTTTATTTTAGTTTTAGTCAGATTAGTATTTCTGCTATAAAATGAGCTAGGATTAAATTTTTTTAATGATTCTTTTTGCCGCTGCTTTGTTTTGACATTGCCTAGCAGTAGGATTTATTTGGGTATTTATAGCTTTTATTAAAATTAGTTTTACACGAAAACAAGCCTATTCTAGTTATTTTAACTTGCTGCTGTTTTCTGTTGTTTTTAATTATTTTAAAAATATATTGTTTACCCTATGTTATATTTTAATTTCAGATTAGTTTCTGTAGTTATAGAGGGTGAACTTTTATTTACAGGAAAGGAAAATGTTTTATCTTATTTTCTTACTAGTTTTGTTTTAAGCATAAAAGGAGTTTTATAATAGCTTTTAATGCGTTTCTTTTTGCATTAAATTTATTTGCTGTTTTACTTTCTGTTAGTTAACAAAACTCTTGTTTTGGTTCTGGTAAGAAAAGTTTTAGTA
Organism: Thinopyrum elongatum; assembly: GCA_011799875.1. NCBI lineage: Eukaryota > Viridiplantae > Streptophyta > Magnoliopsida > Poales > Poaceae > Thinopyrum > Thinopyrum elongatum. The sequence continues at coordinate 396,709,782 of CM022300.1, forward strand.
GTAAAAAAAACTATTTTCTAGTTGTTGCTTGAAGTAATGAAAACCTTGTTTGAGTTCTTCGAGTTTTTTTGGTTTTGGTATGATTGCTTGTGTGATTTACATTAGCTTGCTGTTATGTTATACCGTTGTATGCTTATGTGTTTATTGTTTGCTTCGAATAGAATTCCCGGAGTGCGAAGCTTGCTATCACGAGTCACTAGCGTTCGAAGACCGTCAGCCAGGCAAGTCATTTGATCATGTTTTACAATACCTATGATTTGTTGCATTAGAGTTATTCCTCCCCACCATGCATGCAGTAGGAGAATTTTAAGTTATGTTCTTGAGTAGTATCATGTGGTAGGTTGAACCCAATCCCCCTTGTTACCAATGCCCGGGACGATGTAGTTGATTGCTATGCCTTCGTAGACGGGGTTGGTTGAGTGATTCATAAGGGAGATGCGAGAGTCAAGATGATGACAACCCCATGATTTCAAGATGCTCAAGATGGACTTCAAATTCACTACTGGGTGGAGGACAGAATTGATGGGCACCTTGGAGCAACCAGCGGATGGCCGGGATGCATGGAGAAGCGCCATGACATCTTGCGGAAAGCTTCACCCAGCCACGAAGAGACGGATGGATACGCCTTGACCGGAAGCTTACCTGTGCAGCCGCAAGCCATTATGGGCTCTGGCTTGGTCGACCCTAGCCGTGACTCTGGCCGGACGGTGCTACGAGATGTAGAAGAACGGTAGGATTGGATGGGCACCGGCAGTGGCCCAGAGGAACTCTTCGGAAGACCCTGTTTCGTTCGTCCCGTCTTCGAACACCAGGCAGTGCGAGGACATAAAGGAGGGAACGATTCTTGCGGGTAAAGTGCACAAGACTCTGCAGAGTGAAAACCTAATCGATTAGCCGTGTCCCCGGTTACGGACATTTGAGCCTCTGGAATTGGAGTATTTCGGAAATCTCAACACCGAACAAATAAATTAATTGATGGGTTATTTAATAATTGGGAATGAGACATTGGTTGGCGGAACCATCTCAATAACAACTAATATTTTGTAGTAATTGCAAGCAAGTCCTTATTGTTGTAGGGAAAAATTGGCTTTTACGCAAAAACATAAAACTTAGAGCCCCACAGCCAAATTGCATATAGTATTAGCAATATTATTGTTGTTCTCTCTTCATGACTTGCCGGCATATTCAAAATGCTGACCTACACGGCTGCAACGTCTCATGTTGCAGAGGAGTTTTCCGACCAGGAGTGAGGCCACGATCTACGCTCGGTGATTGCCCTATGGAGTCGGATGGACTCGCTTATCGTCTACGCTTCCGCAGCTTTATTTTAGTTTATTTCTCATGAGTTGGCCTTCGGCCGAATTTATTATGATGTAATAAAGACTCGATATGAGAATCGTGTAATAAATTCAGGTGTGATTGAACTTTGAATCTTTTCATCAATGTACTGTGTGTGCCAGCATGATCTTGGGATGGTACAGCTACACAGAGACTTGACCGATTTCGGGTCGGGTCGCTACATATAGGGAAGATAGATTTTGTAAGAAGCATAAACATGATAGAACCAATTTTTTGCTCAAAGTGATAGATGAATTTGCTACAAAATTATGTTCTCTTTGTCCTATTACTTGTGAACTTTGCAATAAGGTTGGTCATCTTAATTTCCAATGCAAACTTTTTCATGATCGGATCATGGCCAAATATTGTAATGATTTGATCACCCTTGAACTTTATAATGAGCTTTGTCTATTTTTGGGCAGTGAAGAATTGACACATAAAATAGTTGGTTTGAAGTATTCATTCTCACGGACTACATTGAAACTAATCTAAAAAATATCTATATATTTTGCATGGTAAATTGCAATGAGAATGCTTATATTGCCAATTATAAAAAGATGGGGAAACCAATAGATTATAAAAGGAATACTAATGAAAGGGTAAAGATTTCCACTTTTCCTCCTATTATCTCTCATAATAAAATAGGTGATGAGGAGGAGCTCTTTATTCAACTAATCTCATCAATAAGAAACTTGAAAAGATTCATTAAACCCACACATGATGTCGTGAAGAAGAAGAAAAGAAGAAAGAATAGAGGTAAATAGGTATCTCTCCCAAATAATATTGCTCCTATTATTGTTGTGCCTCATGAAAATGAATCAAAAATAATCGTGGAAGATGATGCACTTGATGATGATTTCGTTATGCCTATTGCTTGTTGTGATAATTATGATTGGGAAGATAATGATACTTCTTATAATCTTGGAAATCTTTTTGGCACCAACTTGGGAAATTATGATGATAGCAATTATTATAACATTGGTGCTATTCATACTATTAATGATGAGAGTAATTATGCTTATGATATGCCAAGCCACAAGCTTGGTGATACGGGGCTAACCCGGTGTAGGCCGATCTTTCACGATTGGAGTGGATTCCCTCGAAGAAAACAAAGAACACGATGAACACGGGGAAGAATGGGGAGAAATCACAAGGGGAAACACTCAAGAACAAGTCCAATCACACATCCACTAGACAATCAAACACACAAGATCCATAAGGTACAAGAACAACAAAAGGAAAGATACAAGGTAAAGTTCATCTCCATGAGGAGGTCTTGATGATATCCTAGACGGATCTTCCCGTGAGGGGCCTTGATGATATATATCCCGTAGGATCTTCTCACATGGAGGTCTTGAACTCCATGGGAGTGGTGGTCTCTCTCTCAAGAGGAGGAGTGGTAGGAGCAAAGCTCACATACAAATGAGCTATCACTTTGCTAACCCTGGAATGGAGGAGGGGGATGAGTATATATAGTAGTAGCCACGAAGGGGTAAGTGAGGGGTGAAAGGGTACATGGGCCTTGGCCCGAGTCTCTGCGCGCAGGCAGGCCGGAAGTTCCGGGGACGGCCGGAAGGTCCGGGTGCCGGAGGTTCCGGGCGAAGGTACGGGCAGGGTCCGGGCTATCCAGAGAGTTGGCACACTCTTGGACAGCTTCGGTGCGTCGGGGCCGGAAGTTTCGGGATGGCCGGAAGCTCCGGGCACCCGAAGTTCCGAGCAGGAGGCCGGAGGTTCCGGGCTTTCCAGAAGCTTGTCCATGCTTCTTCTTCCTTCTCTTCCACGCTTCCCTCACGGATGGTGTAGGTGATCCTTGGTGCTTGCACTCCTCCTCCTCGTCGGTGAAGCTCCAACAATACCTATGCATGCACACGAGAGGGGTGTCAAGTAGTACACCATCCTCGAAGGGGTCAAATGAACACGTGTAAAGGAGATGATTCACCTTTATGTATGTGAAGTAGATGTCGCACGTGTCACTTGCCGGATGAACTCTTGACATGGTGATATCCGTAGGATGCTCCGCATCATCCCCTCCCCCTTGGGAAAGATCTGACCTCGGATCGAAAACCAAATCACCATGGGAAAGAGATGGCATCGCTGTGTTGTAGAGGACGTTCACCAAGTACTCATCATCTTGAAGCTTGAAATGGGCACTCTCCAATGTCCCATCGTCGTGTGGTTCCTTCAAAAGGATCAAGGACAACAAACACTTGGAAAAACAAATGTGGTTAGCGTTAGTGCAAAACCAAGCATTCAAGCGGTGATTCACCCAACAAGTGTCGTCATCAAGCATAGCATATGGTGTGACAAAGGATTGTGACATGGCATGTAAGCATATCAATCGAGCACAAGCAAAGATATCATGGGGACAAGTATGCAATTGTGAGGTAGTGATGCAAATATGTGTGACAAGAGAAGAAGCATCTACCTCAAGTTCATAGCAAGCATGCATAAAGTGCTCAACAAATGGTCTATGGTAAGCATATGAATCATTCACAACACCAAATAAAATGATGTGTCTTAACACATGGGTCAAGTGTAAGATAATCCAAGCATAACGTGCATAGGGTGTAGTGAAGATAGTATGGCACTCAACACAATAGAAAGAGCAATTGTTCACCATGTGTGAGGCAATCAAGTCAATCATGTGACAAGCAATGGGACATAGCATATGTGAAGAAATGACATTGTTGCAACCAAACATATGATAGGAGCAAGTAATTCAAGAATTGGATGCAACACATAAGGCATATATGTCATGAAGCATGGCAATGTGGCAATGACAAGTCGAAGCAAGATCTCTAGCATGTGCGCAATATGCCAAGGTGCAAGCAACACATGAAGTACGATCCACAATATTCATGCTCATGGTTTGGGGATTCTCAAAAGAGAAGGATATCACCTTGAAAGCATGTCCTTGTGCGTCCGTCACAATGCCGAAACACAAGCAAGTGCGATGTAGAATCATCGTGGTAGAAGGTGGTTCGCTCTCAAGAGCTTGGATTGTCAACTCACGTGACGTGGAAGTTGACACAAAGTCCAAGTTTCCTACACATGCACACAACAAAACAAAGAATGTATGCGCATGGTAGATAAACACATCATCCATCATGATGATTCTCTTCTCTTGCACATAACCATTAGAAGCACAAGTGCATGAATAATATGATGCAACAATGGCAATATTCATGGCACTAGGTATATGGTGCAAAGAGGTAAGACAAGCATGCTTCACAAGAAATATGTCAAAATCTCCAAATATATGTGAGAATGCTATGGGGGCAATCTCATTAGCAAGAGTTAAGGCATTGTTGCACTCAATACATGGCAAATCATCTAGCATGAGAGAGGCAACATATGGAGATATATGACAAGAAGCAATAACAATCATGTGCAAAGCATGTAGATGGTTGTCATCAACCGCATGAAATGAGCAAGTATGAATCATTGGTGATGCAACATAAGCAAGCATAGTAATCAAGTCGTGCAAGCTAGTAGTGCGAAGATGCAACATACTAGAGGAAATCATGGCAATCATGTCATGTGTGCAAATAATAGGCATAGACAATAAACATGACATATCGCAAGCACGAACACAAAGCAAGATCATAGTATCATCATAGGAATGGGGCACAAATGGAACATGGCAATAACGAGTGATATCTCCACCAAGCTTGCAAATACACATACAAGTATGAGAATCAATCATCATGTGTAATGCAAAGCATGGGTCACAAATGCATGACAAAGGAATACAAATGATCATATCAAGCATAGTGATCATGGCAATATGGGCAAATGATATATAATGGACAATAACCCATAACCATGTGAGGGCCATGTAGAAGAAATGCGTGAATTCTTGGCGCGAAGAGAGCGGTGGGAAAACCAATCCACGGGATCCCAAGTCATCGTTGCTCTCTAGAGCTCGTTTTGTCAACTCGTGGGATTGCGAGGTTGACAAGTATTCATGGGTACCTACACAAAAGAGACACAAACCAAAGAAATTGTGTGTGTGGTAAATGTACACATCATCCATCATGATGTGTATGTGCACGTGTGAGTTAGCACAAGATAAGCATCGCTCAAAGAAATTTGATGCATGGTATACGAACATGTCATCCATCATGAAAGAATAGTTATTGTGTATAACACGATGGGGACACAAATTGAGCATACTAGTATATGGCACATCAATAGCATGTTTATTCATGGGAAGCATATTGTGCACAATTATGAGAATCATGCAATGGATGGGATGGATCAAAATCTCCTAAAGTGTATGCGGAAACTATGGGGGTCTCCTCATGAGCAATGTCGGAAACATCATATGGAGAATATGAACAACATCCAAAACAATGCATATCCGAAGTTAGGTGGTCATGGCATGGCATATGAGATGAATGATGCAAAGGGAGCATATTAATATCATCACAAGAAAAACAAATGCCAATAACCATGGGCTTGTCATCTATGCCATAAGTGCAAATTGGGTTAATTTTAATGGCATATGCATAGTCACTACGATGAGATTGCAAATATGACATATGGTTGATCTCATGCATAGCATATGACAAGTCAAGCGGATTGTCAAACATGATGTGACCGAGAGAATTATCACAAGAAACCCTATGTAACATGGCATCACAACTAATAGGCTCCACATGGCAATCATCAAACTCATCATAAATGGGTAAATCATCGCATGGGGAAGTCGCACTAGTATGAAGCATGGTAATAGGTTGATCAACATCATACAAGCAATCAATGTCAAGTATGTCCACTAGTGGGACTAGAGCATCACCTTCACCTATGTTACCTTTTTCATTCCACTCAAGTGGTGTACGCGAGGTGAAAAAGACCAAATGGTGGTCAATATCATCATCTTGATGGAACCATGTGGGGGGTGCATCATATTCCACCATGGCCATCGTCTTGTCTATAGGAAGGACGAAGTCGTCGAGAAGCAGCGCATCATCATATACGGGACCTAGTACCAAATGAGAAGACACAATAGAGGTAGAGGTTAAGTCGTTAGAAATCGAATTGGCCTCACATGCCCTATCAAGTTCCTCACTCTCTCTATGTGGTGGTTCACTCACTCCCTCAAAATAGGTGCACTCAATCTCACGTATGGTGGAGTCACTCATCTCACTCAAGTGGTGGGGGTTGTGGCTCTCCTCACATGGGAATTGGGGCAACAGATCATATATGGGGCTAGTGGTGAAGTCACTCTCACTCTCAATATGGTGGCAAAAGTCACTAAAGTCATCATACGTCGCCGTGGTCGAGGTGAAATACTCAACCATCTCATCGCCATCGCCGTGGATGAAGGCCGAAGATGGCACATCATCACTCTCTTCCATGACCGAAGGGAAAATCCCATGCTCGATCATCTCGTCGCCGTTGCCGTCGATGAAGGCCGAAGATGGCACATCATCACTCTCGCCTCGAAAGATGGAAGCATCATCCTTGCTCGTCACTGAGTCGCTCGCCTCCAAAGCATGTTCCTTGATTGGCTCCGCAGTCGTAGTCATTGCCGCACCATCTTGAAAAAGAGTCGAAGTAGACTCGGCATCATCAATGCCACAAAGAGGAATGGCGGTGAATTCAAACTTGGGAGCATCATCTTGGAGCTCGTCGGGCTTGGACATCTTGGTGGTACTAGCCTCATGCTCGCCGTCTTGGAGCTTGGTCATCGCGAAGTGTGCTTGGGGTAGAGAAGCCTTGGCCTTCATGAGTTCTTGTTCCGCCTTGAGAGCACCAATGTAGTAGTCGTCGAGGGACTTGTAGTTCTCGAGGAAGATAGTCTTGGAAATGTCGTTGTGCAATCCCATCATGAAGTGGAACTTCATTGAAATGGGTTCGTCCACGCCGGATCGTCGCAAGGCAATCTTCATCTCCTTGAAGTACGCGTCGATGGACTTGGATCCTTGGATGGTGTTCTCCAATTGGCGTAGAAGTTGTTCCATGTAGGTTGGAGGCACGAACTCTCGCCGCAAAGATCTCTTCATCTTGGGCCAACTCATGTCGTAGCTCTCCGAAGGTGTGTGAAGCCACAATGCCGATGCGTAGTCGTGGAAGTTCGTTGTGGCGCACTTCACTTGATCTTCGGGAGGAACTTGATGTAGCTTGAGGTAGTCGTCCATGAGGCGCTCCCACTCGAGATACTCCTTGTGACGACCCTGGCTTAATCGTGCACTAATCATACACGCAAATGCACATGATCAAGCCTAAGGACTCACTTGTAACACCCTGGTTTTCGCTCCTGTTTTTTTTTCCTTCGAGGGATTTGACTCCCGTCTTTTTTCTCGGTGTTATCGGATTTCTCTAGCTCCTGGGTATATGAAGATGGTCATTTAGCCTTGCCTTTCCTATCCAACCAGAGATTTTCTCCAGTCCAACCTTGCCACCCAAGATATATTCTCAGGGTTTTGCCACCGAAACCCTACCTTCCGAGTTATCGGAAGGGAAACCCTGATTCTTTCAGTTACAAAGGAACCCCAATTTCCTTTGATCTGTTGCCTTCCAAACTTTTCCCAGAGATCATCCTATCTTTGTAAACCCTGGATATGCAAAAATATTGCCAAGACATTTGCAATATTTTTCATTTATAATTATTTCCTTTTTCTACTGTTTAAAGGAATTAAATCTAGGAAAATACCTATACATCTCCAAAGTTCATGAAAACTTGTGGAGATATTCTTTGTGATCATATTGAGCTCCCATAAAAATATTGGCCATAATTAAATAGTAGAAATTGCATTTTCCTATTTAAAGCCAATATTGCATTTTGGGCCCTTTCTAAAGGAACTACCATTTTGGTAGCCAGGAAAAATCCCAAATAATTTGTGGAGCTTCTCCTATCCATACCTTCACCATTTCCATAAAAATACAAGTCCCAAAGTTCAAAGTTTGAGCACACCATCCATTTGCAAATTCTGTTCAGATTTTCAGTTTGCAAAGGAAGTGCCTGAACCTTTGATCCATTTGAGCTGAAATTTTTCATGATGATTAAAATTGACAAATCACTCATGGAAACCAAAAATCAGCTCAATTCATCTATCCATTCTTCCACAACAATTTTCTCAAGTTCCTGTCCATTTCAAAGCTCTGTGAAGGAAGTACCACTTTGGCATTTCCAAATGAGCTGAAATTTTACCAGCATCTACATACTTCCAAATCATCACCCTACACCAAAATTCAACTCATTTCATCAAGCCATTTGAGGACAGCTTCAAATTCCATTTTCTGAACCAGATTTGGCATTACAAAGGAAGTGTGTGCAAATCTTGTCCAAATGACTTCAAATTTTACCAGCACATAGTCCTTCCTATCACATTTCACTGTGACAAAGATCCAGTCCCATTCACCACCCCATTTTACCCCAGTACCTGCTCCAAGATCCTATTCAGAACCTGTTCTGGATCCCCTCGACCTCTCCAGACCCATCCTGGTCCATCCAATGTTCCAGCTCATCTAATGGACCAGTGAGAAACATGTTTGACAAGGTAGGACGTGCAGGTGCGCTCCAGGGCACGTGGCACCCGTGGTGACCACGCAGAGAGCATGCCAAAACGACGCTCTGCTCTCTGTGAGCTCCGTTGGGTCAACTCCGGCCAGCTTCGGCTCGTCCGGGCATGTCCTACGGCCTCGCAGCACCCACGTAGCCCCTCTCCAGCAGCTTCCCCCTCCGGATTCTTCCTCGTTAAGCCGCGACGAGCTTCGCCGCAATTCTGCCCGTGACCCTCGAGATGTCACCTCCTTCTCTGGCTGTTTCCTCCCCGAGCCGTCCCCTCCCCCTGTTGCTCGTCAGGTCGGCAGCGCCGCGACACCCGCAAGGCTCCAGCCACGTCGCCCGCAACCTCCAGAAGCCGGCCAGCTCATCGCCGCGGCCGAACCTATCCTCCTCTGTCGCCGGGCTATAAATAGCATGCCCCTCTCCCTTTCGAACCCACCAGCCACCTTCTCACACTCCCAGCTCCCTCCCCAACCTCTCACCCGAGCCCGAGGGGCTCTCCTCGCCGCCCATTGCCGCCACAGCCGCGGCTCGGCCTCGCCTAAATTCTGACGAGCCGCACCCTAGCTCTCTCTCCCACCACCATCAGCGACCTCCCCCTCCACCCTAGAGCCTACCCCGCCACCCATTCCTTCCTCTGGAGCCACGAGCTGAGCTCCTCGTCTTCGCCATCGCCGCCGTCCGCCGCGGCCAGCGCCGCGCTTGGTCCGGTGCACCTTGGCGTGCGTGAGGTGGTCAGGCGGGAGCGACTTGTCGCCCCGATCATTCCGGTGGCCGGAGCACTACGGCGGTCGGCCGGAGTCGCCGGCGTGAGGCCCAGCCAGGCTCTCTGTGTCTCTTCCCGTCGGGAGGTTGAAGGAGACGAGGAGTGAATGAGGGAGTCAACGCGGGACCCCCCGCGTCAGTGACCGAATCGGTCGGCCCCACGAGCTTAAGTGGAGGCAGGGTGATGGGCCGGCCCAGCAACTGTGCGGCCTAGCCGGCGCCCAGGCCTCGGCCACTTTTGGCCCGAGCCGGCCAAGTGGGCAGCAGTAGCAGTGCACATGGCTACAGCGGCAGTTCCGGCCCGCACAGCCCAAGATCAACAGTTCATTTATTCATTTCCCAGAAAAAACTGCTGAGGACCTCTGTGTAATTAAAATATTTATAGATGGGTCCCTGGCAGTCAAGTCTTCACATCTTTTTATCCACAACTCTGATTCAGGTGAAACCAACGCCCACATCTTCGTCTCGTCGAGCCCGTTCGGATGAGGTCACTTCCATAATGTTTTCACATTGTGAAAATGACCATTTTGCCCTTGCCCTTCAGTCAGCCCCTCTGAGAAGGAACAGCTTCTGGCGATCCTTTCCGCGGACTCTCCGCACTTCTTCCCGGAGTATTCTTTGACCCCAGGCAAGCCGACCATCTGATATATGCCCTAAAGCATTGTTCTGTGTTATTCTTGCATGTTTGAATTAATATGCTTATGCTTGTCTGCGTAGTAGTGAGCTGTATGGGACGCTAATGAACCATTGCCTGCTTTTCTTTGGTGACGGCACCACGCCTGTGTTCTGAGCTGTTTCTGGCCGTCCGGGGTGGATGCCGACTTTATGTTCTCTTTTCAACAACTGGCCCGTGTTCTGAGCTGCTTTTCGGCCGTCTCGGGCAGTTGTTGAATTTCTTTCCGTAGCAGTGCCCCTATGCTCTGAGCTGTTTCTCGGCCGTCTTAGGGAACTGCTACATTCTTCTTATCAACACCATCTCATGCTCTGAGCTGCTTTCCAGCCATCTTGAGCCGGGGTTGAGTTATTCCAGTAATGTCCCAGATCTGAGTTGTAAAGACCGTTCTGGCGGCTACTGGTTTATTTGCCGGTTTCATACAAGGGTTCAGATGGTCGTTACCCTACAGCTGCAACTTGTAAAGTAATAAGCCTGCCATTTAAATACTGATTCACTAATGACTTGTCGTGATATCATATGGAGATAGGTGGTTATGATCATGCATAGCTATTGCCATCTCAAGTTATTGTGATATACAACCATGCTTGCTAAATACTTACTAAAGCTAAACCTAGTCAGTTGATCCAGAGTCACCTGTCTGGGCTTATCCGTGCAACCACATTTGCCGATATGGGATGGCCTTGACTTGGTCTGATCGCGTGCTCTTTTATCGGTACCGCCAACTAGGGAAGGTTATGCGTGCGCGCTACCCTGGCCCGGTAGGCGGCGATAACCTTGTGAGCCCAGTTGATTGTTTAACCCGGGAGTCCCCGTTTGGGACAGTTTAGTTTGGCCACGACGGTGGCAGGTGTCACAAGGTGACACAGGGGCCACCCAGGGCAGGACTCTGGGGGAGAATGATTGCCGGTGGTACGGTGGAGGAGTCACGGGTTAGGCAGGTTTCGTTGGAGCAATCCTGGTCCACCCGAATGGGATCACGAGGTCAGGTGCTCCATGGTGTGGGTAAAGTGCGCAACCTCTGCAGAGTGTAAAATCTATTCGAATAGCCGCGTCCACGGTATTGGACAGTCCGTCCAGAGCTCTCTAGGTGGTCAACTAAAACAGTGACAAAAATGATGGAAGAACTCGTCTTATGATCGGAAGTACTCAGTGGATTGTGAATATTCTGAGGGTTATAAGGCAACCCGGAAGAGAGTAAGTTGGATCTGGTTAAGAGTTGGATTGGATCCTGAGATTATTTGGAGTATGGATCACTTACTTGATATGCTTTACTTTACTGCATTTTACTCTAGTAGTTATATTGCTAGATAAGGTATGCTATGTCATGATAATTAATATTGCTCTAATAACAAATGCATGCTTGAATGCCATGGATTGCATTGCTTGGTGTATATGTTAGTTTGGTTTGCTTGCGAGTACATTCAAAAGTACTCAGCGGCCTTCAATGTGGCCAGGTTCACAAAAGGATCCATCGTCCGTCGACGAGGAGCCGGAGCGTTCGCGGGCTAGGAGCGTAACCCAGTCAGATCCCTGTGGATTGGAGCCGCACCAAGACCATGCTGCCTTAGATAGAGCCATTCCGCTGCCATCACCTCTGTAATATATCTCGTGTAAGACTTATATATCCATTAATAGAAATGCCCGTGTTCATGATACTTGTTGTAAACGTGCATGCCAGAGTGATTTCCTGGGCTGGTATGCGTGGCGACCGTCTGGCTACAGTGGTAATCAGGCGGGGCGCCACATCACTTGAAGATATCACAACACAACTCTAAAACATAAATAAAGTCATACAAGCTTTATATTACAAGCCAGGGGCCTCGAGGGCTCGAATACATAAGCTCGCATACAAGCTTCAGCGGAAGCATCAGATATCTGAGTATAGATATAAAAGAAAACACAGATAAGACTTAAGAAGGCGGGGCAAAAGAAACACTACGATCAAAAAGGCGCAGGCCTCCTGCCTAGGACCCTCCGAACCTACTCCTGGCCCTCGGGGTGGTAGTAGTAGTCAGTGGCGGGGACAGCTGGCTCCGGGGCTTCGTCGTCTGGTTGCATCAAAAGGGGAAAAGGGAAAAAGAGAAAGAAAAGCAACCGTGAGTACTCATACGAAGTACTCAGCAAGCAAGGATCTACACTACATATGCAACATTATCAAGGAGAGGCTGTATATGTGGACTGGGCTGTAGAAATGCCAGAATAGAGAGAAGGCCTAGTCCTATCGAAGACTAGCATCTTCAGCGGTCTTGCAGCATTAGAAGAGCGTAGATTAGAACAACATAAAGTAGTAGGAACATTAAGTAACAACCTCGGCCAGAGATCCTTTCTCGACTCCCTGCGAGAAAGCAATCCCAGAGCCCTAGTATACATTTCTCATCACAAGTATCAAGTTCTAGTTCTATCGATCGAGATACAACTCCGAGCATCCGTTACCGAGGATCGGCTATCGATAGATTGTTTCTTCCCTGCAGGGGTGCACCAACTTACCCACCACAATCGATTAACTCCGGCCGTACACACTTTCCTGGGTCATGCCCGGCCTCGGCCGAACGATACGCCGCAACCCGACCTAGGCTTATCAGAGAGGTCAGCACGCCGGACTAAACCTATGCGCCCAGGGGCTGGGCCCCTCGCCCTGAGCGCTCCTGCACGTTACGTTCATGGCCGAGAGTAGACCTAGCAGCCTCCAGTACAACGGAGGGTGCTTAACACGGTCCAACCCGGCGCGTGCCGCTCCTTGCCGACGTCCAGTAAGCTTCGGCTGATGCCACGGCGCAGAGTGCCCATAACTGTTCCCACGTGATGGTTAGTGCTATCGGGCCAGAGGCCCACTCGCATCAAATATCCAAACCGTTAGTGAATTAGGAGCACGATAATGAGCAGAGTCACGATCGATGTGACCCCGTCGCCCCGTCTCGAGGACTTGCGGCAAGGGCTAAGAATGCCCGGCCACGCCTCGTAATTATCTCGTGGGTACTCTCTCTGGTCACCCGACTACACATCAATCGCATCACTTGCTCGCGTGGGTACCTCTCAGGGCCGACCCGACTTTAGTATCATAGTTATGTGGTATAGTCATAGTATCCGTGTGTCCAGAACACCAAGGGGGAACCCTGAGGAATCACCCTCGATGGAGTTCCACCTGATGTAATCGTCAAGGTGAACGAAGGAGGAATCACCCTCGAGGTCCACTCTTGAGGAGTTGCAGGACAGTGTCATTATCGGGAGTGGGGATGGAGGAATCACCCTCGATGACCACAACCGATGAACTAACCTGCAAGGTTAACATCAGAAGTGCTGACAAGGTATCACCCTCGGCACTCGATAGTAACCCAGTAGTGTCGAGCAACTAAGGGGAAAGTGATGTGCGGTGCTGGGGCCTAGTCTTCTATCCCGTTGATCGGGTCTTCTGATAATCCAGCGGGGCAGTCGGGACAAAGTGGGGTCTTTGATGGGTCTCTACCCAGCCTATACTAAACAGTTTAGGATAAGCAGGTAGGTAACAACAGCAGGTTACAATAAACAGGCTATGCAGCAGAAATAGGATAACAGTAACAGCAGCAACTTCTAATGCAAGCATAAGAGAGAAAAGAATAGGCGATATCGGTATGCTCAAAGGGGGGGGGGTGCTTGCCTGGTTGCTCGGCGGCAAAGGCAAGGTCGTCAGTGGTGTCGTCGGTCTCCGGAGCAGCGTCGATGTCGGGGTCTACCGAAAGAGAAGAGGGGGAGGAAACAAATAAATACACAGCAATCATATGCAACACAGAGTATGCTATGCTATCGTGCAGTGCAGGGTTGCCTAAAGACATGTCTAAATCATTTTAGTTATTTTAGGATTAAAGTTGGATTTATTAACCGGTGTATATGCACTATTCATCTACCGGAAATGGGCTAAAAGTTGCGGGTTCACCTACGTAGAGGGTTCCGACATGGAAACAGATGACACAATCAGATTTGTCTCATCGTTCTGAGCAACTTTTATGTAGAAAGTTTTTCGATCCGAGCTATGGATTATTTTCTACGATTTTATAAAGATTTTAGCATTTTCTGGAATTATTTATATTAACAGAATTATCCAGAAAAAGAGATATGATGTCAGCATGATGCAATGATGACATCAGCAGTCAACTGGTCGGCTGACCAAGTCAAACCTGACCTGTGGGACCCACATGTCATTGACAGAAGGCTAACAGGGATTTAATTTTAACTAAACAGAGTCATTTAGCTAGTAGGTCCCACTTGTCATAGACTAATTAGTTTAACTTATTAAGTTTTAATTATAAAACATTTTAATTAATCTAAATATGCGGTGGGGCCCACGTGTCAGTGTCACTGGGCTGCCCAGTCAGCAGTTGACTGGGTCAACCCAGTCAACTGGGACCCGCGGGGCCCGCTGGTAGTGGCTCTAGGGTGGCCCCAGGCCAGCTACGTCGGCGGCCGGCGCCGGAGCATCGCCGGCGAGGCAAAACATGGCAGCGCGGCTCGGAAGAGCATCGGAATTCGCCTATGGGGCACGGGAGAAGGCGCTGCTAGGCTCAATCGAAAGCCTAAGCTCGGCCGCATCGAATGGTGGCGGTGGCCGTGCCTGGGATGGCCGGAAATGGGCGCTGCGACGTTGCCAGCGGCGAGAAGCTCGGGCGAGCTACGGCAACAGTAGCACGATGCACTAACGGGCAAAATGAAAGGGTGGGCGTGCTCTACGCGGCGCAGTGAAGCTAACGGACATATGCTCGTGACCATTTGGTCACCGGAGCCTCGTCAGCGACAAGCTCCGTGGCGATGGGCTCGGGCTCACGCGGAGCGGCGGCTACGGGCAAGCCGGAGCGAGGAAAGAGAGTGGGGAGGAGCTGTGGCTCACCGTGCGGTCAAGAAAGACCCGCGACAGGTTAGTAGCAGCAGCGGGCGTCGCCGGAGTCGAAGGAGATCGCCGGAGCCCGAAGCGGAAGGGGGCAGCTCGATCCACTACTTGCGGTGCTCCCCGGCTTGCGCTCGTGGACGGGGACGAGGTGGATTTCGACGGCGGAGACGAGGGACACGGCAGCACGGCACGGAGACGATGGTGGCCGTGAGATCTATGGCGGCGAGGCCATGGTGGCGTACTGGAGAGGAGGAGAGAGGGCTAGCGGGCGAGGGAGAAAGGGGGAGAATGGACGAGGAGGCCAGGGGAGATGGATGGGGGCTCGGCCTTATCTCCTCGTCGGTGGGGCGTCGGTGGCCGTCGCGCTGTCGGCGCCGCACCGGCGCGCGCGCGCTCGACCACAGCGGCGGCGACACGCAGGGGAGAGAAAGAGGGAGATGGGCTGGTGGGCTGGGTCCGGGGCACTGTGCACTTAGGCCTAGTGCACAGTGCCTCTTTCTATTCTCTATTTACTGTTTTTGCTTTTTCTTTTATCAGGGGGAGTTTTGTATTAATTTGAATCTCCAAATGAATTTGCAAAAATGTGAAACTAGCTCGCACCAGTGTATTGCAATATCCAACTCTGCCACAAAAAGTTTGGGCATTTTTGGAAACCATTTGAATATATTCAAGAATGAATAGAGCATTTTAGGTGCTGTTTTGGCTCTATTAAAATACATAGACCCATTTAGAGTTGATGATGATGTTGTGTTCCTTAACAGCAAATAGTTCTAGATTATTTGCTAAAAGGTGAACATTTTTCCCACAAGTTTTGAGCAACTTTATTTTGCACTTTTGAATTTGAGTTGATTTTCAGAGAAGGATTTGATTTGAATCTTTAACCAATGTGACTAGGCACTGCAAATGAAAGTGACTTGGCATTATTAGCAGATGATCACAGTGGCTATTACACAGGGGTGTTACAAATTCTCCTCCTCTAAAAGAAATTCTCGTCCCGAGAATTTAGGAGGTAGAAGGAAAGAGGTCGGGATATTCTTCCCGAAGATGATCCTTGCGTTCCCAAGTGGCTTCATCTTCAGTGTGATTCGACCACTTCACTTTAAGGAACTTGGTCATCTTCTGACGAGTTCGATGTTCAGCTTCATCGAGAATGCGGATCGGATGCTCCTTATAAGAAAGATCATCTTGCAATTCGAGCATCTCGTGATCCACTGCGCGGTGCGAAGATTCCTTGAAGCAACAATGAAGTTGCGACACATGGAAGACGTCGTGGATATGAGAGAATTGCGGCGGCAACTCCAATTTATATGCCACCTGTCCATGTCTGGCAACAATGCGAAAGGGGCCAATATAGCATGGAGCTAGCTTGCCCTTGATTCCGAAACGACGAGTGCCCTTCATGGGAGTTACTCGAAGATAAGCTTGATCACCAGGTTGATAGGCCGAACCCCATCATTTGCGATCATAGTTGCTCTTCTGGCGGTCCTGGGCCGCCTTGAGATTTTCCCGGACAATACGGACTTGTTCTTCGGCGTGTTGGATAATGTCTGGACTGACAAGTGGTCGTTCCCCAGTTTCTGACCAATTCAGAGAGGTTCGACACTTACGTCCATAAAGTACTTCGAAGGGGGCCATTTTCAAGCTGGCTTGATAGCTGTTGTTATATGAGAATTCCACATAGGGAAGAGATTCTTCCCACTTCTTGCCGAAGGATATAACACAAGCTCGAAGCATGTCTTCAAGCACTTGATTGACTCGCTCGTCTTGGCCTTGGGATTGGGGGTGATAAGCTGAACTCCAGGTAATATGAGTTCCCATAGCTTCTTGGAAACTTTCCCAGAACTTTGAAGTGAAAAGACCGCCACGGTCCGAACTAATCTCCTTCGGAATACCGTGGAGTGAAACAATTATGGAGATATAAAGCTCTGCTAACTGACTAGCAGTGATAGTCTCCTTGACAGGCAGAAAGTGTGCAACTTTAGAAAGTTGGTCGACGACGACAAGTATAGCATCGTGACCCTTCTGTGACTTGGGAAGGCCAGTAATGAAATCCATTTGAACCTTATCCCATGTCCATAGAGGAATAGGGAGCGGTTGGAGAATTTCAGCAGGCTTCTGATGTTCTGCTTTAACGCGACGACAAACATCACATTCAGCAACGTATCGAGCAATATCCTGCTTCATTTTGGACCACCGGTACCTTTGACGGAGATCACAATACATCTTGGTGCTACCCGGATGGATAGACAACGGTGTATCATGTGCCTCCTTCATGACTTTGTCAGTCATAAGTTCGAAGCGAGGTACCACAATGCGGTCTCTGAAGTACAAGGTTCCATCTTCAGCAACAAGAAAACACACAAAGTCAAGTGCATAGGATACTTCGGAATTAAGGATGTACAGGAGAGTCAGGTTCCGATCATGTGGAGCTGTGGGGGGGGGGGTGTCGATTGAGAGTAGGGAGAGCGGTGTCATCTTACTGGTCACAACAACAATCAAGCAGTGTAATAGATACTTAACAGTAGCCAATTAAGACATACAGATCCATACACATAGTCGGGTACATGCGAATAGCATAACGATGCAAATTTAAAAGCTAGATATGCTAGGCGGCATGCAGGCACGTGGTAAGGAAGTACACCACGCGACATAGCAAAGGCTACATCAACATCGGGAAGAACCACTGAAATGGGGTAACTGCAAGTGCGGACGACGAATGTTCGTTGCGGGAAGTGTCGTGGATTTAACACAGAAGATGCCCTAGCAAAAGGACTTAGGTGTGGAGCCATCGCAACTAGGTTAGCTTGAAGGGGTTAAATGGGACAAAGGACACAGATAGTTTACCCAGGTTCGGCCCCTCTCAACGAGGTAAAAACCTACTCCTGCTTTAGGTTGTATTGCTTGGGTTTCGATCACCAGGGAGCGAATATGCTTGACCTAGTTCTCGATGAGTTGTTTCTTGAGTTAACCCGCCGCCGGGTCACCCCTTTATATACAGGTTAATGCCCGGCGGCTTACAGAGTCCTGGCCGGCTTACAAAAATGTGACCGGCTCGGTTTCTAACTAAGCTTGCCTTACAGGACAAGTTTAAACATATGGCGGATCACACCCGTGGGCCTCAAGTCGTCTCCGGGTCTTGGGCCTTCAATTGGCTTGCTCTATGAACCGCCATCTTCATATCTTCTTGGACCTTATCGGGCCTCTTCATCTTTAAACCGCCAGTGGCATGACCCGGCCCCTCCTGGGCGGGTCATACCCAGTAGTTACATCCCCAACATTAGGCCCCAGGTTGATTTGAACTGGTTCACATCAATCTTCACCACTTGACTTAGCAGAATCTTCCTTTATCAATTCTTTTCCAATTCATTGTAACCCGCCATGACGTCACATCTCAGAATCATGATAACCCACCATGACATCATTGCGCATTAACTTCGCACAAAGCCCAGGACATCTCAACAGATCTTTATCTTAATGGACCTCCCGCAAATCGAGGCGTCCACATAGCCACATAACCATTTTTCGGCCTCCTCGATTCCCGCGCATGCCATCTATCCACTTCCTTATAAATAGGGACATGGGTCCTTCTTTTACTTTTTACCCTTGCCCCCTCGTCTCCGTCTTCCTCCTTGCGACGCCTCTGCAAACCCGAGCTCCGCCGCCACCGTCTTCCTCCAGCGTCACCAACTCCGGCCGCTGCATCAACCTGAACGGACCAGAGAGACGCGATGCACTTCCGCTGTTCATCAGCATCAACAGGTACCCATTTTGCTTCGCATCAGATCTGCACTAGGGTTTGCTCAGTTCATCGGAGCTCTTCATCGTTCTTCATTTTCCTCTTTAGATCGCGTAGTTGGATCTGAACACAATACAGAAGACATGTGGTTATAGCTTTAGCATCCGTTTCCAATCGCAGAAGATACCTTTTCTGCATAAGATCCCATCTGAGCACATGAGTTCTTCTACTGCCACGACCTTAGGTTTAAAATTTATTTTCTTTTCTAAACTGCTGTAGATCCAAAATAATAGAACTGATTTGTGAAACCTGTTTGTTTAGCACTTAGCAAAATTTCACTCATAGGCCTACAGATACTGGTGAACTGCAGCCGTGCGGGCGGCTTATGAGATAGGCCGTAACCCGCCAGACACCATTAGCCCCTCTTTAAGCCGTCAGTATATGTTCAGAACCTGTATGACCCGGCATCATCTTCTGGTTTAACCATACCAATGTTTACAGCACATACCCTCTGCATATGAATTGGCCTTGCATAACGCACTTACTTGTTGATCACTGGACGGCTTAAGAGCATAACCTTAATCCGGCAATATTCTCTTTTCTAGGCTTTCATTAACAGAATGACCAAAACTGTTACTTCATGCAACTGGGTCGCCTCCCGGGTTACCGAGCAAACGCTGAACGAGTATGTTCAGGTGGGCGTCTTAGCCGCAAAGAACGTTATCCACTGGAGAGTCCCAGGAACCGAGACCACTCCTAACCCAAAAGAAGGAGAAGTTGTAGTTTTTACTGATCACATGCTCCGGGGGTTCACTCCACCCGGCTCAAAATTCTTTCGTGATGTGCTGCACTTCTTTCAACTCCATCCGCAAGATATTGGGCCCAATTCTGTTTCAAACATCTGCAACTTCCATGTTTTTTGCGAAGTGTATCTTCAACAGGAGCCCACTGTAGAACTGTTCAGGGAATTTTATTACCTGAACCGCCAGACCGAGTTCACGGACGGGCCCAACTTAGAACTAGGTGGCATTTCAATTCAGAGATGGAAACAAGCCACGTTTCCTGCTGCCACACCTCCCAGCCATCCTAAGGACTGGAACCAGACTTGGTTCTATTGCAAAGACACCTCTCCAGAAGATGAAAATCCTCTGCCGGGTTATCATGAAAGCCGGCTTTGCAACAGACATCCTCTCCCAGAACGGATCAGTACAGAAGAACGGGCCAAATATATGCCCATATTTTCAAAGATCAGAGCCTTGATGGCCAATGGTTTGACTGGAGTCGATCTGGTTCGTTGCTGGGTCGCATGGAGAATCTTGCCCTTAAGCCGCCGGTCCGGTTTAATGTGTGAGGATACCGGCGATGTTAAAGATCCGCTACGTTACTCTCCAATCCGTCTGGATGATAAACAAATCAATGATATAACAAAGACTCTGCTCAACGAGAGTCTAGAGACTTGCAGCAAAGTGGGGTTGAACCCCTTCTGCACCCTCAACAAGCCGCCAGCTGTAAGTATTTTTGAGCAACTTTCATTAACTCATTATCTGTCAATCTGCCTTCTCATTCTTACTTGAACTTCTGCAGGCTGACTCCCCCTTTTGGAACAAGAAACTCCAAGATAAATCGGTCAAGAAGGTCAGAAACAAGACCAAGGTGATCAAGAAGCCTGCCAAAAAGAAGGCAGATGCAACTAATCTTTTTACTCTAGATGATGAGTCAGAGGTAGAACTTGACTCCCTTGGCTCTTTCTTTGTTCATCTTATTGACATTGATTACTATCAGGATGACGCGGAGGCCAGCAATGCAGATGGTGAAGAGGTAATTATCCTTTCTTCTGACTCAGAACCTTTGCCAAGACAGAAAGTTCGTCAAGCGAGCCGGAAAGTAAGGTTTTCTCACCCTTTAGCTTACTTGGATCCCAACTTTATTTTAAAGAAACAACAGCATGAAGTTTGCCGCACAACCCAGAACAGTGGCGGTGGGATTCTCTCCTCCGGTTTACCCAACACGCCGGCTCCTCGCAAGCGCCGAGCAGAGGTTTCACAGATTTCCGACTTAGCTTTTCCGAAGGCGGGTCTTATTCGACAACCTCTTAACTTTTCTGATTCAAACTATCAGGGAACTTCTAACTCCTCGTCTGGTGACTCCACTGGGACTCAGATCCCGCTCTTCAAAGTCGCCCCTGGGTGAGGATATTGAATTTCTTTGCTTTTAAACCCTTTGTAAATTATCATGCTCACATATTTATGTCTCATTGTCAGCGGTCAAGCCAAGCCAAGCAAGAAGGCGAAGACAAGTAAGCCGGGCAAAAACACCAATACCACTGAAGATCCCAAAGCTACTGACCCAGAGAAACAGACACTGTCTGAATCTTTGCATCAAACTTCTGAAGCAGCTATGGATGATCCGCCGCCAGAAGAGCACCATGTCACACTAGACTTCATGGATGTTAACCCGGCCACAGCTAAGCCGCCAAGTCCCATCAAGCCTGCTGAAAAAGAGGCTGAAGATGTTATCGTCACCGGGACTGGTTATGCAGAACCGGCCAAGCCCACAGTCTTAGCAAAACATAGCGCCAAGGAGGAATTTTCAGCTGCTGAAAAAGCCAAATGGAAGCTGGATTTGGAGAGTTATGCTTAGTTCAATGCTCAGGAGATTCACGCGGGTTACTTAAACCGCCTTCATACCAGCCGTGACTTTGAAGCCGGCTTAGTCAATCTGATGAAGGAGCGTTTTCAGGTAAACACTGAAAACTCTTCTCGTATACATAACTGTCAGCCGCCAAGTCTACTGAATATGAAAGGAGTGAATATGATGTAGACTTAAATAGCCTTTTTGACCTTGTAGCTATTCCATAGCAATTGTTAACTCTGTTGAATCAAAATGAGCATCCCTCAAGGGCCAGCTTAAACTGGAAGCTTTAAGCCGGGACTTCAAATTGTAGCGCTAAAATCCGCATATGTAGCCCCCAAGGGCCGGCTTAAGCTGCATAGCTAAGCCAGGACTTATCATGATGCCTTGTGAACAAATCCACATATGTAGACCCCATGATCCTGCTGCCGTTGAGAAAGCTAGCCGGGTCATTAAAGATTTGTCTTAAAAAGAAGCAACGTGCATTAGCCCCCAAGTGCCAAGTAAAATACTTGTATTATGCTTGGGACTTCAAATAAGATGATTATCATAACCACAGACTGCCTGTCTTTGTATATGGCAGGCTGAATTGAATATGAAGGAATCTCAAGTCACTGATCTGCGGCAAAACATCCAATCCCAACAATCAGAGACTTCAAAGGCCAAATCAGAGTTGAAAACCACCTTAGAAGAGATTGAAAAGTTAAAAAGGGATTTCAGCGCTGAAAGAACCGGCTGGGACACTGAGAAGGCAGCTCTGTTAAAAAGAGCGAAAGATGCTGAAGATGCTCTAAAGCCGGTGACTGACGAGTTATCCGGCTTGAAACATCAAATCAATAGCATGACAGCTGCCATCTTTGTAAGTAATATAGTACTTCAATCTTTCACCATCAATGTATAACAATCATTAGCCGGTTTATCAATATCTTTGCTAATGCAAGCTCCAGAATTTCCAACCTTGGCCCAGACATGCGCGTGAAGCTTAAAGCTGCATACACCCTTGTGGAGCAGTTATACACCGGCGCTCAACGAGCTATAGCTGCCGTCTCTCATACTAAACAGCCACCTTCACTCATCAGAGAAACACTGGACAAACTGTCCGTCATACCCCACAGGGTGGAGGAGATAAAGCGGTCAGCTTCCAGAGCTGGTGCCATCACCGCCCTGAGCCGGGCCAAGGCATGGCAGGCAGAGCTTGACCCGGAGGAATTGGCCACTGGCTGTCCCAGCTTAAAAGAAGATGGGTCTCCCTTCAGTGCAGACAACTTCACCAAAATTGTAAAGGAAATGTGTCCTTTGGCAAGTAAGTTGGCTGAGGAGACCGACCTCTCCAAGTATCAGGCGACTTATACTGTTGAAAATGCAAAAGTGAAAATGCCGGTTTATCCAGTTATGGATCTTATTCCACCAACACGTAAGCGCACCTTTGCTTCTGATATTGATCCATCCACGCTCATAGATGATGAGGCTGTATTCAAAGCCGTAACTGGCATCAATTGGACATCACCTGATTTCTAGCCAGTGGAGGAAGAAGAAGAACTGGCGCTGGATGACTCGGAAGCTTCAACTCGCCAAGACCAGGGCAACTGAATCACAAGGCGGTTCTCAGACTGCAACCCGGCGTATTTTGTTCTGAAAAACTTTCAATCAATTGGGCCGCAGAAAGCCTTGTAATAGGCTAGTGTAAAACAGTGATCTTGTCATGCCATCGTGCATGCTTATCTGCATAATGCTTTAAACCGCCGATCTAACGTTTGAAGATCTGCTGCTTATGCTCATAATGTTATCAATCATGTAGGTCATATTATCATATTCCCTGCACACAAGCAAATAACATGTACCCTAGCGGTTTAAGCCCGGGCGGGTCATGATGTCCCATATAAAATTTACTAGTGACTGTATAGTCCATAACCAGGGCGGGTTATCAAACCTCACATATTCATATAACAAGTAAAAACATACCTGTGAGATTGGTTCATACTGCCAGCTTACAACGCCATATGCAGTAAGGGTAACAGCCCAAAAAACTTAGAGCGCAATAACTCCAAGTGCACAATCAAAATATACTGGTGACTTATCGTCCAAAGCCAGACCGGGTTATCAAAATCCCAGATATGCTCAAATACGAGCCATAAGGATTAAGGCTACATGGCCTGAATCGTTTTAATCCATATGTCAATATGGTGCAATGATATGAACCCAAACAGTGTTAAAAAAAATAACAAATCAGAAAAAACAAGGCTTTCATAGGCTGCCAAGCCTCAATATCAAGTGTTGTTCATGGGCCGCACAACCACTGAGTTAATCCTTCATTCAAACCTGTAAGCCGGGCCTCACATGACCAACCGCTGTTTTAACTTTGGCCAGTTCAGGGTCTTTATAAGATTGACTGTCAAGAGTACGACGGGTCATTCCAGGATTACCTGGGCAGAGTGGCAGACATACCAGGCAGGATAAACCGTAATTTGGTGTTTTACACCTGGCATACAAGCCGATCAAAAAGGGTAAATAAAGCTATGTTCATTGAACAGGAAGCCCCCAAGTGATATATAATGAGCCCTCAAGGCAGGATACCTATGTTTGAACTGTGCACTGCAGCAAGTTCTCTTTGGTAACCTTTTACTTGGGCAATAAGCCCCCAAGTGATTTGCAACAAGGCGTATAAGCCAGATCAATAGGGTAGTCATAGCTATGCTCAATGAGCAGGAAGCCCCCAAGTGATCTTATGAACTGACAATAAAGACTCAGATACTCAGAAATGAAACGACAAAGGCCCTGAATTATCAGGAATGCTGGCTTTATTATACTTGATCATAATATATACATGGATGAAAATATGTACAACACAAGAGCCAGTGGCTCAAGTGTAATAAGGCCAAAGATGAGCAATGTTCCAAGGCTGGCTAGTCTCCTCCTCCGATGTACGTGAGTCCTTGTGGTCTCGAATATCAATGAGGTAGTATGACCCGTTGTTCAGGTTTTTGCTGACCAAAAAAGGCCCTTCCCAAGGTGGGGATAATTTGTGCATATCTGTTGGATCCTGAATAAGCCGGAGCACCAAGTCACCTTCTTGAAAGGTCCGGGTTTTAACCCGACGGCTATGATAACGACGCAGATCTTGCTGGTAAATCGCCGAACGAGCCGCCGCCAGGTCACGCTCCTCATCTAGGAGGTCGAGATCATCCTGACGTGCTTTTTCATCATCAGCTTCAACGTAAGCCGCCACACGGGGCGAATCGTGACGGATGTCACTGGGAAGAACCGCCTCTGCTCCGTACACCATGAAGAAAGGCATATAACCCATGGATCTGTTGGGGGTAGTATTGATACTCCAAAGCACTGAGGGTAATTTCTCAACCCAACAACCCGGCATCCTCTGCAAAGGGACCATAAGCCGGGGCTTGATACCTCTCAAGATCTCTTGATTGGCCCTTTCAGCTTGGCTATTGGACTGGAAGTGAGCCACTGATGAGACATCAAGACGAATATGCTCTCATTGACAAAACTCTTTCATAGCTCCCTTAGACAGATTAGTACCATTATCAGTTATAATGCTATGAGGGTAGCCAAAGCGAAAAATCACCTTTTTAATGAATTGAACCGCCGTTGCCGCATCACATTTACTGACCGGCTCTGCCTCAACCCACTTTGTAAATTTGTAAACCGCCACCAAAAGGTGGGTCTTTTTGTCCTTGGATCTCTTGAAAGGTCCAACCATATCCAGCCCCCAGACTGCAAACGACCAAGTGATTGGAATCATCCGCAATTCCTGAGCCGGCACATGAGCTCGTCTGGAAAACTTCTGACAACCGTCGCACTTGCTAACCAGATCCTCTGCATCAGCATGAGCCGTCAGCTAATAAAACCCATGACGAAAAGCCTTAGCCACGAGAGATTAGAGCCGGCATGATGACCACAATCTCCTTCATGAATCTCCCTTAGAAGTTCACGACCCTCTTCAGGAGAGATACATCGCTGAAACACCCCCGTAACGCTGCATCGGTGTAACTCGCCATTGACAATCGTCATTGACTTAGACCGCTGGGTTATTTGCCTGGCCAAAGTTTCGTCCTCAGGTAACTCACCCCGGGTCATATAAGCCAAATATGGAACTGTCCAATTAGGAATAGCATGAAGAGCCGCCACCAACTGTGCCTCCGGGTCAGGGACAGCAAGATGCTCTTCCGTAGGCAACTTAACCGAAGGATTACTCAGAATATCAAGAAAAATATTAGGTGGTACCGGCTTATGCTGAGACCCCAGCCGGCTTAAAGCATCAGCCGCCTCATTTTTCCTGCGATCGACATGTTCCACTTGATAACCTTTGAAATGGCCAGCAATAGCATCAACCGCCCGGCGATAAGCCACCATGAGTGGGTCTTTGGAATCCCAAGTTCCTGAAACTTGCTGAGGCACTAGATCTGAATCGCCAAAACACCTGACCCGGCTTAGGTTCATCTCTTTAGCCATCCGAAGACCATGGAGTAATGCCTCATACTCAGCTGCATTGTTAGTACAAGGAAACATCAACCTTAAGACATAGCAAAACTTATCACCTCGTGGGGAAGTCAAAATAACTCCAGCCCCCGAGCCTTCCAACTGCCTGGATCCATCAAAATGTATAGTCCAATACGTATTATCAGGCTTCTCCTCAGGCATCTGCAATTCTGTCCAGTCATTGATGAAATCCACAAGTGCTTGAGACTTGATGGCTGTCCGGGGCATATATTTCAAACCATGGGGTCCAAGCTCAATGGCCCACTTGGCCACCCGGCCTGTAGCTTCTCTGTTTTGAATAATATCCCATAGAGGAGCAGAACTGACCACACTGATGGGATGACCAAGGAAATATTGTTTCAACTTACGACTAGCCATGAACACTCCGTAAACCAGCTTCTGCCAATGTGGGTACCTCTGCTTAGATTCAATTAGTACCTCACTGACATAGTAAACCGGCCTCTGAACCGGATATTCCTTGCCTGATTCCTTCCTTTCCACAACAACCGCCACGCTGACGGCTCTGCTATTAGCAGCCACATATAAAAGCAAGGGCTCCTTGTCAATAGGAGCTGCAAGAACTGGCGGCTCAGCCAACTGTTTTTTAAGCGCCTCAAACGCCTGATTAGCAGCATCACTCCAAACAAAGCGATATGTTTTCTTCATCATCTGGTAGAGGGGAATAGCCTTTTCTCCCAGGCGGCTTATAAACCGGCTTAAAGCCGTGATATGACCCGCCAAATGCTGGACGTCATTAATACATGCTGGCTTAGCCAAAGAAGTGATAGCCTTGATTTTCTCCTGGTTAGCTTCAATACCTCTCTCAGAGACCAAAAAACCCAAGAGCTTGCCTGCGGGCACGCCAAAGACACACTTGGCCGGGTTAAGCATCATCTTGTAGACCCGGAGGTTGTCAAAGGTCTCCTTCAAATCATCTAACAAGGTCTCCTTCTTCCTGGACTTCACAACAATATCATCCACATAAGCATGAACATTGCGTCCAATTTGGTTGTGGAGGCAATTCTGAACACAACGTTGATAAGTCGCCTGGGCACTCTTGAGCCCAAAAGGCATAGACACATAACAGAAGGCTCCAAAGGGAGTGATGAAAGATGTTTTCTCCTGGTCCTTAACTGCCATCTTGATCTGATGATAACCAGAATAAGCATCCAAAAAACTCAAATGCTCACAACCCGCCGTAGCATCAATGATCTGATCAATACGAGGGAGAGCAAAAGGATCAGCCGGACAGGCCTTGTTAAGGTCCGTGTAATCCACACACATACGCCAAGTGCCGTTTTTCTTAAGTACCAGCACCGGGTTACCAACCATTCAGGATGAAAAACTTCAACGATAAACCCGGCCGCCAAGAGCCGGGCCACCTCTTCACCAATGGCCTTGCGCCTCTCTTCATTAAAACGAAGAAGAAATTGCTTGACCGGTTTAAACTTCGGATCAATATTGAGAGTGTGATCAGCGAGTTCCCTCGGTACACCTGGCATGTCTGAAGGCTTCCATGCAAAGATGTCCCGGTTCTCACGGATGAACTCGATGAGCGCGCTTTCCTATTTTGGATCCAAGTTGGCACTGATAATGAACTATTGGGATGAATCGCCAGGGACAAAATCAACCTGCTTGGTGTCATCTGTCGACTTAAACTTCAACAAGGGGTCATGCTCTGTGGTTGGCTTCTTCAAAGGGGTCATATCCGCCGGGTCAACATTATCTTTGTAGAACTTCAACTCTTCTGTCGCACAAACAGACTCAGCGTAGGTAGCATCGCCCTCTTCACATTCCAAAGCTATCTTTCCTGTCACCATGCACCGTGATGGTACCCTTACGACCCAGCATTTTAAGCTGCAGATAAACATAACAAGGTCGTGCCATAAACTTGGCATAAGCTGGCCGTCCAAAAAGGGCGTGATAAGGGCTCTTGATCTTGACCACCTCAAAAGTCAATGTTTCAGCCCTGTAATCATGCTCATTGCCAAAAGCCACTTCCAAGGCTATCTTGCCCACCGGATATGCCGACTTACCGGGCACTACCCCATGAAAAATAGTAGAAGACGGCTTAAGATCTTTATCAGTCAAACTCATACGGCGAAAAGTATCATAGTAGAGGATATTGATACTGCTACCTCCATCCATAAGTACCTTTGTGAACTTGTATCCTCCAACCTGAGGAGCCACCACGAAAGCCAGCTGACCCGGGTTGTCAACCCGGAGCGGGTGATCCTCACAGCTCCATACAATGGGCTGTTCTGACCATCGCAAGTATCGAGGGACTGCCGGCTCGACCGTGCTCACCGCGCGTTTATGAACCTTCTGATCTCGCTTGCACAAATTCGTGGTAAAAACATGATATTGGCCACTGTTCAGCTGCTTTGGATTACTCTGATAACCAGACTGCTGCTGCTGATTACCCTGACCGGGCTGCTGATTAACACCGCCTTGATTGCCTTGGCCTTGAAAACCAGAGTTTGAACCGCCACATCCAAAGCCGGGCCCGTGAGAGCCGGATCCTGACCCGCCATTCGGGCCGTGATGGTTCTGATAAAAACCAGAATTTCTATACTCCCTCATGATGAAGCAATCTTTCCACAAATGAGTGGCCGGCTTATCCTGAGAACCGTGCTTCGGACAAGGTTGATTCATTATCGCCTCCAGGTTAAACTTTGGCCCGCCAAACTAGGGCACTGATGATTTCCCCTTACGGCGTTGATTGCTATTCTGCGTGCTGGTGTTAGCCACAAAGTCTGAACCACCATCGGTTTGCTTGCGCTTACCGTTGTTACCTTGACCCGCCGTATTGTGTCGTTGTCCCTTTCCATTGCCGCCCTTCTTCCCCTTGCCAGCCTTCTCTTCATCAGACGCTGGGTCTTTAGTACTATCTGAGTCGGCATATTTGGTGAGAGCCGCCATGAGCTCTCCCATATCATTGCAGTGGCGCTTAAGCCGCCCTAGCTTCTATTTGAGAGAAAGGAAACGGCAATTTTTCTCCAAAATCAGGACGGCTGAACCGGCGTTGATGCTATCTGATGAGTGAATGACAGCCGAGACCCGGCGGACCCAGTGATTGGTTGACTCATCCTCAAGCTAGACACAGGCGTCAAGGTCGATGATCAACATGGGTTGCTTAAATGTATCTCTGAAATTCTGAATAAAGCGTGCTTTCAACTGTGCCCATGAACTGATGGAGTTGGCAGGTAACCCTTTCAGCCAGGTACGAGCCGTCCCATCCAACATCATGGTGAAATACTTAGCGCACGCAGCGTCGTTGACGTCTAACATCTCCATGGCCATCTCATAGCTCTCAATCCATGCCTCCGGAGCTTGACCAGCTGTGTAATTGGGCACCTTGTGAGGGCCCTTAAAATCCTTGGGCAGACGCTCATTACGCAAAGCCGGCACTAGACACAGCACACCCACATTCCTAGAAGTCATCCCAGCTTCTATAGACACCGACGGGTTATGCTGAGGTTGCTGATAAGCCGCTAACTGAGCTGCCAGCTCCGCCTCCCGGCGTGCCCTGGCCTGATCCACCAAGGCCTGAGCATTGTTCTCAGCACGTGGTGGGTCACGCCCACGAGGCTGGTTATTGTGCCGCTCACTGCTCGAAACCGCTGGCGACTCAATGCGCCGGCTGTAACTCCGGCTTTGGCGTGGGGTTGAATGAATCCACTCACGGCTATATGAATACGCCGCTTGTTGAACTACCGCGGTTTGAAGTAGTTCCACAGCCTTCCGTGCCTCAACCGCCGCGGGAGACTCGCCTTGCACCGGGAGAGCCGCCAGCCGCGACGCCGCAGCAATCATGTTATCCAAAGGGTTAGAATAATGACCCGACGGTGTCGGCACCTGCTGAGGCGGGGTTAAATTCAAACGAGGCGGGTCTGCAACACGTGGTTGAACCGTCCCCCCAGTTACGGGTGCCTCAACAGCCCGGGTTACCTCAGGCGAATTACTTGGTCCGGCCCTAGGTGTGTTGAAAAGATTCCTCGCATCGTACTCCTGAGGTAGACGACTCTGGTGCCTCCTTCGTAGAACGGCGTTGGATGCATTCTAGTCCAAGGTTAACCGGAAATTTTCTGCTTGAATCCGCTGCGACTCAGCGTCCAGGGCGGCTCGTTCTGTCGCCATCCTAGCATTCTCAGTGGTAAGCTCAATTTTGGCTTGAGCTATCTCGTCTCACAGTTTTGCCACATCCACCTTATGTTGATCTTGAGTCGCCGGAGTCACCTCTGCCTCTAACAAAGTTGCTAAGGCGTCCAAGAGCTCGGACAAAACTTGAGCCGGCGGGCACACAGAACCGCTCACGCCGGCCGTCGCCTCAGCCGTTGAACCGGAAGTCATAGCTGCCGCAGTTGATGAATTCAGCGCCAGTTGCATGCCGGCCATGAAGATCACGACTCTGTTCGGCGGCTCATAGGGGTCTGGAATACTGTTGCCATCGGAACAGCCCCCAAGCCCGCCGTCTTGCAGTTGATACATTGAGTTGGTCTCACCGGTTGAGGACTCATCATCAGAGTAGATGACCGTCTCTCCGCCAGATGCGGATCCTTCCTCAAGATCCGCTCCATGAACAAACCCAACAAAAGTGTGCTTCACCGTGGCTTGAATCTTGGCGGGTCACGCGTGCCGAGCCGTCTCGATGAAGTCGGTGCAGGTGTCCGGCTCAGGCTCCGACTCGCCGATCTTGCCAATGAAGACGTGGATTCCGCCGAAGGGGACCCGGTACCCATATTCGATTGAATCGACCTCGGGGCCCCAGCCTGTGTCGTCGATGTGGATCTTGCCGCGACGACTCTTGGTCATCCGGCCCACAGCATATCCCTTGATCCCTGAGAAGCTGCCCTTCAAGAACTCGAAACCACCATGCACTGGCCCCATGGTGGGCGCCAACTATCATGGATTTAACAAGGCAGATGCCCTAGCAAAAGGACTTAGGTGTGGAGCCATCGCAACTAGGTTAGCTTGAAGGGGTTAAACGGGACAAAGGACACAGAGAGTTTACCCAGGTTCGGCCCCTCTCAACGAGGTAAAAACCTACTCCTTCTTTAGGTTGTATTGCTTGGGTTTCGATCACCAGGGAGCGAATACGCTTGACCTAGTTCTCGATGAGTTGTTTCTTGAGTTAACCCGCCGCTGGGTCACCCCTTTATATACAGGTTAATGCCCGGTGGCTTACAGAGTCCTGGCCGGCTCACACAAACGTGACCGGCTCGGTTTCTAACTAAGCTTGCCTTACAGGAAAAGTTTAAACATATGGCGCCTCACACCCGTGGGCCTCAAGTCATCTCCGGGTCTTGGGCCTTCAATTGGCTTGCTCTATGAACCGCCATCTTCATATCTTCTTGGACCTTATTGGGCCTCTTCATCTTTAAAACGCCAGTGGCATGACCCGGCCCCTCCTGGGTGGGTCATACCCAGTAGTTACATCCCCAACAGAAAGATCCTGCTCTCCATGTGCACTCTGATGCAGAATCCGGTATCGAGCTGAAAGAAGAGGTCCACGTGCAGGTGTGTGACCTCCAACAACAGGCCAATCAATACCAGTATACATCTGAGTCTTGCGCGGGTAATGGATGTGCTCCGGATGTATCCCTGCATGAACATCTGGTGGCAACTGCATCATAGCATCGTAGAGGCGTGCTCGAGTGGCAAACAACTCGATGGCAAGAGCCCGAACAGTGCGATCCAGAGCCTGAGTGCACTGAATCAGAACCTGCGGGTCATAACGACGAGGCTCGTACGGGGCACAGATAGGTGTGTAGTAACCAGTAGCATCTCCAGCAGGGGCATACGGAATGTATCGGAACTCAGAGGCATCCAAGCTAATGTTGTGCTCTCCTCGGAGACGTGTGACAGCAGAGTAGGTGGCATCATGGACTAACATCTCAATCGTCATGCCGATACCATGGAAAAGGTGCAGCTCAGTGTCTGAGTCATCGTGCTGATCATAGATATGAACATCAGCATGGTACTGCTCCTGGTTGAACTCGCGGTAATCCTCGTATACCATGTACTCAGGATACCAGCGGTAGCCCAGTCTGGTCATGAGAGTGATCAGGACAGCTGGAAAACCAGGGGCATTACGAGCCCAAGTGCAAAGCACAAGCTGTGTCGTAGGGCGTGGTGGAAACAAACGATCCATCTGAAACAGAGGAAATTTAGGATTGTCAAATGACAATGAGAAGTATAATACAACTCAGAGAGAAAGGTTAAACAAAACAATGGAAAGGAAAATGATTATCAGACTAATCAGATCAATGATAAGGAATTAAGCACAGATATCCAGCTCTCCGAGCAGACAAGAATTACGAGATCCTAAGTGTCGGCGTTAGTAAAATCTTTAACCCGAATAGAAGAGAGATCAGAGTCCCAGAGTAAAGACGAGAAATAAAAGATCCTAATACCACCCATTTGGCGACATGGGCCCGTAACCCACACAACCAAGTTAGTAAAACAGTTTTTGACGACTAGACTCAACTTCGGCCAAGGAGATGGAAAGGGGGTTCCTACAGGCAGTCGGCTCTGATACCAACCTATGACGCCCTCGGCTCAATCGTGCACTAATCATACACGCAAATGCACATGGTCAAGCCTAAGGACTAACTTGAAGATATCACAACACAACTCTAAAACATAAATAAAGTCATACAAGCTTTATATTACAAGCCAGGGGCCTCGAGGGCTTGAATACATAAGCTTGCATACAAGCGTCAGCGGAAGCATCAGATATCTGAGTACAGATATAAAAGAAAACACAGATAAGCCTGAAGAAGGCGGGGCAAAAGAAACACTACGATCGAAAAGGCGCAGGCCTCCTGCCTGGGACCCTCCGAACCTACTCCTGGTCGTCGGCCAGCTCGTAGTAGTAGCCACCCTCGGGGTGGTAGTAGTAGTCATCGGCGGGGACAGCTGGCTCCGAGGCTCCGTCGTTTGGTTGCATCAAAAGGGGAAAAGGGAAAAAGAGGAAGCAAAGCAACCGTGAGTACTCATCCGAAGTACTCAGCAAGCAAGGATCTACACTACATAGGCAACATTATCAAGGAGAGGCTGTATATGTGGACTGGGCTGCAGAAATGCCAGAATAGAGAGAAGGCCTAGTCCTATCGAAGACTAGCATCTTCAGCGGTCTTGCAGCATTAGAAGAGCGTAGATTAGAACAGCATAAAGTAGTAGTAACATTAAGTAACAACCTCGGCCAGAGATCCTTTCTAGACTCCCTGCGAGAAAGCAATCCCAGAGCCCTAGTATCCATTTCTCATCACAAGTATCCAGTTCTAGTTGTATCGATCGGGATACAACTCCGAGCGTCCGTTACCGAGGATCGGCTATCGATAGATTGTTTCTTCCCTGCAGGGGTGCACCAACTTACCCACCACGCTCGATTAACTCCGGCCGAACACACTTTCCTGGGTCATGCCCGGCCTCGGCCAAACGATACGCCGCAACCCGACCTAGGCTTATCAAAGAGGTCAGCACGCCGGACTAAACCTATGCGCCCAGGGGGCTGGGCCCCTCGCCCTGAGCGCTCCTGCATGTTACGTTCACGGCCGAGAGCAGACCTAGCAGCCTCCAGTACAACGGAGGGTGATTAACGCGGTCCAACCCGGCGCGTGTCGCTCCTTGCTGACGTCCAGTAAGCTTCAGCTGATGCCACGACACAGAGTGCCCATAACTGTTCCCACGTGATGGTTAGTGCTATCGGGCCAGAGGCCCACTCGGATCAAATATCCAAACCGTTAGTGAATTAGGAGCGCGCGATAACGAGCAGAGACTCACGATCGATGTGACCCCGTCGCCCCATCTCGAGGACTTGCGGCAAGGGCTAAGAATGCCCGGCCACGCCTCGTAATTATCTCGTGGGTACTCTCTCTGGTCACCCGACTACACATCAATCGCATCACTTGCTTGCGCGGGTACCCCTCAGGGCCGACCCGACTTTAGTATCATGGTTATGTGGTATAGTCATAGTATCCGTGTGTCCAGAACACCAAGGGGGAACCCTGAGGAATCACCCTCGATGGAATTCCACCTGATGTAATCGTCAAGGTGAACGAAGGAGGAATCACCCTCGAGGTCCACTCTTGAGGAGTTGCACGACAGTGTCGTTATCGGGAGTGGAGATGGAGGAATCACCCTCGATGACCACAACCGATGAACTAACCTGCAAGGTTAACATCAGAAGTGCTGACGAGGTATCACCCTCGGCACTCGATAGTAACCCAGTAGTGTCGAGCAACTAAGGGGAAAGTGATGTGCGGTGCCGGGGCCTGGTCTTCTATCCCGTTGATCGGGTCTTCTGATAATCCAGCGGGGCAGTCGGGACAAAGTGGGGTCTCTGATGGGTCTCTACCCAGCCTATACTAAACAGTTTAGGATAAGCAGGTAGGTAACAACAGCAGGTTACAATAAACAGGCTATGCAGCAGAAATAGGATAACAGTAATAGCAGCAACTTCTAATGCAAGCATAAGAGAGAGAAGAATAGGCGATATCGGTATGCTCAAAGGGGGGGTGCTTGCTTGGTTGCTCGGCGGCAAAGGCAAGGTCGTCAGTGGTGTCGTCGGTCTCCGGAGCAGCGTCGGTGTCGGGGTCTACCGAAAGAGAAGTGGGCAGGAAACAAATAAATACACATCAATCATATGCAACACAGAGTATGCTATGCTATCGTGCAGTGCAGGGTTGCCTAAAGACATGTCTAAATCATTTTAGTTATTTTAGGATTAAAGTTGGATTTATTAACTGGTGTATATGCACTATTCATCTACCGGAAACGGGCTAAAAGTTGCGGGTTCACCTACGTAGAGGGTTCCGACATGGAAACAGATGACACGATCAGATTCGTCTTGTTGTTCTGAGCAACTTTCATGTAGAAAGTTTTTCGATCCGAGCTACAGATTATTTTCTACGATTTTCTAAACATTTTAGCATTTTCTGGAATTATTTATATTAACAGAATTATCTAGAAAAAGAGATATGACATCAGCATGATGCAATGATGACATCAGCAGTCAACTGGTCGGCTGACCAAGTCAAACCTGACCTATGGGTCCAGTGGGACCCACATGTCATTGACAGAAGGCTAACAGGGATTTAATTTTAACTAAACAGAGTCATTTAGCTGGTAGGTCCCACTTGTCATAGACTAATTAGTTTAACTTATGAAGTTTTATTTATAAAACATTTTAATTAATCTAAATATGCGGTGGGGCCCATGTGTCAGTGTCACTGGGCTGCCCAGTCAGCAATTGACTGGGTCAACCCGGTCAACTGGGACCCGCGGGGCCCGCTGGCAGTGGCTCTGGGGTAGCCCCAGGACAGCCACATCGGCGGCCGGCGCCGGAGCGTCGCCGGTGAGGCAAAACGCGGCGGCGCGGCTCGGAACAGCGTCGGAATTCGCCTATGGGGCACGGGAGAAGGCGCGGCTAGGCTCAATCGAAAGCCTGAGCTCGGCCGCATCGAATGGTGGCGGTGGCCATGCCTGGAATGGCCAGAAATGGGCGCTGCGACGTCGCCGGCAGCGAGAACCTTGGGCGAGCTACGACAACAGCAGCATGATGCACTAACGGGCGAAATGAAAGGGTGGGCATTCTCTACGCGGCGTGGTGAAGCTAACGGACATATGCCCGTGACAATTTGGACACCGGAGCCTCGTCGGTGACGGGCTCGGGCTCATGCGGAGCGGCGGCTGCGGGCAAGCCGGAGCGAGGAAAGACAATGGGGAGGAGCTGTGGCTCACCGTGCGGTCAAGAAAGACCCGCGACAGGTTATTAGCAGCAGCGGGCATCGCCAGAGTCGAAGGAGATCACCGGAGCCCGAAGTGGAAGGGGGCAGCTCGATCCACTGCTTGCGGTGCTCCCCGGCTTGTGCTCGTGGACGGGGACGAGGTGGATGTCGACGGTGGAGATGAGGGACACGGCAGCACGGCACGAAGACGACGGTGGCCGCGAGATCTACGACGGCGAGGCCATGGCGGCGTACTAGAGAGGAGGAGAGAGGGCTAGCGGGCGAGGGAGAAAGGGGGAGAATGGACGAGGAGGCCAGGGGAGATGGATGGGGGCTCGGCCTTATCTCCTCGTCGGTGGGGCGTCGGTGGCCGTCGCGCTGTCGGTGCCGCACCGGCGCGCGCGCGCTCGACCACGGCGGCGGCGACACGCAGGGGAGAGAAAGAGGTAGATGGGCTGGTGGGCTAGGTCCGGGGCACTGTGCACTTAGGCCCAGTGCACAGTGCCTCTTTCTATTCTCTATTTACTGTTTTTGCTTTTTATTTTATCAGGGGGAGTTTTGTATTAATTTGAATCTCCAAATGAATTTGCAAAAATGTGAAACTAGCTCACACCAGTGTATTGCAATATCCAACTCTGCCACAAAAAGTTTGGGCATTTTTGGAAACCATTTGAATATATTCAAAAATGAATAGAGCATTTTAGGTGCTATTTTGGCTCTGTTAAAATACATAGACCCATTTAGAGTTGATGATGATGTTGTGTTCCTTAACAGCAAATAGTTCTAGATTATTTGCTAAAAGGTGAACATTTTTCCCACAAGTTTTGAGCAACTTTATTTTGCACTTTTAAATTTGAGTTGATTTTCAGAGAAGGATTTGATTTGAATCTTTAACCAATGTGACTAGGCACTGCAAATGAAAGTGACTTGGCATTATTAGCAGATGATCACAGTGGCTATTACACAGGGGTGTTACACTCCTCGGGTTCGTGAGTCCCATAGAAAGGAATCTTGTGGTCGGTCTCGAGGTCGTAGTAGCTCGTGGAAGTCACGCACTTGAGCTTGGGGAGCTTCTCTTGAGCGTAGTCTTGGGGTGCTTGTTGGCGAAGATGTCATATGTCCGTAGGCGAAGATGCCTTGAAGTCGCTTGGCGAAGATGCCAAGGTAGTTGGTGAAGTCGTTGAGCAGTTGTTGGTGTTGAGCTCTTGACCTTCACGTTCTTGTCGGTGGTGGTGTCTATGCCGATGTGATCTTGCCGGAGATGGTAGCTTGGAAGGATGTTCTCTTGAGCGTCTTCTCGAAGATGAGGAAGACCTCTTGTAGGACTTGATGAGGGCTTTGATCTCCTCCATTTGAGCATCCATCTTGGCGTCCAAGTTGTTTTTCATGGCACCAAACTCATTGTTGTTGTTGTAGACCGAAGGTGGTGTGCTTTGCCTATCCATCACAAGACTCGAGTAGAGGTGAGTAGGAAATGAGATAATCAATACCAAGTTACCTTTTCCCAAAGTTGAGGATGTATCCCGTTTCACTCAATGTGAAATGAAAGAATAGTGGAATTGGTACCGGACTTGTTCACTCACACCTATCAAGTAAAGCTTATGGAGTAGCTCGGTGAGGATAGTGGCACAAAAAAATTGATGCAAAATGTTAGCAAGAGTCAATAATGTTGAAAGAGATTCACAAATTTGCAAGTGAAACAAGTAGACCAATAGCAATTGGCACACGGAAACACACACAGGGATAGATAAATGGGGTTGTGCAACCAAGGAATGAGCACAAAATGTGGAATCCACGGAAACGCTCATGTTGCACAACTCAAGAGAGACGCTAGCACGATTGCTCAATAGGCGGATACGACACTTGTGCACAACCTATAAGATGCAAAATGGATAAACTTTCTATCCCAAGTATGCTATGTATGTATGTTCTGGTGCTTTAGCACAAGATGATCCAAGATGATCGAGTGTGATACCATATGATATATTGTAATGCACTATGATACGATGCTATGGCTCTTGCTTACAAGCTCTTTGTTCTCTCTTTTGCTTAAAAGCTTTTTTTGTATGGCCACTTTGCGAAATGCACAAACCAAGATAGCAATTGTGTATATGCGGGAACAATCTTGTGGCACACGAGATGATATGATGATACCAAGATGATACCAATATGATATAGAATGTATGCAATGGAAGGTGTAGATCGATGATCACTAATGTGCACAAGTAACGTTGCCGGCAATTCTCAATGGCTAGTCTCGATAGGCAAGTGACGCAAAATGGGCTAGGGGTTATCAATGCAATTGCAAGGGGAATATACAATGGTGTCGTCGAGGTTACCGTCCTTATGTACGATGACGACCTCGTGGCGATGATGAGTGGCGGTGTTCTTGATGTAGAACCATTCCTAATTAGCTGAAACACCTTAGGAAACGGAAAAACTGCGAACTCAAAATCTCAAACGTCAAATGTCAAATGGCGGTAGCGGGAAAGCGGTGGTGGTTGCGGAAGCATTGGTGGAAACCCAGTCAATATGGGTTAAGGTGGCGGAAGGGTATGGTAGGCTATACACAGTGTCGGAGTTGAAAGCATGGTCCCTAAGTAGCTGAAACACCTTAGGAGACACAACTCACAACACAAGCAAAATTGGGTTAAGTTGGGGTGGCGGAAGTGTATGGTGGGCAAGGTTATGGGAAAGTTATGGTGGTGGTTGATGAAGAATTAACCATCCCAAAGTACCCGAAACACCTTAGGAGACTTGAATCACAACTCAAACAACCTCAAATGCTATGGGGAACAAAATGGGTTAGGTTGCGGAAGTCGGTGGTGGCAATGCGGATGATATGGTGGAAGCCCTAGGCAAAGATGCCAAAGTTCCACAAATTTTATGGAGTCAAATGGTGGTGAAACCAATGTGAGGACCTTGGGCATGTCGATAGGTTCAAAACGAGCCAAAGAATACTCAAATCGGAGTTCGGAGCGAAAAGTTGTGATGAAAACGATGAAAGAGGCTGATGCTGAAATTTTGTGTAATGTCTCTGGTTAGGCCGGAAGTTCCGGGCCTATGGCCGGAAGTTCCGGGCTCCGGAAGTTCCGGGGGTCGCGGAAAAAGTGCGGGGAGTCAGGGGGATTTTGGGGTACACTCTCTGGTTAGGCCGGAAGTTCCGGGGGACAGAAGTTCTGGGGGATGCCAGAAGTTCCGGGGGTCGTGGAATTTCTTCCGGGATGAACCCTAAATTCCGGATCTGAGAATGGGGGCGGAAAAACACGATTTCCCGGTGCAAAATTGAGAAGATTTTGTGGATGGAAATGGGGGAAACTTGGGGGAAAGATAGATCTACTCAAGACACAACGAATCCATGGATCAAAATCAACAAAACATCATCCAAACCAACAAATCACAAAAAAAATTGGGGGCTATTTTTGGTGGGGATTTTCGAATTTAGGACGAAATCACACAAAACAAGGCTAGAAACGGAGGGGGAAGACTCCAAATTCGTGATCAACGTGGCTCATGATACCATATGATACGGGGCTAACCCGGTGTAGGCCGATCTTTCATGATTGGAGTGGATTCCCTCGAAGAACACAAAGAACACGATGAACACGGGGAAGAACGGGGAGAAATCACAAGGGGAAACACTCAAGAACAAGTCCAATCACACATCCACTAGACAATCAAACACACAAGATCCACAAGGTACAAGAACAACAAAAGGAAAGATACAAGGTAAAGTTCATCTCCATGAGGAGGTCTTGATGATATCCTAGACGGATCTTCCCGTGAGGGGCCTTGACGATATATATCCCGCAGGATCTTCTCACATGGAGGTCTTGAACTCCATGGGAGTGGTGGTCTCTCTCTCTCTCTCAAGAGGAGGAGTGGTAGGAGCAAAGCTCACATACAAATGAGCTATCACTTTGCTAACCCTAGAATGGAGGAGGGGGATGAGTATATATAGTAGTAGCCATGAAGGGGTAAGTGAGGGGCGAAAGGGTACATGGGCCTTGGCCCGAGTCTCTGCGTGTAGGCAGGTCAGAAGTTCCGGGGACGGCCGGAAGGTCCGGGCGCCGGAGGTTCCAGGCGAAGGTCCGGGCAGGGTCCGGGCTATCCAGAGAGTTGGCACACTCTTGGACAGCTTCGGTGCATCGGGGCCGGAATTTTCGGGATGGCCGGAAGCTCCGGGCGCCAGAAGTTCCGGGCAGGAGGCCGGAGGTTCCGGGCTTTCCAGAAGCTTGTCCATGCTTCTTCTTCCTTCTCTTCCACGCTTCCCTCGCGGATGGTGTAGGTGATCCTTGGCGCTTGCACTCCTCCTCGTCGTCCGTGAAGCTCCGATAATACCTATGCATGCACACGAGAGGGGTGTCAAGTAGTACACCATCCTCGAAGGGGTCAAATGAACACATGTAAAGGAGATCATTCACCTTTATGTATGTGAAGTAGATGTCGCACGTGTCACTTGCCGGATGAACTCTTGACATGGTGATGTCCATAGGATGCTCCGCATCACTTGGGGATGCTATGTTTGATGAGAATGACATGTCTGAGAATTTATTTGCTGCAATTAATGTTTGTCCCAAGCTTGGGGATGATATGCTTAATGAAGATGATCTTCTTAGCCCCCCTACTTTGAATGATCAAATTTGCTATGATGATTGCATGTCTCCTATTTATGATGATTGCAATATTTATGAAAGTGGGTTTGGAAGAGTGTCAACTTTAGATAATATATATCCCACTATTTTGGAGGGTGTTGAATCCTATTATAATGATTAAAGTGGATTTGTAGAGGTCATGACTTTATTTAGTAATGATTCCACTATTCCGAAAGAGGTTTCAATTGTCTATGATGAGAACGAAGTTGCTACTTATGATGATTATTGTGATGATACGTATGTTATAAAAAGTAGTGATAATTATT
Organism: Thinopyrum elongatum; assembly: GCA_011799875.1. Taxonomy (NCBI): domain Eukaryota; kingdom Viridiplantae; phylum Streptophyta; class Magnoliopsida; order Poales; family Poaceae; genus Thinopyrum; species Thinopyrum elongatum. The sequence goes on from CM022300.1 coordinate 396,750,454, forward strand.
GTCATAATTTTGAATATCATTTTACTGAGCATTACTCTTTTAATGTGGAAACAATTTATAGTATTCGAGTTTCATATGATACTCCCACTATTGTGAATGAGAATAAAATTTCTTATATGGAGAGTGATAAATTTTCTATGCTTTTGGATCATGAAAAGGATGCTTTATGTGATGGTTATATTTATGAATCTATTCATGATGCTACTAAAAATTATCATGAGAGAGGAACTTATGATTCATGATGCTCTTGTTATGTTTCAATTCTTATCTTTTATGCGAGCATCATTGAAATCTTCATGCCTAGCTAAAAAGGCATTAAAGAAAAGCGCTTGTTGGGAGACAACCCAACACTTTTACCTACTGTTTTTGTGTGTTCACATGATTAATCTACTGTAGTAATCATGTTTTATAGCTTTTATTTCAATAAAGTGCCAAGTAAAGCCTTTGGGATAGTATGGATGATAGTTGACTTGATTCTGTGCAAAAACAGAAACTTTTGTGCCCAGTCCAGGAATTTTGAAAATTCACTGGAATGTGCTTTTCATCTGATTTTTTAAATATGATTGATATACAAATTACCTACGTTGTCCTGATTTTTCAGAATTTTTGAAGTAGCAGAAGTATGGTTAGAGTATAGATTACTCCAGACTGTTCTGTTTTTGACAGATTCTGTTTTCAATGCATAGTTTGCTTGTTTTCTAGTTTCTATGGCTTATATTGCTCAATATAAATTATAGAAATGATACGGTACAGTATGCATTGTGTGATAACAATTATGAATCTTTTGTTTGACAGTACCAAAGTGAATGATTTGTCTTTATCATACTAACCCATCTCACGAAGTTCCGTTAAGTTTTGTGTGATTGAAGTTTTCAAGTTTTGGGTGAGATATTGATATGAGGAGAATAAGGAGTGACAAGACCCTAAGCTTGGGGATTCCCAAGGCACCCCCAAGGTAATATTCAATAAAGATCCAAGCAACTAAGCTTGGGGATGCCCCGGAAGGCATCCCCTCTTTCGTCTCTAACATTATCGGTAACCTCACTTGGAGCTATGTTTTCATTCGTCACATGATATGTGTTTTTCTTGGAGTGTCATTTTATTTTATTAGGATTTGCTTTTTTTATTTAGATTTATGTTTTACATCTTTTACTTCAATAAAAATGTCAAGTATAGCCTCTGCCATGCTTATTTTGCAAGTCTATATGTTGCTGTTTGAAAACAGAAAGTTGCACGCTAGTGCGTGAATTCTTGAAAAACGTCAGAATGTGATAAAATGTTTAAATTTATTGCAAAATAATCTATGATAAATTGTCTACAGTGTGGCAAATTTTCAGAATTTTTGGAGTTAAAGAAGTATTGATATTCTTGCATCCTTCACAGACTGTCCTGTTTTGGCAGATTGCTGTTATGTTTGCATTGCTTGCATATGTTTGCTTGTTTAATGATTCTATTTGAGGATAGGAGTATGAAATATGCAGAGGCATTTAGTATGAAATGTTGAATAATAATTTTAGTGATTTTCTACAGTAGAGAATGATAAGGTTATTGCATTGATTTATACTAACTTATCTCACGAGTTCTTGTTGAGTTTTGTGTGGATGAAGTTTTTAAGAATTAGGGAAACCGTGATATAAAAGGAATTAAGGAGACACAAAAGCTCAAGCTTGGGGATTCCCAAGGCATCCCAAGATAATATTCCAAGAACTCTCAAGCATCTAAGCTTGGGGATGCCCTGGTAGGCATCCCACCTTTCTTCATCAACAATTATCGGTTAGCCTCGGTTGAGCCTAAGTTTTTGCTTCTTCACATGATGTGTGCTATTCTTGGAATGTAATTTTATTTTGTTTTGCTTGATGTTTTAATAAGATACTTAGATCTGAAAGTTTTTAAATAAAAGAGAGTCCTCAAATAGCTACCCATTTACATGACTACTCGTTAGATCTTCACTTATATCTTTTTGGAGTAGTTTGTCATTTACTCTCGTGCTTCACTTATATCCCATGAGTAAATTATTGAATGAATTGAATGTCATGAAGTTAAATTATCTGTTCATATCATGCCTAGTAGTATCTTCACATTGTGTTTAGAAAGTGAATTTTTTTGAAGCTTGACAATCACAATATTGGTCATACAAGCAATTCATGAATGATTAGTATGAGGAAGAGAACTTTCACATGCAAATATATTATCTTGGACATCTTCTATGATTGTGAATACCCATTAATTGTTTTAAAACTTGAGCAAATTAGTTGAAGTTGGACAAGGAAGACAATGTAATGAGTTATGGTTGTGTATATCTGCATAGAAGTTATATTGTTATGGATCCTCCAACATGTGGTGTTTGCCTAGGATCTTTTGCTAGCCAAAAATTCGTACTAAGTAGAGGTACTACTTGTGCATCCAAATACCCTTAAACCCAGTTTCTTGTAATGACTGTCCACCATACCTACCTATGTATTGAATAAGATCCTTCAAGTAAGTTGTCATCGGTGCATAAAGCAATAAAAATTGCTCCTAAATATGTTTGATCTTTTATTGTAAGGGAAAATTGAGTGTTGTATGAACTTGTGATGGCAAAGTAATAAAAGCGACGGACTACATAATAAAGGTTGCTATCATAAGGGGCAATATAACATGACATTCCTTTGCATTTAGAGCTTGGGCATCCAAAAATAAAAAGCGCATGATAACCTCTGCTTCCCTCTGCGAAGGGCCTATCTTTTACTTTTCAGTGTTTACTTTTATTCAAGAGTCAATAGTATGCATTCTCATTTCAACCTCAATTATTCTCTAGTTGGCAAGCATCATGTGGTGGGGAAAGATCTAGGCACATATGACCAGTCAAATATATTTGATCATGATTTATTATTGTTGACAATTATCTCTATGATAAATGAGTTGGGAGGCGAAACATTAAGCCCCTATCTTTCTCTGTGTTCGATGGATTCCATTTGTTCTAAGAATATGCTTTGAGTACTAGCAATCATAGAAGACTATATGATGATTGAGTATGTGGAGCTCTTACTTAGACTCTATTGAATAAGTTAAATTGCAATTGTTTGGTGACTAAGAATATAGGTTGTTGAGCTTCAAGAGAATTCATTGTTTGAACCTTAACATGTGAATTGGTTGCTACTTTAACATGAGTAGTTTTATGAGAAAGAATTGATGTTATGATGCTAGGAAAAGTGATTGAAATTATCATTGATCAAACTTATGCACTTTGCTAGCATTCACACTTCATAAATTATTTCTTTTATCATTTACCTACTCGAGGACGAGTAGGAATTAAGCTTGAGGATGCTGATACGTCTCCAACGTATCTATAATTTATGAAGTATTCATGCTATGTTTACAACAATTTTATATGGTTTTGGTATGATTTGGATGGAACTAACCCGGACTGACGCTGTTTTTAGCAGAACTACCGTGGTGTTATTTTTTGTGCAGTAATAAAAGTTCTCCAAATGCAACGAAACTTTTTGACGATTTTTTTGGAACAAAAGAGGCACTAGAAGCTTCGTGGGAGGACCAGAAAGTGAAGGAGGTGAGCACAAGACACCTGGGCGCGCCAGGAGGCCCAGGCGCGCCCAGGTGGGTTGTGCCCACCTCAAGGCCCATCTTCGCGTGATTCCAACGCTGAAAAATCCTATATATACAGAAACCTCCAAAAATAACCCTAGATCAGAAGTTCCGCCGCCGCAAGCCTCTATAGCCACGAAAAACCAATCTAGACCCCGTTCCGGCACCTTGCCGGAGGGGGAAATCAGCACCGGAGGCCATCTTCATCATCCCTATGGCCACCATGATGAGGAGGGAGTAGTCCACCCTCGGGGCTGAGGGTTTGTACTAGTAGCTATATGTTTAATCTCTCTCTCTCTCTCGTGTTCTTGAGATGTCATGATCTTGATGTATCGCGGGCTTTGTTAATATAGTTGGATCATATGGTGTTTTCCCTTCTCTATCTTGTTGTGAATTGAATTTTCCCTTTGAGATTTCATTCTTATCATATTGAATACTTTTATGGATTTGAGAACACTTGATGTATGTCTTGCTATGAATATCCGTGGTAACAATGGGGTATCATATTGATTCACTTGATATGTGTTTTGGCACTCAACTAGCAGATTCCCGAGGTGACATTGGGGTAATCTATGCATAGGGGTTCTCGTCTTTGTTTCTCCGGTAGAAATCTTGGGGCACTCTTTGAGGTTCTTTGTGTTGGATTGAGTATTATGAATCTGAAATTATTTGATGCATATCGTATAATCAACTGATGGATACTCGCGGTGACATTAGAGTTGGTTGATGTGTATCATATGGTGTTATTTTAGTACGAACTCTTGGTTAGATTGATCGGAAAGAATAGCTTGGTGTTATTTTAGTACGAACTCTAGGATAGATTAATCGGAAAGAATAGCTTTGAGGTGGTTTCGTACCCTACAAACAATTTTGTCTTATGTTCTCCGCTAGATAGGAACTTTGGAGTGATTCTTCATCGCATGTTGACGGATGGTTATATGATCCAATTATATTAGCATTGTTGAGAGATTGCACTAGCGAAAGTACGCCCTAGGCCTCATTTTCAAGCATTGCAATATCGTTTGTGCTCACTTTTGTTACTTGCTACCTTGCTGTTTTTTATTATTACTATTACAAAAATCAATATCTACTATCATTACTACACTTGTATCGCCATCTCTTCGCCGAACTAGTGCACCTATACAATTTACCATTGTATTTGGTGTGTTGGGGGCACAAGAGACTTTTTATTATTTGGTTGTAGGGTTGCTTGAGAGAGACCATCTTCATCCTACACCTCCCACGGATTGATAAACCTTAGGTCATCCACTTGAGGGAAAATTGCTACTGTCCTACAAAACTCTGCGCTTGGAGGCCCAACACGAGTCTACAAGAATAAAGTTGCATAGTAGACATCAAAACTTACCAGGGGAGCATTTTTCTTGAGCGTAGAAATAATTCAAAAAAATATTGCGTTCAGATGGGAGTTGTTAGTGGTATATGGACCGGTGGATATGCTCGATCTGCCCAATTCTTAGGCGAGCTTTATGCGAAAATTCAAAAAGTGACATGCCTTTTTGTGATCGTGGTGATTTTAACTTAATCTGAGGGATGATGGACAAGAGCAATCTTCGTATAACTAATCAAAGGAGTGTGGATATGTTTAATGATTGGGTTGCGGGACTCGAGCTAATCGAGCTCCATAGGATTGGAACTAGGTTAACCTGGTCAAATAATCAGGACGACCCGGGGCGGTGCGTCCTGGATAGGGCGTTTGTGTCTATGAATTGGGAGAGCAAGTTCCCAAGGTGCTCTCTCACGGCGGAAATTCACCTAGGATCCGATCACTATCCTCTAATCCTATGTTTTGGTGAAATGTTGCGGCGAGCATCGAAAAGGTTCTTCTTCGAGAAACAATGGTTACTACAACCGGGACTTGTGGACTGCATAGTGGATATTTGGTGACGGGCTAGATCGCGCCCGCCGCATCGTTACAGTCCTTTTGTGTGATTCCTGGGGCATGTGGCAACATTGTATTTGCCAACTTCTACATAACTGAGGGGGTGGGGACCAATGTGGGGAGCGCTCTAAAAGCCTGCAAGCAGACACTCCTCGCTAAGCTGGCAAATTTACACTTTGGAGCTGACGCCGGGGGGAACACACATGATAAGTGGGCTCAGAGATATGCAGTGGATCTACACCGACTCTTCTTCCGCGGCAACTCATAGTTGGTAACGGTTTGATCTAAACTATTAATGCATCTTCATAGTGTTCCTGGTTTGATCGTAGGCTAATTTTTCTCAACGGTGACATCATGAGCGGTTCTGTGAGTAGGTGTAGGTTTCGATCTAGATTACATGTGGATGTGAGGGTTTGATAATCTTGTTTTGCTTCCCTCAAGTGTTACTTCGGTTGAGTTCATTGGCGGCATGATGTAGCTTTGTACAAAGTTCTGACAATCGATCGGCTCTGGCTGTCGACGATCTACTAATAGTGCTTTGGGCTTCATCATAGTCAAGAATAGTGAAATGTTGCAAACACAAGAGGGAAATGAAGATGTTTTATCTTCATGGGGTCACACGTATTGATGAAGTTTAGTGTGGGGCTAGAGATTTTTAATTAAGTCTCTTCCCTCACACGCCCCGCAAAGTTATTCTAGCAACAAGAATTATTGCCTTGATGGTGGACGTAGGTAGCTAGAGTTCTTTGGAAACCCTAGAAGCCACATAATTAAAATTTGTCAACCCGATTAGAGGACTTCTAACTTGGTTTTGCATGATGCATGTGATCTAGTATAGCCTTCGTCATAATAATGAGTTTATGTATGAGATGGTTATATGATGTAATGTTAAGTGACCTACGCGTCACAGTATGACATGATGGCTGGATCCAAGGGATTATCACTTTAATGACTTGTGTGTCAACCTTGTTATTTTATTTTTATTGATGGGGTGACGGACTTGCTATGGAGGATCCCAGCGCAATGAGGCTTCACCAGGCGCACGAGATCAAGATTGTTGCCATGGCAGCACTTCGGAGACATTTCATGAAGACCTCAGAGGATCATGAAGACATTCATGGTGCCAACACTACAAAATAAACACTTCCGTGATGATACGTCTTTGTCACAGTACCTCATGTTTTCTATCATGCATGTACATCTACGACGATTTTATGACAGAATCAAGATAGTCATACCTATGCTGTCGTAGAAGTGTTCCATGACAATACTGAAATTATCATCACAGAAGTGTCCACTTCCATGACTATAAATGCCACATCATGGAAGTGTTTTCGTCAAGGGTAACCGACACGTGGCTTCGACGGTAACAGGTCGCCGTTAAGCTATCATGTTCTGGTTCGCATCCGATAACCCGTTAACAGCTCGGACCAATGGGAATTTTCCACGTGTAAAATTCTCATTGGCCAAAGGAACCACGTGTCAGCTCGTCATTGGGACAGATGTCATCCATTCAATGGACGAGAGGCGCCTATGATATGTCAACACGTGGCACGGCCCAACAGTGGCCCATTTAGCTCAAAAAGGCTGGATCATTTGACTTGGTCAAAAGCTAGTGGACTGGCCCATGAAAAGCCTGTTAACAGTTTGTTTGCATATAGCCCATTTTATGGCCCGGTAACCCACGGCCCGTTATGGCCTTTACGAATTCGGCCCAACAGGCCGTCTAGTATAATACCAGCCCGTTGTCACTTTCGGCCCATGTCGTCTTTCGGCCCATATGAGGCGTTTTCTATCTTTGGGTCCTTTAATGGCCTGTGGTGACTCTGGCCCATAATAAATAGTAAATTGCTTTATACCCATTAACGGCCCATGATTCACATGGGCTGTTTCCAGCCCATGTTAGCTTTCGTTCTACTGAGGGCCCATAAATTCTTGGGCTCCTTTCTGGCCCTCGATTACTTCTGGTCCGTTACTGGCTTGTTCTCCTAATGGGCCAAATTCAGCATGTGGTTAGAATCGGCCCGTTTGTGACCTGTTAACCCATTGCGCCGTTTCCAACCCGTCATGTATTCGGGCCCATTAATGACCTGTTATGCCTATGATAGAATTAAGCCTTTGATGTCTTTCGGCCTGTTAATGGCCCGTTATCGTGCTGACCCGATACCAATTACGCCCATTTACGGCCCATGTCACAGCCGGTTTTGGCCCACGAATTGTTGGACCCATGTGTGGCCAATGGATCCTACGCCCGTTGGAGGACCATTTATCCTATGGCCCGTAGGAGGCTCATAGTTACCATGGTCCGTATGTGGCCCATGGTTGTTGCAGCCACTAGCACACCAAGGAAAAAGAAGACTAAGGAAATAAATAAGCCAAAAACTAACGCTAGGCTACTAAGGCAATTGCACAGATTGCATCCACTCGGCATCAAAGTTCGCCACCAGTGCAAATATAGGGAACACCCTACACTATAAAAAATGGCTTGCTATTTTCTTCAGCCGGTCGCTGCTCATTAAGAACAAATGTTGTATCGCAACAAAACAAATTACAGCCATATAACAAAAGGAGGGTTGGCATAAAAGTTAACAGTCCGGCAGATAAATGCACCATCAGAAGTTTAGAAGCTTAGTTCATTTTACTGGACTGTTACGTTTTCATCATGTACTGTCCGATGGAGCACCATAACCTTCGCCTTCATTTCTCCCAGGCTCCTGAACAACATAGCAAATGTCTGATAGTCTGGTTTCAAAACCATGCATATCTTGACGACATCGACAATTGTTATCCGTGTTTTACAAAGGGTCCCTGTTAGGGATTGGACTTGTGTCTGGAGCGCAGATATAACATTGCTTTGAGCTTGCATATCTTGATCATGAGGCAGTTTGGATGAGATTGCCTTACAACCAACCCAGTATTACGCAGGAAGGTGTTTTTGGCACTGTTAGTGGACAGGTACGGCAGCAAGGTAGCCCAATCCTTTTTGTTGCAAAGGATAGGCCGGAACGATCTCTTATAATAAGCTAAGCGTTCTTGAGGACACACGGGAATTTCATCTTGTCACTTTCATCATGTTTGTTTGATTCGCGTTCGCTACTTTGATAATTTGATATGTGGGTGGACCTATGCTTGGGTGTTGTTCTTACTTGAACAAGCCTCCCACTTATGGTTAACCCCTCTTGCAAGCATCCGCATCTACGAAAGAAAAATTAAGATAAATCTAACCGGGTCGACATCCAGCTTAGGTCATGCCGGCCGCTCATCTCGCATATCTTGTGCACCCGGCACTGTAGCAGCAACACCCGGCGCGCGATGAAGGCCAAGATGAGATCCATTCCTGTGAGCCCCTCGCGCGTCGTCATCTCCACGATCCGGCTGTAGATGTTTAGCAGCTCTTGCGGCGGGTTCTTGGGCTAGTAGCCCCAGTTCAGCTTGGTGTGCGGTGCCTAGTTAACGAATAGCGACAGATTGATGAAGTCTGCCGACAAGTCGACGTTGCGCACGTAGAAGGAGTTATGCCACTTCTTGGCCGAGTCCTCGAGGGGCATTTTGGGGAATGGCCCTTTCTACCGTCCGGCGATCACGGCCGTCCCGCAGTCGGACATGATGCCGGCTGCCGGCCCCTGCTGCTTGAGGAAGAGAAGCCTCCTGAATAGGTCCGTGTTCGACATCAGGCCCAGATAGCCCTCGTAGAGCGTGGCAAAGCCAGCGAGCTGCAGCATGGCGTTGGCACCCAGGTGCTGCGGCTGCATCCCGAAGAACTCAAGGAAAGCCCGAAAGAAGAGGCTCGCGGGGACACCGAACCCACGCGCGAAAATGGGAGTAGAACACCACGTGCTCGCCCTCCTGCGGCGCCGGTTCCCTCTCCCCGTCTGGCGCACGCGCGGCCACCGCCTTCGCCGACGGCAGCCATTTGGTGTTGCGGAGGTACTTGATGTCACCCTCGCCGGTCTCGGAGCCCTCCCAGGAGCCCTTTGGTCGCGCCATCGCCGGGGCTCTCCGGGGGCGCGAGCGTGGTGAAGAAGAGCAGTGCCGTGCACGCACATAGCTGTCGACGGGCGCTGCGCGTCGTTGCTCGGGCGGCAGGCGGGTGTTGTGATAGGGCTTCGCCTGAGCACAGAAGAGAAGGAGAAGAGGAAGACGAGGGGAAAGCGGGTGTGTGCGCGTGGGCGTCACCGCCGTGTCCCCTCCCCCTGATTTATAACCGTGGTAGAACATGGGGGAGTGGGATCGTCTGTGCCAACGATCTCCACTACCCCGCACTATGCGGGCACATTCCTCGCGCACATTAACTGCGTCGGGGAGCGCAACCGTCCGGCGCCACCGCAATAAATCCCACGCGCGGGGGCCGAGGGCGCGGCGTGGTGGGGCCCAGCCTGCTGTCGCGTCCAATCGCGCGTCGCCTGGCAGGGCCTCATCTATTGCACGTCGCCATGTGGCGGCCCGCCGAGCCACGGCGGGCACAAATCGACATACGAACCAAGACCGAGCGAGCGGGCGTTTCGGTTTCTCGCCCAGACCGGGAGGGCGCGATACGGCTTCCGGAAGCCGGCATCCAGTGGGTGTTGCCGGAACCTGCGACCTCGAAGACGGCACCCGGGTGCCAAGCGCCACCTGGCCGGGCAAGCGTACTTCATCAACAAAACCGCCTCCTCAGGGGGTGTAAGCTGCGAAGGCCCCCCTGCTGGGAGCCGGTGAGCCTTCACAGCTTCGGGTACTACTGTCGAAGGGATGACCCCCAGGTAGGCAATGAAATTCGGATCCCTTTTTAAAACATCGAGGCAAGCCAGGCCCCTCAATCCGGCTGGCCTACCGGCCAGCTTCCCAGCGTGAGCCGGCCGGGTACAGCCACCCGGCCCAGTCGGCTAGCCAATGCCGGCTGGCGACAAGAAGACAACTCCCAGCGACAAGGCAAGTGTGGCTACAACACTCCCTCCTTTACGCCGGCTGATACGTCTCCAACGTATCTATAATTTTTGCTTGTTCCATGCTGTTATATTATCATTCTTGGATGTTTTACAATCATTTTATAGCAACTTTATATCATTTTTTGGGACTAACCTATTGACATAGTGCCCAGCGCCCGTTGCTGTTTTTTGCTTGTTTTTTACTTTGCAGAATATCAGTACCAAACAGAGTCCAAATGCAGCGAAACTTTTTGGAAATTATTTTTGGACCAGAAGACACAAGATGGGCCAAAGAAGTACCAGAGGGGAGGCCCGAGGTGGGCACAACCCACTAGGGCACGCCCAGGAGCCCAGGCGCGCCCAGGGGGGTTGTGCCCCCCTCGGTGGCCTCCCGCACCGCCTCTTCGCCCTATAAATCCCCAAATATTCCAGAAACCCTAGGGGAGTCGACGAAACACAATTTCAGCCACCGCAAGTTCCAGAACCACGAGATCAAATCTAGACACCATCACGGAGGGGTTCACCATCCTCATTGGTGCCTCTCCGATGATGCGTGAGTAGTTCATCATAGACCTACGGATCCGTAGTCAGTAGCTACATGGCTTCCTCTCTCTGTTTTGATTCTCAATACAATGGTCTCTTGGAGATCTATTTGATGTAACTCTTTTTTGCGGTGTGTTTGTTGGGATCCGATGAACTTTGAGTTTATGATCAGATCTATATCCATGAATATTATTTGAGGCTTCTTTTGATCTATTATATGCATGATTATTTATAGCCTCGTATTTCTTCTTCGAATATTTGGTTTAGTTAGGCCAACTAGATCGATTGTCTTTCCTTGCCATGGGAAGAGGTGCTTTGTGATGGGTTCGATCGTGCGGTGTTCTTTCCCAGTGACAGAAGGGGCAGCTGATAACCCACAAGTATAGGGGATCACAACAGTTTTCGAGGGTAGAGTATTCGACCCAAATTTATTGATTCGACACAAGGGGAGCCAAAGAATATTCACGAGTATTAGCAGTTGAGTTGTCAATTCAACCACACCTGAAAGACTTAATATCTTCAGCAAAGTGTTTAGTAGCAAAGTAATATGGAAGTAACGGTAACGATGGCAAAAGTAACAATAGCAGTTTGTAGTGATACTAACAGCAGTAGCAACGAATGTAACTTAGCAAAGATCAATATGTGAAAAGCTCGTAGGCATTTGATCGGGAATGATAATTGTGTTGGATGGTATTCATCATATAGCAGTTATAACCTAGGGTGACACATAACTAGCTCCAATTCATCAATATAATGTAGGCATGTATTCCGCATATAGTCATACATGCTTATGGAAAGAACTTGCATGACATCTTTTGTCCTACCCTCCCGTGGCAGCGGGGTCCTAATGGAAACTAAGGGATATTAAGGCCTCCTTTTAATAGAGAACCAGAACAAAGCATTAGCACTTAGTGAATACATGAACTCCTGAAACTATGGTAATCACCGGAAAGAATCCCAATTATTGTCACCTTGGGGTATGCGTATCATACCTCGTAATAGGTGTCTACAACTTGCAAGATAGGATCAAGAACACACATATATTCATGAAAACATAATAGATTCAGATCTGAAATAATGGCACTCGGGCCCTAGTGACAAGCATTAAGCATAGCAAAGTCATAGCAACATCAATCTCAGAACATAGTGGATACTAGGGATCAAACCCTAACAAAACTAACTCGATTACATGATAAATCTCATCCAAGCCATCACCGTCCAGCAAGCCTACGATGGAATTACACACTCCCAGCGGTGAGCATCATGAAATTGGTGATGGAGGAAGGTTGGTGTTGATGATGGCGACGAATCCCCCTCTCCGGGGCCCCGAACGGACTCCAGATCTGCCCTCCTGATGAAGAACAGGAGGTGGCGGCGGCTCCGTATCATAAAACGCGATGAATCCTTCTCTCTAATTTTTTCTCCTCGAATAGGGTTATATAGAGTTGGAGTTGAGGTCGGAGGAGGTCCAGGGGGCCCACAAGCCCTCTAGGCGCGCTCCAGGGGAGGCGAGCCCCCCAGGCTTGTGGCTTCTGGGTGGACCCCCTCTGGTTAATTCTTGTGCCGGTATTTTTTATATATTCCACAAAAATTCTTCGTAAATTTTCAGGTCAATCCGAGAACTTTGATTTCTGCACAAAAATAACACCATGGCAATTCTGCTGAAAACAGCGTCAGTCCGGGTTAGTTCCATTCAAATCATGCAAATTAGAGTCCAAAACAAGGGCAAAAGAGTTTGGAAAAGTTGATACGATGGAGATGTATCAATTCCCCCAAGCTTAACCCATTGCTTGCCCTCAAGCAATTCAGTTGACAAACTGAAAGTGAGAAAGAAAAACTTTTACAAACTCTATTTGATCTTGTTGTTGTAAATATGTCTAACTGATGTTCAGGTTTTCAGCCAAGATTATGAACTAACCATATTCACAATAACATTTAGGTCTCACATTTACTCATATCAATGGCATAATCAACTAGTGAGCAATAATAATGAATCTCGGATGACAACACTTTTTTCAAAACAATCATGATATAATATGGCAAAATGGTATCTCGCTAGCCCTTTCTGAGACCACAAAACATAAATGCAGAGCACCCCTGAAGATTAAGGACTGACTAGACATTGTAATTCATGGCAAAAGAGATCCAGTCACACTCATACTCAATATCAATTAATAACAAAGCATACAAATGACAGTGGTGCTCTCTAGCTGGTGCTTTTTATAAGAGGATGATGACTCAGCAATAAAAGTAAATAGATAGGCCCTTCGCAGAGGGAAGCAGGGATTTGCAGAGGTGCCATAGCTCAGAGCTTTTTAAAACAGAGATAAATATAATTTTGAGCGGTATGCTTTCATTGTCAACATAACAACCAAGAGATCTCACTATCTTCCATGCTAGATACATTATAGGCGGTTTCCAAACAGAATGGTATAGTTTTTACTCCCCCTCCACCAACAATCACACTCCACGGCTAGTCGAATCCACGGGTACCGTCCATACCAACAACAATCCTGGGGGAGTTTTGTTTTATGATTATATTTTGATTTGATTTCGAGCATGGAACTGGGCATCCCGATTACCAGCCACTTTCTCGTGAATGACAAGTGAATAAACACTCATCGTGAGAATAACCCACCTAGCATGGAAGATACTGACAGCCCCCAGTCACTACATGAGCGATTCGGGCATACAAAACAGATTATTATTTGAAGGTTTAGAGTTTGGCACATGCAAATTTACTTGGAACGGCGGGTAGATACCGCATATAGGTAGGTATGGTGGACTCATATGGAACAACTTTGGGTTTAAGGAAGTGGATGCACAAGCAGTATTCCCGCTTAGTACAAGTGAAGGCTAGCAAAGGATTGAGGAGCGACCAACTAGAGAGCGACAACGGTCATAAACATGCATAGATATTAATCAACATTGAGCGCAAGTATGAGTAGGATATAAATCACCAAGAACATAAATATCGTGGAGGCTATGTTGTTTTTGATTCAACTACATGCGGGAGCATGTGCCAAGTCAAGCCACTTAAATCATTCAAAGGAGGATACCATCCTATCATACTACATCATAACCATTTTAAAATGCATGTTGGCACACAAGACAAACCATTATCGACTCCTAGCTAATTAAGCATGGCATGAGTAACTATAATCTCTAATTGTCATTGCAAACATGTTTCATTCATAATGGGCTGAATCAAGAACGATGAGCTAATCATATTTACAAAAACAAAATAGGTCAAGTTCGTACCAGCTTTTCTCCATCTCAGTCATTTCATCATATATCATCATTATTGCCTTTCACTTGCACGACCGAACGGTGTGAATAATAATAAGAGTGCACGTGCATTGGACTAAACTGGAATCTACAAACATTTATTCAAAGGAGAAGACAAGGTAACATGGGCTCTTTGTTAGATCAACAATAATGCATATGAGAGCCACTCAACATTTTCACCGTGCTCTTCTCCTTACGACCCCAAGAAAAGGAAAAGAATTTCAAAGAAACACACTAAAATATTTTTGGAGTTTTTGTTTTTTTGAAGAAAGTAAAATGAAAATGAGAAAAACTATTTACATGGGAAAGCTCCCAACAAGCAAAAGAAGAACGAGAAATATTTTTGGGTTTTCTTTTTAATACTACTACTAAATAAAATAGAAACAAAAACTAAAAAAGAAGCGAGAACTAATTTTTTTGGATTTTCAAAGTTTTTCAAACACACAAGAAGAAAGCAAGAAAAATAAACTAACATGGATAGTACAATGAAAAAGTATGAACACCGACAACTGAAATGAGTGTGTGAACATGAATGTAATGTCGGTGTTATGTACTCCCCCAAGCTTAGGCTTTTGGCCTAAGTTGGTCTAGGGCCACGGCTCAAAATAATCCTCTCCTCGATACTCCGGAGGGTCCTAGGGGTTCCACTGGTTGGCGAGCTCCTGTGGCTCCCACTGATAAACTGGTTCCTGATACGGATCAGGAACTGGTGCTGGCTCAGGTGCTGGGGGTTGTGAAAGACCCCAAAATATGTAGATGTCCTCGGGCATAATAGTGTACCTGCCTGAATAAATATCGAACAAAGAAGGTGCAGGCAGAGCAATAGTCTCACAAGTACCCTGACTAAATACTAAGTTGTAGAGGAGTCATTTGTCATCGTCTTTCTTAATAAAATCGTGTGCTACCATGCTAGCATAGTTCAAATATTTAGTGGGTAGCAGCATCTCCTCCTCATCATCATGCCTAATGGGTATCTCAAAATGTCTAGCAAGGCAGGAGGCATAGATACCTCCAAAAAACAGGACCCTTCAAGCGGTTTGTGTTTAACCGCCGAGCAACCATAGCGCCCAAACTGAAAGTTCTATCAGTATATAAAGCATGGTGCAAAATGGCAAGGTCAGGGGCACTGAGGCCTCCACTCTCCCCATGACCAATCAAACATCTCCCAGCAAATAATGAATAATAGCGTAAAATAGGAAAATGTAAGCTAGCCACTCTCGCTTCTGACACCCCTCTCTCTTCCCCCACAGTAGTTTCAGCAATAAAGTCCTCCACGTCCCTAGGACGTGGTTCACTGATGCTGCCCTCATAAGGTAGTTTGCAAACATCACAAAAAATCATATAATGTCATCTCCTTAGGCTCATCATACAAATGAAATTCTACCGTGGGTGGTGATTTCCTAGGATAGAAACGAAAGTTCTGCACAAAGGTATTAGTGAGCAGGAGGTATTGGTCACACTTATCTTGGAGGAAGTCGGTGATGCCGGCATTCTCTGCCAAGTAATAGAAATCATCATAAATTCCGGCCTCCCTCAAGAACACATCGCTTGGCCATTCACATGGCCGAACCTCCGCCGCACGCGGAAGGTTGTACTTGGGCTTCTTGTTCCCCTCATTTTCATTTTCATTTAATTCCGGCTTGAAGAACCCCTTAACCATCTCTTCATCATTTCTTTGGGTTTTTATCATTTATGCCACTGGTTACATCTCACTACTCAGTTTTTCCACTAAGAATTTCAACCGCTCAAAAATGCCATCGCTTCGGTAGGCGCATGCTCAAAATTGCCATTGGACACCATTACTGTCAGCTCAAATCTCGTTTGCCAGGTTATAATGACCAAAATACCTATAGACCAACAAGTCAGCTCTCCCTCTAGCTCACTACAATAAAGTGTGGGTCCCACTTGATCCCAACTGCGTTCTTATTTTCCTCGAAAATTATTCGCTTACTTACTCCTGACAAGTGGGGTCCACACTTATCATTGTGAGATAGAGAGAACTGACATGTGGGTATAGGGGAACTTTTGTCATATAACATGGTCAACGAGTTTGACCTGACAATAACGATGTCTAATGGCATTTTTGAGCAAACATCTAATGGAACAATGGCATTTTTGAGATATCTAATGGCATTTTTTAGCAAGCATCTCACAGAATGATGGCATTTTTAGCAGTAGTAATTTTTAATGGCAAAACTGAGTAGTGGGACACAACTAGTGGCATAAATGATAAAAAAACCATTTCTTTTCTTTTCTCTGAAAATTTCTGAAATTTTTAGTGACTCAAAATAAAAGTGAACAAAACTCAACAAAATTGATGGAAACTACTACCACAAGTGTCTAGAGGCTATATCATGCAACAAAACTACTTTGGACCATATAAATTTGACATGCAAGCTCAAGAACAAGGTCACCACAGCAGCAAAAATTTGCAATATATAAAGCACTAGAACAAAAACTAATTGGACCATTGGAGGAGTCACATACCGAAGAACAATCCCCCAAAACAGTTTCAGAAGCGGAGTTCCGAGCAAGGAGATCGAAAATGGCAGCAAAATAAGCAAGAACACTGATTTGAGCAATGGTGGGATTTTTTCTGGAAGAAGACGAAGTGGATGGGTGCTGGCATAAGTGAGGGGGACCCACGTGGGACCCACAAGCACTGTAGGTGCACCCTGTGGGCTTGTGGCCCACTGGTGCACCTCCCTGAGGTGTTTTTAGTGCCAAAAATTCTTAAATATTCTAGAAAAAATCATACTAAATTTTCAGGGCATTTGGAGAACTTTTATTTTTTGGACATTTTTTATTGCATGGATAATTCAGAAAACAGAGAAATAACAGTACTTTTGCTTTATTTACTCTAAAAACAGAAAGTAAAAAGTGGGTACAGAGAGTTGTGTTTACTAAATTCATCCATCTCATGCCCATCAAAAGGAATCCATTAACAAGGTTGATCAAGTCTCGTTAACAAAATTCTTCCGAATGACATGAAACCAAAGAATCTTCGTATAACACTAGGTTACCTCAACAGGAATATGCATGTCCCCAACAATAAGAAAATCATATTTCTTTTTGACAGTAGGGAGAGGGAACTCAAAACCTCCAATAGTAATTGTTGAAATTTTTCCAATAGAGTTGATACTATTCACTTGAGGTTGTTTCTTCGGAAAGTGTATCGTATGCTCATTACCATTAACATGAAAAGTGGCATTGCCCTTATTGCAATCAATAACAGCCCCTGCAGTATTCAAGAAGGGTCTACCAAGGATGATCAACATACTGTCGTCCTCGGGTATATCAAGAATAACAAAGTCCGTTAAAATAGTACCATTTGCAACTACGACAGGCACATCCTCACAAATACCGATGGGTATAGCAGTTGATTTATCAGCCATTTGCAAAGAGATTTCAGTTGGTGTCAACTTATTCAAATCAAGTCTATGATATAAAGAAAAAGGCATAACACTAACACCGGCTCCAAGATCACATAAAGCAGTTTTAACATAATTTCTTTTAATGGAGCATGGTATAGTTGGTATTCCTGGATCTCCTAGTTTCTTTGGTATTCCACCTTTAAATGTGTAATTAGCAAGCATGGTGGAAATTTTAGCTTCCGGTATCTTTCTTTTATTTGTAACAATATCTTTCATATACTTAGCATAAGGAGACATTTTTAGAATATCAGTCAAACGCATACGCAAAAAGACAGGTCTAAGCATTTCAACAAAGTGCTCAAAATCCTCATCATCCTTTTTCTTGGATGGTTTAGGAGGAAAGGGCATGGGTTTCTGAACCCATGGTTCTCTTTCTTTACCATGTTTCCTAGCAATAAAGTCTCTTTTATCATATCTTTTATTCTTAGGTTGTGGGTTATCAAGATCAACAGCAGGTTCTATCTCCACATCATTATCATTTCTAGGTTGAGCATCAACATGAACATCATCATTATCATTATTACTAGGTTCATGTTCATCACCAGATTGTGTCTCAGCATCGGAAATAGAAATATCATATGGATTCTCAGGTGTGTCTACAACAGGTTCACTAGAAGCATCCAAAGTCCTATCATCTTTCCTTTTCCTTTTAGAAGGACTAGGTGCATCAGTATTAATTCTCTGAGAATCTTGTTCAATTCTCTTGGGGTGGCCCTTAGGATACAAAGGTTCCTGAGTCATCTTTCCACCTCTAGTCATAACTCTAACAGCATGATCATTGTTCTTACTATTCACTTCATTAAGCAAATCATTTTGTGCCTTGAACACTTGTTCTACTTGAGTTTTTACCATGGAAGCATGTTTACTAATAATCTTGAGATCATTAACAGTTCTACACATATAGTCACCCAAGCAATTAGGCATATAAGCATTACGTTTCAATTGTCTACTAACATATGCATTGAAGTTTTCTTGTTTAACAATAAAGTTATCAAATTCATCCAAGCATTGACTAGCAGACCTATTATAAGGAATATCACCTTCATCATATCTATAGAGAGAATTTACCTCTACTACCTGTGTCGGAGTATTAAGACCATGTATTTCTTCAATGGGTGATAAATTCTTAACATCTTCAGCTTTAATACCTTTTTCTTTCATAGATTTCTTTGCCTCTTGCATATCTTCAGGACTGAGAAATAAAATACCTCTCTTCTTCGGAGTTGGCTTAGGAGGTGGTTCAGGAAGAGTCCAATCATTACCATTACTCAATATGTTATTCAATAATACTTCAGCTTGTTCAACAGTTCGTTCCCTGAAAACACAACCATCACAACTATCTAGGTGGTCCCTAGAAGCATCGGTTAGTCCATTATAAAAGATATCAAGTATTCCATTTTTCTTGAGAGGATGATTAGGCAAAGCATTAAGTAATTGGAGAAGCCTCCCCCAAGCTTGTGGGACACTCTCTTCTTCAATTTGCACAAAGTTAAATATTTCCTGTAAAGCAGCTTGTTTCTTATGAGCAAGAAAATATTTTTCAGAGAAGTAATAGATCATATCCTGGGGACTACGCACACAACCAGGAGCAAGAGAATTAAACCATATCTTAGCATCACCCTTTAACGAGAAAGGAAACAACTTAAGAATATAGTAATAACGAATTTTTTCCTCATGAGCAAACAGGGTGGCTATATCATTTAATTTAGTAAGATGTGCCATAACAGTTTCAGATTCATAACCATGGAAAGGATCAGATTCAACCAAAGTAATTAACTCAGGATCGACAGAGAATACACAATCCTTATCAGTAACAAAGATAGGTGAAGTAGCAAACTTAGGATCATATTGCATTCTAGCATTCAAAGATTTTTCTTTCCACTTGCATACTAATTTCTTAAGATCATCTCTATCCTTACAAGCAAGAAAGTCCCTAGCTACCTCTCCATCCATAACATAACCCTCAGGTATAACAGGCAATTCATATCTAGGAGAGCTAGGTCTAGCAGGTGTTTCAAAGTGTTCAGTTTCAATAATTTCATCAGTTTCAGAAATATCATCAGTTTCAGCATTCTCAATATCTTTAGCTCTAGCAAGTTGTTCATCAAGAAATTCACCCAGTGGCACAGTATTATCAAGCAAACCAGTAGTAGTATCATTATAAGCATCATGCATAGCAGAAGTAGCATCATCAATTACTTGCGACATATCAGAATCAATAGCAGGTGTAGGTGTCGCAAGCTTACTTAAAACAGAAGGTGAATCAAGTGCAGAGCTAGATGGCAGTTCCTTACCTCCCCTTGTAGTAGAGGGAAAAATCTTGGTTCTGGTATCTTTCAGATTCCTCATAGTGATTAACAGATATAAATCCCAAGTGACTCAGAGAATAGAGTTATGCTCCCCGGCAACGGCGCCAGAAAAAGGTCTTGATAACCCACAAGTATAGGGGATCGCAACAGTTTTCGAGGGTAGAGTATTCAACCCAAATTTATTGATTCGACACAAGGGGAGCCAGAGAATATTCACGAGTATTAGCAGTTGAGTTGTCAATTCAACCACACCTGAAAGACTTAATACCTGCAGCAAAGTGTTGTTGGGAAACGTTGCATGGAAAACAAAAAAATTCTACGCACACGCAAGATCTATCAAGGAGATGCATAGCAACGAGAGGGAGAGTGTGTCTACATACCCTCGTAGATCATAAGCGGAAGCGTTTGACAACGCGGTTGATGTAGTCGAACTTCTTTGCGTTCCAACCGATCGAGCACCGAACGCACGACACCTCCGTGTTCAGCACATGTTCAGCTCAATGACGTCCTCCGCCTTCTTGATCCAGCAAGACGGTGAGGTAGTGGATGAGTTCTGGCAGCACGACGGCGTGGTGATGGTGAAGCTATCTCCGCAGGGCTTCGCCTAAGCACTACAAAAATATGACCGGGGGTGTAAACGGTGGAGGGGGGCGCCGCACACGGCTAAGACAATGTTGTGTTGTGCTAGGTGCCCCCCCCCCACATATATATAGGTGGGAGGGAGGGAGGAGTAGCCAAGGAGGTGCCCCAAGTAGGCCGAATCCTACTTGGGGTCCTCCCCTAGCCCCCCCCCCCTTCCATATATAGGTGCGGGGAAAGGCAGGGGAGGGAGCCCCCCCCCCCCCCCTTTCCTTTCTCCCATGAGAAGGGGAAGGAAGGAGGGGCTAGCCCTCCCCCTTTCCTTCCCTAGGGCTGGCCGGCCAGGGAGAGGGGCACACCAGCCCCCTGTGGGCTGGTCTGTCCCCTCCTTGGCCCATTAAGCCCATATACCTACCGGGGGGTGTCCGGAACCCCTTCCGGTGACCCGATGACTACCTGGTGCATCCCGAAACTCTTCCGGTGTCCGAATATCATCATCCTATATATCAATATTTACCTCTCGACCATTTTGAGACTCCTCGTCATGTCCGTGATCTCATCCGGGACTCTGAACAACATTCGGTCACCAAATCATATAACTCATATAACACTATATCGTCAACGAACATTAAGCGTGCGGACCCTACGGGTTCGAGAACTATGTAGACATGACCGAGACACCTCTCCAGTCAATAACCAATAGCGGAACCTGGATGCCCATATTGGCTCCTACATATTCTACAAAGATCTTTATCGGTCGAATCGTTATGACAACATACGTAATTCCCTTTGTCCATCGGTATGTTACTTGCCCGAGATTCGATCGTTGGTATCTCTATACCTAATTCAATCTCGTTACCGGCAAGTCTCTTTACTCGTTCCATAATACATCATCTTGCAACTAATTCATTAGTTACTTTACTTGCAAGGCTTCTTATGATGTGTATTACCGAGAGGGCCCAGAGATACCTCTCCGATACTCGGAGTGGCAAAACCTAATCTCGATCTATGCCAACTCAACAAACACCTTCGGAGATACCTGTAGAGCATCTTTATGATCACCCAGTTACATTGTGATGTTTGATAGCACAAAAGGTATTCCTTCGGTATCCGGGAGTTTCATAATCTCATAGTCGAAGGAATATGTATTTGACATGAAGAAAGCAATAGCAATAAACTGAACGATCATTATGCTAAGCTAACGGATGGGTCTTGTCCATCACATCATTCTCCTAATGATGTGATCCCGTTATCAAATGATAACACATGTCTATGGTTAGGAAGCCTTAACCATCTTTGATCACCGAGCTAGTCTAGTAGAGGCTTACTAGGGACACGGTATTTGTTTATGTATTCACACATGTATTTAAGTTTTCGATCAATACAATTCTAGCATGAATAATAAACCTTTATCATGAATAAGGAAATATAAAATAACAACTTTATTATTGCCTCTAGGGCATATTTCCTTCAGTCTCCCACTTGCACTAGAGTCAATAATCGAGATTACATTGTAATGAATCTAACACCCATGGAGTCTTGGTGTTGATCATGTTTTGCTCGCGGAAGAGGCTTAGTCAACAGGTCTGCCACATTCAGATCCGTATGTACTTTGCAAATTTCTATGTCTCCATCCTTAACCTTTTCACGAATGGAGTTGAAGCGTCTCTTGATGTGTTTGGTTCTCTTGTGAAACCTGGATTCCTTTGCCAAAGCAATTGCTCAAGTGTTGTCACAAAAGATTTTCATTGGACCCGATGCACTTGGTATTACACCCAGATCGATTATGAACTCTTTCATCCAGACTCCTTCATGCGCTGCTTCCGAAGCAGCTATGTACTCCGCTTCACACGTAGATCCCGCCACGACGCTCTGCTTGGAACCGTACCAACTGACAACTCCACCATTCAATATAAATACGTATCCGGTTTGTGACTTAGAGTCATCCAGATCAGTGTTGAAGCTAGAATCTACGTAACCATTTACGACGAGCTCTTCGTCACCTCCATAAACGAGAAACATATCCTTGGTCCTTTTCAGGTACTTCAGGATGTTCTTGACCGCTGTCCAGTGATCCACTCCTGGATTACTTTGGTACCTCCCTGCCAGACTTATGGCAAGGCACACATCAGGTCTGGTACACAGCATAGCATACATGATAGAACCTATGGCTGAGGCATAGGGAATGACTTTCATTTTCTCTTTATCTTCTGCAGTGGTCGGGCTTTGAGTCTGACTCAACTTCACACCTTGTAATACAGGCAAGAACCCTTTCTTTGACTGATCCATTTTGAACTTCTTCAAAACTTTATCAAGGTATGTGCTTTGTGAAAGTCCTATTAAGCGTCTCGATCTATATCTATAGATCTTGATGCCCAATATATAAGCAGCTTCACCGAGGTCTTTCATTGAAAAATTCTTATTCAAGTATCCTTTTATGCTATCCATAAATTCTATATCATTTCCAATCAACAATATGTCATCCACATATAATATCAGAAATGCTACAGAGCTCCCACTCACTTTCTTGTAAATAGAGGCTTCACCGTAAGTCTGTATAAAACCATATGCTTTGATCACCTCATCAAAGTGTATATTCCAACTCCGAGATGCTTGCACCAGTCCATAGATGGATCGCTGGAGCTTGCACACTTTGTTAGCACCTTTAGGATCGACAAAACCTTCTGGTTGCATCACATACAACTCTTCTTTAAGAAATCCATTAAGGAATGCAGTTTTGACGTCCATTTGCCAGATTTCATAATCATAAAATGCGGCAATTGCTAACATGATTCGGACAGACTTAAGCATCGCTACGGGTGAGAAAGTCTCATCGTAGTCAACTCCTTGAACTTGTCGAAAACCTTTCGCGACAAGTCGAGCTTTGTAGATAGTAACATTACCATCAGTGTCAGTCTTCTTCTTGAAGATCCATTTATTCTCAATGGCTTGCCGATCATCGGGCAAGTCCACCAAAGTCCACACTTTGTTCTCATACATGGATCCTATCTCAGATTTCATGGCCTCAAGCCATTTATCGGAATCTGGGCTCATCATAGCTTCTTCATAGTTCATAGGTTCGCCTTGGTCTAGTAACATGACTTCCAGGACAGGATTACCGTACCACTATGGTGCGGATCGTGCTCTGGTCGACCTACGAGGTTCAGTAGCAACTTTATCTGAAGTTTCATGATCATTATCATTTGCTTCCTCTCTAGTTGGTGTAGGCATCACGGGAACGGTTTTCTGTGATGTGCTACTTTCCAATTCGAGAGAAGGTACAATTACCTCATCAAGTTCTACTTTCCTTCCACTCACTTCTTTCGAGAGAAACTCCTTCTCTAGAAAGGTTCCATTCTTGGTAACAAAAATCTTGCCTTCGGATCTGTGGTAGAAGGTGTACCCAATTGTTTCCTTAGGGTATCCTATGAAGACGCACTTCTCCAATTTGGGTTCAAGCTTATCAGGCTGAAGCCTTTTGACATAAGTGTCGCAACCCCAAACTTTAAGAAATGACAGCTTAGGTTTCTTGCTAAACCACAGTTCATACGGTGTCGTCTCAACGGATTTAGACGGTGCCCTATTTAACGCGAATGCAGCTGTCTCTAATGCATAACCCCAAAATGATAGTGGTAAATTGGTAAGAGACATCATAGATCGCACCATATCTAATAAAGTACGATTAGGACGTTCGGACACACCATTACACTATGGTGTTCCAGGTGGCGTGAGTTGTGAAACAATTCCACATTGTTTTAAATGAAGGCCAAACTCGTAACTCAAATATTCGCCTCCACGATCAGATCATAGAAACTTTACTTTCTTGTTACGATGATTCTCCACTTCACTCTGAAATTCTTTGAACTTTTCAAATGTTTCAGACTTGTGATTCATTAAGTAGATATACCCATATCTACTCAAATCATCTGTGAAGGTCAGAAAATAACGATACCCGCCGCGTGCCTCAACACTCATCGGACCGCATACATCGGTATGTATTATTTCCAATAAGTCATTAGCTCGCTCCATTGTTTCGGAGAACGGAGTTTTAGTCATCTTGCCCATGAGGCATGGTTCACAAGTATCAAATGATTCATAATCAAGTGATTCCAAAAGTCCATCTGCATGGAGTTTCTTCATGCGCTTTACACCAATATGACCTAAACGGCAGTGCCACAAGTATGTTTCACTATCATTATCAACTTTGCATCTTTTGGCATCAATATTATGAATATGTGTATCACTACGATCAAGATTCAACAAGAATAGACCACTCATCAAGGGTGCATGACCATAAAAGATATTACTCATATAAATAGAACAACCATTATTCTCTGATTTAAATGAATAACCGTCTCGCAATAAACAAGATCTAGATATAATGTTCATGCTCAACACGGGCACCAAATAACAATTATTGAGGTCTAAAACTAATCCCAAAGGTAGATGTAGAGGTAGCATGCCGACGGCGATCACATCGACCTTGGAACCATTTCCGACACGCATCGTCACCTCGTCCTTAGCCAATCTTCGTTTATTCTGCAGCTCCTGTTTCGAGTTACAAATATGAGCAACCAAACAAGTATCAAATACCCAGGCGCTACTACGAGCATTAGTAAGGTACACATCAATAACATGTATATCAAATATACCTTTGTTCACTTTGCCATCCTTCTTATCCGCCTAGTATTTGGGGCAGTTCCGCTTCTAGTGACCATTCCCTTTGCAGTAGAAGCACTCAGTTTCTGGCTTGGGTCCAGCTTTGGGCTTCTTCCCAGGAGTGGCAACTTGCTTGCCATTCTTCTTGAAGTTCCCTTTCTTTCCCTTGCCCTTTTTCTTGAAACAAGTGGTCTTGTTACCCATCAACACTTGATGCTCCTTCTTGATTTCTACCTCTGCGACCTTAAGCATTGCAAAGAGCTCAAGAATCATTTTATTCATCCCTTGCATATTATAGTGCATCACAAAGCCTTTGTAGCTTGGTGGCGGTGATTGAAGAACTCTGTCAATAACACTATCAACTGGAAGATCAACTCCCAGCTGAGTTAAGTGGTTATGATACCCAGACATTTTGAGTATGTGTTCACTGACAGAACTGTTCTCCTCCATCTTGCAGCTATAGAACTTGTTGGAGACTTCATATCTCTCAACCCGGTCATTTGCTTGAAATATTAACTTCAACTCTTGGAACATCTCATATGCTCCATGATGTTCAAAACGTCTTTGAAGTCCCGGTTCTAAGCCGTAAAGCATGGCACACTGAACTATTGAATAGTCATCAGATCGAGCTTGCCAGACATTCATAACATCTGCTTCAGCTCCTGCAGCAGGTGTTTCACCTAGCGGTGCATCAAGGACATAATTCTTCTGTGCATCAATGAGGATAATCCTCAAGTTACGGACCCAATCCGTGTAGTTGCTACCATCATCTTTCAACTTAGCTTTCTCTAGGAACACATTAAAATTCAGGGGAGCGGTATCTCGGGCCATTGATCTACAACATAGATATGCAAAACTATAAGACTAAGTTCATGATAAATTAAGTTCAATTAATCAAATTACTAAAGAACTCCCACTTAAATAATCATCCCTCAAGTTATCTAAGTGATACGTGATCCAAATCAACTAACCCATGTCCGATCATCACGTGAGATGGGGTAGTCATCAATGGTGAACATCTCTATGTTGATCATATCTACTATATGACTCACGTTCGACCTTTCGCTCTCTAGTGTTCCGAGACCATGTCTTTACATGCTAGGCTTTTCAAGTTTAACCCAAGTATTCTGCATGTGCAAAACTACCCGTTGTATGTGAACGTAGAGTCTATCACACCCGATCATCATGAGGTGCTTCAAAACGACGAACTTTAGCAACGGTGCATACTCGGGGAGAACACTTTTATCTCAAAATTTAGTGAAGGGATCATCTTATAATGCTACCGCCGATCTAAGCAAAATAAGATGCATAAAGGATAAACATCACATGCAATCAAAATATGTGACATGATATGGCCATCATCATCTTGTGCTTTTGATCTCCATCTCCAAAGCATCGTCATGATCTCCATCGTCACCGGCTCGACACCTTGATCTCCATCGTTGTGTGTCGGTGTACTAAGTATTGGGCCATTAGTACCCCGTACTTGTGCACGGGCAGTTGTAGCCATACTCGCGGCAAGGCTTGTCGGGGAACAGTTCGAGGTTGATTCAAACCACCAAAGAAATTCTCAAGTCAGAGATATGGGGATCAGCAGATAAGAAGAGCTGGAATCTGGAGGCCAGCGTCCCCGGCAAGATCTTGCCGGGGTGGCCTGCGAAGCTCGGCAAGGCTTGGCGCCCGGCAAGATTCAGCGCCCGGCAAGATTTTGTTGTTGTGCCACCGCTTTGGCACAGCAACAAGCCTGACATTCTGGGTCCTTCTTTGGTTGCGTGGCAACGCGCCAGTGGAGGAGAGCTTAAGCGGTGCTGATGGGATGGCTCCTTTTTCCATCCCCAGGAAAGTGAGGACACCTAAACAGACACCTCACGGTGCATTAAATGCGTTCATCCTAATCCGTCAGGGGTTAGGTATGATAACCCTGTAGCTACTTTACACCTCAATGTATGTACATTTTGCCACTGTGGTGACCCCTTTGTGATATAAAAGGAGGCCCAAGGCAACTGCTACAGGGGAGGAAGATCTTCTGGCCCATTCTGCATGCGTAGCTGCTCTTTGAACGTACTGTTCATTGCAAGCGCTCCCGGGGCCTGGGCTCAAGAACACTGATAATAACACAAGGCAGGAGTAGGGTTTTACGCTGATTAGCGGCCCGAACCTGGGTAAAATCGCCCCGCGTCGATCATTGGTTCTGCTCTTTGTGCATACCTCTCCCCCCGCCGAATCGTAAAGGGGTCCTTTGGGATCCCATAGGTGTCGCACGCCGACATCTTTGGCACGCCAGGTAGGGGGATTGTAGGTTGTGTGAACCTGATCTAGTGATCGGCGCCTTAGTTTCTTCATCATCTTCATCATCATGCCACCCAAGAAGAAGAGCGCCGCAACGGCGCAACCATCCACGTCCGTTTTGCCTGTGCCCTCGCATACGGGCGAGGGCGTGGGTGCAGAAGGAAGAGGATTAGAGCCTCCACGGCATTCCGGTGATCCAAGCCAGGCGAGCGGCGTCGTTCGCAGTGGCAGCGGCAACCCACACGCCGCTGGATCCAGAGATGGAGCTGTGTTGCCTACGGGTGGCACAACGAATTCCAGAGATCAGAGGACACCTTCTGGGGCTCCCGCGCCGGCACAAGCGTCATGGCCTACCCAGGTCATGCACGACGAGCGACGCCATGGTGCTGGTGGTTCAGGGCGTCCCCATGAAAAGATTTCTACGCATCGATCCCAAGATGCGCGGGCCCAGCATGCACACCTAGCTGCCGGCGGAGGTGGTGCGCGGTCGCGTGACCGTGACGGTGCTCCTTCTAACATGATTAGGAGTCAGAGCACCTCACGTTCCTCGCACCTGTCGCCGCCGCCTACACCAGCGGAAGCCTTGGCACGTGCGCAGCTGCTCCTCGATTTCCCTCCTACTCCGGAGAAGATGGAGGAGTGGTGAGCTACTATCCAGAGCCTTATTGGCTTCGCCAATAAAGATGGGCCACAAGAGGCAGGGCCCTCACAGCGACGGCCCATCGATCCGGCGAGAGCCGATGTGGAGAAAACCGGAGGTGGTGCAACCACGGTGCACTCTCCTCCGCGACACCAGCGGCGGACGACAACCCAGCAGGTCGATCGCCGCGATGATGATTCTACGGCGTCGTCCGATCCACGAATGCGCCGTGACCAGCGTCAAGTTCTCCAGGAACGAGGCAAAGAGGACGCTCGAACTACCATCGAGCGGCGACGGGAAGCGCGCTATCAGTCTGATAAGCGCGCAGGGCCAACTGTCGACGAGCCTGCGCCAGGGGACGTAGGAGACTTGCCATACGAGGTAGGGACTCCAGCGTTTACCCGTGAGCTGCGGCAAGTCTAGTGGCCCAATTCTCGAACCTTCAAGCCAGAGGTCCCGGAGAAATATGATGGCAAGACTCATCCCTCGGAGTTCCTGAGCATTTACACCATTGCGGTGCAGGCTGCCGGGGGCCGAGATGACAAGATACTTGCCAACTACTTCCCGTTGGTGCTCAAGCCCAACGTCAGGTCGTGGTTGATGCATCTGCCAGAGAATTCTATTTCTTCTTGGTCAGATCTGTGCCATCAGTTTGTTGGCGCCTTTGTTGGAGGCCACCAAGCTCCTGGCCAAGAGAGTGATTTGCATATCATCCCTCAGAAGGAGGGCGAATCCCTGCGCAAGTTTATGCAGAGGTTTAGCCGGGTGCAGTACAATATTCCTGACGTTCACCCTGCCGCTGTCATTAGCGCGTTTCACCAGAATGTGCGTAACCGCAAAATGCGGGAAGAGCTGGCGATGAACAAAGTCAGGAGTATTGCCGAGCTTTACGCTTTGGCTGACAAATGCGCTCGAGCTGAAGAGGGGAGGAAACTCCCCGGCGAGGCTGTTTGCGCGGGGGGCGAATCCGAAGATGAAGACGCCGCGACCCCGTCAAGGAAAGGCCGGCGGCGGAACAGGAAACGCAGAGGCAAGGCCGTGCTTGCTGTCGAGGAATCCGGCAACCCCGGCGCCACCAAGAAGGCCAAGGTTGACGACCCCGGCAAGGAACTTGCCGGGTGCCCTTCATGTCAGGCCTTGGCGGCGGCCGACAAGTCGGAAAGCTCCGGCAAGCAATATTGCAAGATCCATCGCACCAAGGGCCACGATCTCCAAAACTGCCGGCAAGTTGAAAAGCTTGCCGAGAAACAGAGGGCTGAGTATGAAAGGCGAGATAAGGAGAAGGCCCATGACGGTGCTGATGGATCCGGCAAGAAGCGCGATGGCCGAGGGGGTCGCCGCGGCAAGGCCAAGCAACAGAGGGAGAGGCCCGCTTGAGGCCGAGACAAAGAAGAAGATGATGACGAAGAAGACGATGAGTCCAGTGAGCAAGAGTTCCAGAAAGTTACGGAGGCCATGTGTATTGATGGGGGCACCTCGCTGCATTCTTCCCACCGTCGACTCAAACAGTGGGTGCGGGAAGTCAATGCAGCGGAGCCATCACCAGATGCATGCAGGCCCCTAAAGTGGTCCAACACGCCTATCATTTTCGACGCCGAGGATCACCCTGATTGCACAACTGCGGTCGGGTGCTTGCCATTGTTGGTCTCACCAACAATCCGCAACCTCAAGGTGACGAAAATGCTAGTTGACGGTGGGGCCGGACTGAACCTAATCTCACCGAATGTGCTCAAGAGGCTTCAAATTCCTGATGAAGATCTCAAAGAAACGGGCACGTTTGAAGGGGTCAATCCAGGAAGAACCTAGCCAAAGGGCAAGATTACGCTACCGGTGACATTTGGTAGCGAGCTCAACTACAGGACTGAGAAGGTAGTGTTTGATGTCGCCAAGATCCCCATGTCATACAATGGGATCCTTGGTCGGCCAGCGCTGGCTAAGTTCATGGCGGCATCACACTACGCGTATAATGTTTTGAAGATGCCTGGGCCGTTGAGCGTCATTACTATCCATTCCGATAAGAAAGATGCGCTCATCTGTGCCAACCAACTCTACTGGGAAGCAGTTGCAGCACCTGCTGTCAAGGCATCTGCTCCCTGCCGCTGGAACTCCCGGGGGGAAGAAGAAGAAGACCGGCGAGAATCTTGGCGCGAACTCCGGTAAGCGCGCCTCCTCAGAGTGCTGCGCTTCCGTCGAGGATGCACCAGAGAGTTCCACCGGCAAGAACAAGAGATCCAAGGCTGCTCCACCGGAGACCAAGAAGGTGCCCGTCAGAGAGGACGGAATGGGAGCAACTTTCACCATAAGTTCCACCCTAGATGACAAATAGGAAAGCGCGCTCATTGCCTTCCTGCGGGCGAATGTCGACGTGTTTGCATGGAAACCGTCTGACATCCCTGGTGTTCCCAGGGAGGTAATTGAGCACCACCTTGCTGTCTGTCCTCACGCGCGGCCCGTCAAGCAGAGGGTCAGGAAGCAAGCCTTGGAGCGGCAAGAATTCTTTGCCGAGGAAATCAGAAAGCTAGAGGCGGCAGGATTGGTCAGAGGAGTGCTTCACCCAACCTGGTTGGCCAATCCGGTTGTAGTGCGCAAGGCGAATGGGAAATGGAGGCTGTGTATCGATTATACATATATCAATAAAGCCTGTCCAAAAGATCCCTTTCCCTTGCCGCACATCGACCAGATTGTGGACTCCACCGCTGGTTGTGATCTCCTGTCCTTCCTTGATGCCTACTCAGGGTATCATCAGATTTTCATGGCGAAAGAAGATGAAGAGAAGACCGCATTTATCACCCCATGTGGTACGTATTGTTTTATACGAATGCCTTTCGGGTTGAAAAGTGTTGGTTCTACATTTGCAAGAGCAGTCCAAATTGGTTTTGAGCCTCAGCTCCATAGAAATATAGAGGCATATATGGATGATATAGTGGTCAAAACCAAGGACAAAGCGACGCTCATCCAAGACTTAGAAGAGACATTTGCAAATCTGCGCAAGATCAACTTAAAGCTCAATCCTGAGAAGTGTGTGTTCGGTGTTCCTTCCGGCAAGCTCCTCGGATTCTTTGTATCTTGCCGGGGAATCGAAGCGAACCCCGGCAAGATCAAAGCTATTGAGCAGATTGAAGCGCCAAGACGCGTCAAGGATGTCCGTCGTCTTGCCGGCTGTGTTGCTGCTCTAAGCAGGTTTATTTCCAAATCTGCTGAGCGCACCCTGCCCTTTTTCAAAATTTTGAAAAAGGCAGGTCCGATGAAATGGACTCCGGAGGCGGAGGCTGCGCTGCGAGATTTGAAGAAATACCTTTTCTTCTCCGCCGACGCTAGTCGCGCCTAAACCACAAGAGCCGTTGCTGCTATATTTGGCGACAACAAATCAAGTGGTTAGTGATGCGTTAGTGGCGCAGAGAGAAGCTGATGAGGGAGCAACACCAGTGGCAGGACCATCAGGTGACGCGGTAGGATCTTCCCCGGCAAGGGTTGATCCCGGCAAGACAGGATCTGCGCAAACAGAGGAATCATTGCAGAGGAAAAAGGTAGTGCAGCGCCCAGTTTATTTTGTTAGCTCTCTTTTACAAGGAGCTAGGTCAAGATATTCTGGCGTGCAGAAGTTGCTTTTCGGCCTTCTTATGGCCTCAAGGAAGCTGCGCCATTATTTTCAAGCACATGAAATCACCGTCGTCACTCGCTTTCCGTTGCAATGGATTTTGCAAAACCCAGAGGCAACCGGCAGGATTGTGGAGTGGGCGTTGGAGTTGTCGAGCTTTGGCCTCAAGTTTGAAAGCACTTCGACAATTCAGAGCAGGGCCTTGGCAGAGTTCGTTGCGGAATGGACCCCAACGCTAGATGAGGAAGTTCAAGAAACAATTCTCCCCGGCAAGGAAATTGACCAGGAATGGGTTATGTACTTTGACGGGGCTTTTTCGCTGCAAGGCGCCGGTGCTGGCGTGCTGCTTGTCACACCCACCGGAGAGCACCTCAAGTACGTAGTCCAAATGCATTTTCCCCGGGAGAGTTTGACGAACAACACTGCAGAGTACGAGGGTTTGCTTGCCGGTCTCAGGATCGCGGCAGACCTTGGTATCGAGAAGCTTGTCGTCAGAGGCGATTCACAGCTTGTCGTCAGGCAAGTTAATAAAAGTTATCAGAGTCCATTGATGCAAGCCTACATAGATGAAGTGAGAAAAATGGAAGAGCGCTTTGACGGTCTGCAAATGGAGCACATTCCTCGTGCCGAGAATAGTATTGCTGACGACCTGTCAAAGCGCGCTGCCCTCAAGTTACCTGTGGAACCAAGAACTTTTATGCTCCATTTGACTCAACCATCCGTGGCGCCATCAATGCGGCAAGAAAAGAGAAGAAATTTGAATTCTGGGCAGTACTTCCCGGCAGAGTTCCCCGGAATCCTGCCGGGATCAACGACAAACCTGCCGGGGAACGACAGGCTCCGGCGGAACCTCGCGCTTTCGCCGTCGAGACAAATGTTCCCCGGCGGAGGAGATGCCTTTAGTCCTAGCCGTCGAGCCCCAGGCTCCAGCATGGGCGCAGCACATTGTCCATTTCCTTCAAACAGGAGAACTCCCGGAGGAACAGGAAGAAGCGGAAAGAGTAGCCCATCGGTCTGTTATGTACAAGTTCGTCGATGACGTTCTATACAGAAAGAGACCGAACGGTGTGAAATTGAAGTGCATTCCTCGGGAGGATGGACTAGAGCTGTTGGCAGAAATACATGGAGGCATATGTGGCTCTCACATAGGATCAAGAGCACTTGCCGGGAAAGCATTCCGGCAAGGTTTCTTTTGGCCCACTGCTCTCCAGGATGCAACTGCACTAGTAACCAAGTGTGAAGCGTGCCAGTTTCATTCGAAGAAATCGCATCAGCTAGCTCAAGCTCTTCAGACAATCCCTCTCTCCTGGCCATTTTCGGTCTGGGGGCTCGACATACTGGGCCCTTTCCCCCGTGCCACCGGGGGCTTTGAGTACTTGTACATTGCTATCGACAAGTTCACAAAGTGGCCGGAGGTGGAAGCAGTGAGGAAGGTGACAGCACAACCAGCCGTCAAGTTCTTTAAAAGGATAGTTTGCCGTTTCGGTGTGCCCAACAGGATCATCACCGACAATGGCACACAATTCACAAGTCGCACCTTCATGCAGTACGTCCAAGACCTTGGCGGCAAAATTTGTTTTGCCTTTGTTGCTCACCCGAGAAGGAACGGCCAAGCGGAAAGGGCCAATGCTGAAGTGCTGCGCGGTCTCAGGACCAGAACCTTTGATAGACTGAAAAAGTGCG
The DNA here is from genome assembly GCA_011799875.1 of Thinopyrum elongatum. Taxonomy (NCBI): domain Eukaryota; kingdom Viridiplantae; phylum Streptophyta; class Magnoliopsida; order Poales; family Poaceae; genus Thinopyrum; species Thinopyrum elongatum. The sequence goes on from CM022300.1 coordinate 396,783,868, forward strand.
GAAGACGCTGGATTGATGAGTTGCCGACAGTTCTTTGGTCAATCAGAACGACACCAAATCGAGCCACCGGCCAGACACCCTTCGCTCTGGTCTACGGAGCGGAAGCAGTTCTCCCCACGGAACTCAGATACGGATCACCTCGAGTGCTCGCTTATGATGAGCTTAAGCAAGAGCAACGGCGGCAAGATGACGCTGTGCTCCTTGAGGAGAATTGTCTTCAGGCTGCTGTGCAAGCTGCATGCTACCAGCAAGCTTTGCGCCGCTACCATAGCCGCAAAGTTCATGCCCGAAGCCTTGAGGAAGGCGACCTTGTTCTTCGACGGATTCAGTCCGCCAAGAATTCAAACAAGTTGACGCCAAAGTGGGAAGGCCCTTATCGGGTAGTGCGAGTCACCAGGCCCGGCGCTGTCTGCCTGGAGACCGAAGATGGCGTTCCAGTGAGCAATTCCTGGAATATCGAACATCTTCGCAAGTTCTACCCATAAGGCGCGGTTGCCGGGGGCTCCGGGCAACCACCCTTTTGTACAAGTCTTGCCGGCAAGGCATATAATCCTTTGTACAAAGCCAGGCGCAGATCCTGAGCCCAGATGAATAAATTTAAGTGTTGTACATTTCCTTATTGATTTCCATGTTCATGTATATGCATGTGTGTCTAAGATGTTGTATGACACTTACTCCCGGTAAGTTCTAACGAACCGCCAAGGTTTCATATCTTTATTTTCTCTTCTTTCTTTTTCTTAAAAGACAGAAGGATTCCTCGCGTGCACGTTTCCAGGGGGGAAGGGAGATATGAGCACCAGTTGGCGACATTCAGAATTGACGCTTGCTGGAGGAAGGACAGTGACAGAAAGCTAAGTTCTAAAACTTAGGGCAAGTTTCCTTTATTGCAAAGTTATTTTCCTTGGACGATTTTGACTTTTGTATGGAAAACCTGCACGCGAAGGAACCCTTGCTGTAATCGGTTGCGCCCTTATTTTGTTTCGAGTCCGCTCAACGATTTAAGTGGCTGCACTGAGAACGCCAAGGAGTCTTGCCGGCCGCTGTGCCTCCAGCAGGCTGCTGAAGTCCTGCACCCAGCGCTCGCGGCAGGTTGCGCGCCGACAAGTTTTTCAGTAAGCGTAGGGTGAACTCCATACATAAAGGAATCAGACAAGGGAGATAGCATGCATATACTCAAACATAAGCAAGTTATATTACAACAATGAGTTGCCGCGGTTCTAACTTGAGACTTAATTGTCTTTCGCATGGAATGACGATGGCAAGAAGAGGTGGAGCAATTAATCTCTGTGCTGGCCTTCGATCCTTTTGATGGAGTCCACCTTCTCAAGGATAGGCGCGACAAGCTCTTCGAGTGCCTCGAGGTTTGCGTCCTTTGGCAGGTGGCCAAGCACATTGGAGAGGTCAATGCCGGGATTGTGATGTACCACCTTGATAAGCACCTTGCGGAGGACGGCCCGGCAGAGCCGGCGAGTCTCGTTGGCCAATTGGGTCACCCGGTTAGACTGAAGCACCTTCAGAGCATCAATAATTCTTTCGAAGAACATTGTCAACCTGGCACTCGAAGATATCCTTTCTTCGGAAGAATATCTGAAGTTTGACAGGCCCATGGTTGACAGTTCTGCCGTGAGCTTCTCCGCAGCGTTGATGAGGCGTCCAGTCCAGATTTCCACTCCCTTTTCATAATCAACTTGGGCGGCGGCAGCGCTCTTGAGCAGGTTCCTCTCTTCCTGGAGATCTTTGAGCAGGGCCTTCTCGCGGGCCCTGCCGGCCGCGAGAGACTTCTCCAACGTGGTCAGCTTCAATTCTAGAACGGCAATAGCATCATTTGCTGAGGAGAGCTGCTTGGTCTTGTTAGACATGGCAACTTGCATCTCCGCCAGGGTGTGGAGGGTTTTTTCCCTATCACCTTTGAGTGTCGAGAGCTCCTTGCCGTGTTCTTCGAGATCCACTTCCAGTTTCTTGACTTTGTCGCTCAGCTCGTTCTTGGCGGCCTCTGCAGCCTCGGCAGCATCGACGGCCTCCTTGAGCTTGCCGGCATGATCTACAATTAGAGCTTCGAGCGCCTCTTTGTGCTTCTGCTCCAGCTCCTGGGTCCGCCGCGCGACAAGCTTCTCGGTATCTTCATCTTTGCTGCGAAGCTTGGCGGCGAGCGCCTATTCACGAGCGGCAAGATCTTCCTCGTGAGCATCAAGCGTAATGCGGTGCCCCGTCAGGAGAGCATCTTCAGCAGCAATTCTTTGTGTAGCTTCCTCTTGCGCCTTCTCCATGTCAGATTGTTTCAGGAGGATTTATGTCCACTGCTGGCTCACTTGTTCCCGGCCGGCAGTTAACTCTTGGAGGGCCTCGGCGTACCAGACTTGCATTTGTTCGACGCGCCTCTGAAAATCTGCTTCGGCCGCCTCGACAACTGCCATTCTGGAATCCGCTTTCTCTTTCCGGGCACGGTGGAGAGCCTGGAGCTTGCAAAAATTCTCGCCCATGGCCTGAAGGAGCTGATCCTCTTCAGATTTGCCGTTGCCAGCGCTTGGATCATCAACAACCTCGAGCCCGGCAGCAGCGATGATTTCTTCATCAAAGACTTCTCCTTCGGCCGGTGCCCCAATGCTTGCCGTTCCCGGCAAGTTGACAAAAAGGTTCTCGCCAACTTTGAGATATTTGCTGGATGAGGGGACTTCGGATGTTGACGGTTGATCATCAGCAACCGCCTCACCAGTAGCAGGGGGCTCCGTGGCCGGCGCAGCACCTGGCGCTCCTGCAGCAGGAATGCCGTCAGTACGGTCACCAGCCTCCTTGCCGCCCTCTTCAGCAGGCTCTTTGGCGGGTTCCTCCTGTGCGGTCTTGACGGCCTCGACAGTCGCATCTTTGGCGGCCTCGCTGGCGGCGATCCTGTCTGCTTCGGCAGTGGCGTCCCTGGCGGTCTCCTCGATGACAACGTCGACGTCCATGTGTTCCATCACAGGGAATCCTAAAGGACGAAGGAGGGATACAAAATGAGATCAAGATTGAAGTTCGAAGAGACCAAAGAAAGAGAGATAAAGAAAAGAATAACAAGCCCTCTGAGGCAATCAGTTACCTGCGTCGAGCTATTGAGAGGTGGCCTCGCCCCTCCCGGCAACCTCGGTTGCCGGGAGAAGGTTGCCGGTGCCCATGCTTGCCGGCTCCTCCTCAATCAAGATAGGCTCGTCGGTGGGATCTCTTGCCGGGGATGCGCTTCTGGGCGGCGTGGTCGATGGAGGTGGCACGACGGGGGCATCTTCCAATAATTCCCCCTGTTGCCGTTCTTCTCCTGCAAGCCCAGAAATATCAGCGGCAAGAATAGAAACCTCAGCGCCCGCCAGCGGAAAAAGAGTAGTGAACTTACGCTGGGGGTTGCGCTGGGGGCTGCATTGAGGGCTGAGCTCTGGGCTGACGACGACAATTTCTGGCACGCTCGTAGAGCCTGCCGGGGGTTCGTCGCCCGTGGAAGTCTTTGCCCTCTTTGCCATCCTCTCCACCAAGGTTTCTACATCACTGCAGAGACAGTACAAGCAAGTCAATAAGATTGATCCAGGATTGGAAGATAAAGGTTGTGGCAAGGTACTCACTCTTCCCCTTCTCGCTCCGGACTAAAGACAGAGATGTCGAAATCGACCTCCGTTGCAGTGTCTGTGTGGGAAGGTGGAGGAGGGGTCCTAGGTCGCTTGGCTGTAGCGGGCGCCGGGGGTTGGCGTGTTTCCGTCACCTCAGCTTCTGGTGCGGTAGTGCGAAACACCCCTGCCACCTCAGCGGTTGCCGCTGATGTGGGTCTCGCACGCCGCGCAAGTTGCTGTCGAACCCCTTGCCGCGGCGCAGCCTTGCCGGCCGCTTTCTTGCCGGGAGCCTCACTGCTCAAGGAAGGTTGGTTTGCCGGGATGCCAGATGCAGCTTTTCGAAGAACACGCTTTGTCTTCTTCGGGGCTGGGAGCTCTTCTTGCGGTTCTTCTTCAGCCGCATCTTCGTCGGACGAGCTCTCAGCGGCTGTGCTACTCTGTTCCCCGGCAGCTTTGTCCTTCCCGGCAGGATCTTTCTCCACCACTACCTCTGCATCGCTGGTTTCCCATTCTGTGAAGCCAGCGCTGCCAGCCTCCGTGGCAAGATTTGCTTCCTCTGCCCTAGTGGCGATGTATGCCACCTCTTCGTCGGTGGTGGCACGGATGAAGTCTGCTTCTTCCCGGACGCCCCTCTCCGTCAAGTTATCAAAGAACTTCTGTGCCTCTTCCTCTGATGGATCAACCCATGTCGCGTTGAGACTGTGGGCATTGAACAGCGGCATGGTAGCGATAATTGACCCCAGGGCAGAGTTATTGCACAGAGGGACAATCCTTGCCGGCAACCGATGCTTGTTGTCGCGCTGGAACAGCTTTTGACGGAGAGCGCCAAGTTGCATAGCAGTTAAATTGTTGTTCAACCCGGGGCGCAGTCTCATGACGTCTGTTGCGTTACGGTATTCCCAAGCTGGTCTCCCTTTATTCTGCAAGGGGGCTATGCGGCGGCGGAGAAAATCGAAGCCAATCATCTCCATAGTTAACCCGGCAGCTTTCAGGCGAAGAATCCTGCTGGTGGCGATTGTGAGTTTTTCATCTTCATCGGCAAGATTGCTCCAGCCACTACCACGGACCGCTTTCTGTTGCCGGGGGAGACAGAACGGATGGGGATCTGCTTCCTGGATCCAGCACCACTCAGCCCGCCATTCGTCCCACTTCTCGCGGTAGACTCCTTCTGGGTATATTTCCTTATTCCAGGCCCTTGGAATCCAGGCGATAGAACCAGAGAGGGCCTCTTCTTTTTGGATACGAGGGAAAAAGTAGTGGCGGAAAAGGGGAGTGCTGGGAACCACTCCGGCAAAATTTTCACAAAGGTGAGCGAAGATCGACATGCACAGAACCGCATTCGGCGTGAAATCGAGAAGATGGAAGCCGTATGTGTACATGATGTCATTGAAGAAGTCAGAAAATGGAGGACAGAGCCCGCAATAGAAATATGCGACGAAAAAGGGGTATCTGTCCGACCCACTCTTGGAGCAAGAACCTGGAATCACGCGTGTGGCGGGGTGAGCCTGCGTCTCCCTCGCCCACATGCACTGGTACCGCCTCTTCAAAGCTTCCGCATCAAGCGACGGGGCGAAGACGACATACTTCTTCCGCATCTTCACCAGTTCGCTCTCCGGGACATCGGCTTTCGCCTCCTTGCCCTTGCCTTTGCTGGTCTTGGGCGGCATGGCGACTGCAAGGGCGGAAGCCGGGGATGAAGCGGGCATGGAGGCGACGAGCGGGAGAGGGAAAGCTTTGCTCTGAGCTCGAGAGAAGGAAAGCAATGGCGACGGCCAGATTGAAAAGAAGAGGGGGATAAATAGGTTGTGCCTCTGCGGTTTCTCCTTTTTATGGGGAAGGAGCGGGGCCGCCTCTTTTACTCCCCAATGTGAATGCGCCTCTGCAGGCGCGTTGCAGTTGCAGCTTTTGATGCACGCTTCCCATGTCACGCGTTCAGCGCGTGTAGTGGGGGGCACAGTAAACGGGATATTTACGAGCAGTTAATCCCCTGCCACGTGTGCCCGTGCACTGTTTGGGCCTAGCCCAACAATGCCTCGCACTCGTGTGTGGCCTAGGCCCAGGGGCTCCTGTCGGTGTACTAAGTATTGGGCCATTAGTACCCCGTACTTGTGCATGGGCAGTTGCAGCCATACTCGCGGCAAGGCTTGTCGGGGAACAGTTCGAGGTTGATTCAAACCACCAAAGAAATTCTCAAGTCAGAGATATGAGGATCAGCAGATAAGAAGAGCTGGAATCCGGAGGCCAGCGTCCCCGGCAAGATCTTGCCGGGGCGGCCTGCAAAGCCCGGCAAGGCTTGGCGCCCGGGAAGGCTTGGCGCCCGGCAAGATTTTGTTGCTGTGCCACCGCTTTGGCACAGCAACAAGCCCGACATTCTGGGTCCTTCTTTGGATGCGTGGCAACGCGCCAGTGGAGGAGAGCTTAAGCGGTGCTGATGGGATGGCTCCTTTTTCCATCCCCAAGAAAGTGAGGACACCTAAACGGACACCTCACGGTGCATTAAATGCGTTCGTCCTAATCCGTCAGGGGTTAGGTATGATAACCCTGTAGCTACTTTACACCTCAATGTATGTACATTTTGCCACTGTGGTGACCCCTTTGTGATATAAAAGGAGGCCCAAGGCAACTGCTACAGGGGAGGAAGATCTTCTGGCCCATTCTGCATGCGTGGCTGCTCTTTGAACGTACTGTTCATTGCAAGCGCTCCCGGAGCCTGGGCTCAAGAACACTGATAATAACACAAGGCAGGAGTAGGGTTTTACGCTGATTAGCGGCCCGAACCTGGGTAAAATCGCCCCGCGTCGATCATTGGTTCTGCTCTTTGCGCATACCTCTCCCCCCGCCGAATCGTAAAGGGGTCCTTTGGGATCCCATAGGTGTCGCACGCCGACATTGCGTCGGGGTCATCTCGCCAACTATTGCTTCTACAACTATCGCTAACGCATAGTGATAAAGTAAAGCAATTACATGGCATTTGCACTTCATACAATAAAGAGACAACCATAAGGCTCATGCCGGTTGTCGATATTACAAAACATGACCATCTCATACATCAACATATATCACATCATATCTTGACCATATCACATCACAACATACCCTGCAAAAACAAGTTAGACGTCCTCTACTTTGTTGTTGCAAGTTTTACGTGGCTGCAACGGGCTTCTAGCAAGAACCGTTCTTACCTACGGCAAAAACCACAACAGTGCTTCATCAAGTTTGCTGTTTTAACCTTCTTCAAGGACCGGCCGTAGTCAAATTCGATTCAACTAAAGTAGGAGAAACAGATACCCGCCAGCCACCTTTATGCAAAACTAGTTGCATGTCTGTCGGTGGAACCGGTCTCATGTGCGTGGACATGTAAGGTTGGTCCGGGCCACTTCATCCCACAATACCGCTGAATCAAAATAAGACGTTCGTGGTAAGCAGTATGACTATCACCGCCCACAACTCTTTGTGTTCAACTCGTGCATATCATCTACGCATAGACCTGGCTCGGATACCACTGTTGGGAAAAGTTGCATGGAAAACAAAAAAAAATCTACGCACACGCAAGATCTATCAAGGACATGCATATCAACGAGAGGGGAGAGTGTGTCTACGTACCCTCGTAGACCGTAAGCAGGAGCGTTTGTCAACGCGGTTGATGTAGTCGAACTTCTACGCGTTCCAACCGATCGAGCACCGAACGTACGGCACCGAACGTACGGCACGCGTTCAGCACACGTTCAGCTCGATGACGTCCTCCGCCTTCTTGATCCAGCAAGACAGCGAGGTAGTGGATGAGTTTCAGCAGCACGACGGCGTGGTGACGGTGATGGTGAAGCTATCTCCGCAAGGCTTCGCCTAAGCACTACGAAAATATGACCGGGGGTGTAAACGATGGAGGGGGCGTCGCACACGGCTAAGACAATGTTGTGTTGTGCTAGGCGCCCCCCCCCCACATATATATATATATATATATATATATATATATATATATATATATATATATATATTATATATATATATAGGTGAGAGGGAGGGAGGAGCAGCCAAGGGAGGCGCCCCAAGTAGGTCGAATCCTACTTGGGGTCCTCCCCTAGCCCCCCCCCCCCCCCCTTTTCATATATAGGTGCGGGGAAAGGCAGGGGAGGGAGGCGCCCCCCTCCCTTTCCTTTCTCCCATGAGAAGGGGAAGGCAGGAGGGGCTAGCCCTCCCCCCTTTCCTTCCCTAGGGCTAGCCGGCCAGAGAGAGGGGCGCACCAGCCCCTGTGGGCTGGTCTGTCCTCTCCTTGGCCCATTAAGCCCATATACCTACCGGGGGGTGTCCGGAACCCCTTCTGGTGACCCGATGACTACCCGGTGCATCCCGAAACTCTTCCGGTGTCCGAATATCATCGTCCTATATATCAATCTTTACCTCTCGACCATTTCGAGACTCCTCGTCATGTCCGTGATCTCATCCGGGACTCTGAATAACATTCGGTCACCAAATCATATAACTCATATAACACTATATCGTCAACGAACGTTAAGCGTGCGAACCCTACGGGTTCGAGAACTATGTAGACATGACCGAGACACCTCTCCGGTCAATAACCAATAGCGGAACCTAGATGCCCATATTGGCTCCTACATATTCTATGAAGATCTTTATCGGTTGAACCGTTATGACAACATACGTAATTCCCTTTGTCCATCGGTATGTTACTTGCCCGAGATTCGATCGTCGGCTCTATACCTAGTTCAATCTCGTTACCGGCAAGTCTCTTTACTCATTTTGTAATACATCATCTTGCAACTAATTCATTAGTTACTTTGCTTACAAGGATTCTTATGATCTGTATTACCGAGAGGGCCCAGAGATACCTCTCCGATACTCGGAGTGACAAATCCTAATCTCGATCTATGCCAACTCAACAAACACCTTCGGAGATACCTGTAGAGCATCTTTATGATCACCCAGTTACGTTGTGATGTTTGATAGCACACAAGGTATTCCTCTGGTATCCGGGAGTTGCATAATCGCATAGTCGAAGGAATATGTATTTGACATGAAGAAAGCAATAGCAATAAACTGAACGGTCATTATGCTAAGCTAACGGATGGGTCTTGTCCATCACATCATTCTCCTACTGATGTGATCCCGTTATCAAATGACAACACATTTCTATGGTTAGGAAACCTTAACCATCTTTGATCAACGAACTAGTCTAGTAGAGGCTTACTAGGGACACGGTATTTGTTTATGTATTCACACATGTATTTAAGTTTCCGATCAATACAATTCTAGCATGAATAATAAACCTTTATCATGAATAAGGAAATATAAAATAACAATTTTATTATTGCCTCTAGGGCATATTTACTTCAAGTGTTTAGTAGCAAAGTAATATGGAAGTAACGGTAACGGTGGCAAAAGTAACAGTAGCAGTTAGTAGTGATTGTAATAGCAGTAGCAACGAAAGTAACTTAGCAAAGATCAATATGTGAAAAGCTCGTAGGCATTGGATCGGCAATGATAATTGTGTTGGATGGTATTCATCATGTAGCAGTTATAACCTAGGGTGACACATAACTAGCTCCAATTCATCAATATAATGTTGGCATGTATTCCGTATATAGTCATACGTGCTTATGGAAAGAACTTGCATGACATCTTTTGTCCTACCCTCCCGTGGCAGCGGGGTCCTAATGGAAACTAAGGGATATTAAGGCCTCCTTTTAATAGAGAATCGGAACAAAGCATTAGCACTTAGTGAATACATGAACTCCTCAAACTACGGTAATCACCGGAAAGAATCCCAATTATTGTCACCTTGGGGTATGCGGATCATAACTCGTAATAGGTGTCTACAACTTGCAAGATAGGATCAAGAACACACATATATTCATGAAAACATAATAGGTTTAGATCTAAAATCATGGCACTCGGGCCCTAGTGACAAGCATTAAGCATAGCAAAGTCATAGCAACATCAATCTCAGAACATAGTGGATACTAGGGATCAAACCCTAACAAAACTAACTCGATTACATGATAAATCTCATGCAACTCATCACCGTCCAGCAAGCCTACGATGGAATTACTCACTCCAGGCGGTGAGCATCATGAAATTGGTGATGGAGGAAGGTTGGTGATGATGATGACGACGAATCCCCCTCTCCGGAGCCCCGAACGGACTCCAGATATGCCCTCCCCATGAAGAACAGGAGGTGGCGGCGGCTCTGTATCGTAAAACACGATGAATACTTCTCTCTGATTTTTTTCTCCCCGAATAGGGTTATATAGAGTTGGAGTTGAGGTCGGAGGAGGTCCAGGGGGCCCACAAGCCCTCTAGGCGCGCCCCCCAGGCTTGTGGCCTCTGGGTGGACCCCCTCTGGTTAATTCTTGCGCCAGTATGTTTTACATATTCCACAAAAATTCTCCGTAAATTTTCAGGTCAATCCAAGAACTTTGATTTCTACACAAAAATAACACCATGGCAATTCTGCTGAAAACAGCGTCAATTCGGGTTAGTTCCATTTAAATCATGCCAATTAGAGTCCAAAACAAGGGCAAAAGAGTTTGGAAAAGTAGATACGATGGAGACGTATCAGCAGGAAGACACGCATGTATCATTGCTATTAAGGATAACAAGATGGGGGATGTTCCTACATGAATAGATCTCGTCTACATCATGTCATCGTTCTTATTGCATTACTCCATTTTTCCATGAACTTAATACACTAGATGCATGCTGGATAGCGGTCGATGTGTGGAGTAGTAGTAGTAGATGCAGGCAGGAGTCGGTCTACTAATCTCGGACGTGATGCCTATATATTGATCATTGCCTTGGATATCATCATAATTATTCGATCTTCTATCAATTGCCCAACAGTAATTTGTTTACCCACCGTGTGCTATTTTCTCGATAGAAGCCACTAGTGAAATCTACGGCCCCCGGGTCTATTCTTTATCATATTTGCTTTGAGATCTATTTTTATTCGCTTTTATTTTCAGATCTATTATTACAAAAACCCAAAAATACCTTGCTGCACTTTTTTGTTACTTATTTTATTTCACGTTTTATCGAGATCTACTTATCCAAACTACACAATTTTTATCTAGTCAACTTGACAATTTCTGGCGCCGTTACCCATAAAGGGATTGACAACCCCTCATAAGCGTTGTGTTGCAAGTATTTGTTCTTTGTGTGCAGGTACCGTTTACATAGTGTTGCTTGGTTCTCCTACTGGATTGATACCTTGGTTTCATAGCTGAGGGAAATACCTACCGTAGCTGTGCTGCATCATCCCTTCCTCTTTGGGGAAATACCGACGTAGTTCAAGCGACATCAAAAGGAATTTTTGCGCCGTTGCCGGGGAGACATCATCAACATCTATTAGGTTCCTAATCACAAATCTCATCTCCTTGCAATTTACATTATTGGCCATTTCCCTCTCGTTTTCATCTCCCCCACTTCACAAAAATTTGTCGTTTTATTCGCCCTCTTTTTCATTCGCCGTTTTCTCGTCAGATCTGTTTTTGTGTGCAATCTTGTTTGCATAGTCACGATGACTCAAGAAAACACCAAGTTGTGTGATTTTTCCAATACCAATAATAATGATTTTATTAGCACTCCGATTGCTCCTCCTGCCACTAGTGTGGAATCTTGTCATATTAATGCCGCTTTGTTGAATCTTGTTATGAAAGATCAGTTTTCCGGTACTCCTAATGAGGATGTCGCATCCCATCTAAACACATTCGTAGAATTATGCGATGTGCAAAAGAAAAAAGATGTGAACAATGATATTGTGAAGTTTAAATTATTTCCTTTCTCTTTGAGGGATCGTGCAAAAATTTGGTTTTCTTCTTTGCCTCGTAATAGTATCGATTCTTGGGATAAGTGCAAAGATGCTTTCATTACTAAGTATTTTTTTCCCGTGAAAATTATTTCCCTTAGAACTCAAATCATGAATTTTAAGCAACTTGAGCATGAACATGTTGCACAATCTTGGGAAAGAATGAAGTTGATTCTAACAAATTGTCCTACTCATGGTTTAAATCTTTGGATGATCATACAAAAAAATTATGCGGGATTGAATTTTGTTTCTAGAAATCTTTTAGATTCCGTCGTGGGTGGTACTTTTATGGAGATTACTTTGGGTGAAGCTACTAAATTTCTTGATAATATTATGGCAAATTATTCACAATGGCATACTGAAAGAGCACCTACTAGTAAAAAAGTTAATTCGGTTGAAGAAATTAGTACTTTCAGTGAAAAAGTTGATGCTCTTATGAAATTGGTTGCTAATAAAAGTGCTCCTATTGATTTTAATGATGTGCCTTTGTCTACTTTGATTGAGCAAAATAGTGATCCCGTAGATGTGAATTTTGTCTCGCGAAACAATTTTAATAACAATGCTTATAGAGGTAATTTTAATCCTAGGCCTTTTCCCGGAAATTCCTCTAATAATTATGGTAATTCCTATGGTCATTCTTCTTACAATAATAATAGGAACACCTCTGATCTTGAGAATAATATTAAAGAATTTATCAATGCTAAAAAGGTTTTCAATACTACGATAGAAGAAAAGTTGAATAAGATTGATGATATGTCTAGGAGCATTGATAGAATTTCTCACGATGTAGAAAATCTCAAGTTGAAATTTTTTGTACCCAAGGTAGATGAATCAATTAAAGCTTTATATGTTTCTATGGATGAAAGTAAGAAAAGAACCGCCATGCTTAGAGCTAAAAGATAATTTTTAGAAAGAGCGTTTTCTAGTGATTGCTTTCATAAAAATGATGAAGATCTTAAAGTGATTGGTGTTTCTTCTATTGATTCCTTGTTTAGTAAAATTAAAATTGATGATAAAGGGACTGAAGAAGAGTCAACTTTAGTTAGAAGGAGTCCCGATAATTTGGAGGGTGAAATTCTTGATGAAAAAATTGATAAAAGTGGGTTTGGAGAGGTCAAAACTTTAACTAGTAATGTGTCCACTCTTTTGGATTACAAAGACTTTAATTATGATAATTGCTATTTGATTGATTGTATTTCTTTATTGCAGTCCATGATAAATTCACCTCATGCTTATGAACAAAATAAAGCTTTTACTAAACATATTGTTGATGCCATGATGAAAGCTTTGGAAGAAAAATTGGAGTTAGAGATTTCAATTCCTAGAAAATTGCATGATGAATGGGAACCTACTATCAAAGTCAAGATTAAAAATTATGAGTGTTTTGCTTTATGTGATTTGGGTGCTAGTGTTTCCACAATTCCGAAATCTCTATGTGATGTGCTTGGTCTTACCGATATTGAAGAATGTTCTCTTAATTTGCACTTTGCCGATTCTACTATTAAAAAGCCTTTGGGAAGAATTAATGATGTTCTTATTCTTGCAAATAGGAATTATGTGCCCATAGATTTTATTGTTCTTGATATTGATTGCAATCCGTCTTGTCCAATTATACTTGGTAGACCATTTTTACTTACTATTGGTGCCGTGATTGATATGAAAGAGGGCAATATTAAATTTCAATTTCCACTAAGAAAGGGTATGGAACACTTCCCTAGAACAAGAATTAAGCCACCATATGGATCAATCATGAGGGCATCCTATGGATCTAAAACTACAAATGACAATACTTGAATCTATGCATTATGCCTAGCTAGGGGCATAAAACGATAGCGCTTGTTGAGAGGCAACCCAATGAATAAAATTTATTTTTACCTTTTTCTTTCTGTTCTTGATTGTTTGAAAAATTATGCCTCTGTTATGATTGTGTTTTTTATGTTTTAATTAGTGTTTGTGCCAAGTAAAGCATTTGGGATCATCTTGGGTGATAGGTGATTTGATCTTGTTGGAAAACAGAAACTTTTGCGTCTAGTAAAATAATTTTGTAAAATCACATAAGCGACTAAAAATTCTGAATTTTTTACACAAGATTTATATACAAATTACCTACGTTTCCTAATTTTTCAGAATTTTTGGAGTTATAGAAGTATGGTTAGAGTACAGATTACTACAGACTGTTCTGTGTTTGACAGATTCTGTTTCCGTTGCATTGTGTGCTTATTTTGATGAATCTATGGACTATATTGGAGGGTATAAGACATGGTAAAGTTAGAATACAGTAGATATAATGCAATAAAAAAATATGAATGGGTTTTCAATAGTACTTAGAGTGGTGATTTGCTTTATTATACTAACGGATCTCACGAAGGTTTTGTTAAGTTTTGTGTGATTGAAGTTTTCAAGTTTTGGGTGAGATCACGATGGATGAAGGAATAAGGAGTGAAAAGAGCCTAAGATTGGGGATTCCCCATGGCACCCCAAGATAATATTCAAGGAGAACTAAGCAACTAAGCATGGGGATGCCTCGGAAGGCATCCCCTCTTTCTTCTAACGACCATCGGTATTTTACTTGGAGCTATATTTTTATTCGTCACATATCATGAGTTTTGCTTGGAGCATCTTGTATTATATGAGTCTTTGTTGTTTTGCTTTATAGTTTGTCACAAGTATCCTTGTTGGACACACCTATTTGAGAGAGCCAAAATTATGCTATGATTTGATAGAATTGATCTTTATGCTTCACTTAAATTTTTTGATCTATGGAATTGCTCTAGTGCTTCACTTATATCTTTTTGAGCACGGTGTGCTTTAATATTTTTGAAGAAATGATCTCATGCTTCACTTAGATTAATTTGAGAGTTAGTAAATTTTTGAAGAAATTCTCTCATGCTTCACTTATATTATTTTGAGAGACGAAAAATTTTATGCTCATGTTCTTCACTTAGATTTGTTTGAGCTTGTCAAAAGCAATTGCAATATATGAAACTAGTCCCAAAGTGATAGATATTCAAGAGGGATATAATAAAAACTTTCATGAAGATCATTGGACAAAATAAACTTGATTCTTTGTAATAGTTTTGAGATATGATGATAGTGATATGTGAGTCATGTTGGTGAGTAATTATGCTTTAGTAAGAATATTGGTGTTAAGGTTTGTGATTCCCTATGCAAGCTTGAAAGTCAATAGTTATGCAATGAAATTACATACTACTTGTGGTGCATTATTCGGTGTTAGTTATGCTTAATGCTCGCTTATGTGATTTTTCGTTTCTTGGTTGGTTGCTTCTCAATCTTTTTGCTAGCCTCCACTTGTACTAAGTAGAAATACTACTTGTGCATCCAACATCTTTAAACCCGGTTTTGCCATATAAGTCCACCATACCTACCTATATGCGGTATTTCCATGCAGTTCTAAGCAAATTTGTATGTGCCATCTCTAATTTTCAAAATAAATTTCCTTTTTGTGTGCTCATACCGCTCATGAAGCGGCAGGGGTGGCCAATATTTTCCATGCTAGATGTGTTATTCTCAAGATGAGTGTTTATTCACTTGTCATTGCACGAGAGTGCGGCGGTAATAGGGATGCCAAGTCCTGAAATGAAAAAGAAATTTACTTTATGTTGTCAAATAATAAATTTCTTGGAAAGTGTTGGTATGGAAGGCACCCATGGATACAGCTAGCCATGGATTGTGAAAGAATGATGGAAAAAGGAATAAACTTTATTTTCTGTTTGGGAACCGCATATGATATATCTAGCATGGAAAGTGTTGGGAATTACTCGGTCGTTTTCGTTGACGGGAAAAGTATGCCTCTCAAAAATTGTATCTCTCAATTTAAGCTTTGAGCTCTGGCACCTCTACAAATCCCTACTTCCCTCTGCGAATGGCCTATCTATTTACTTTATGCAATTTTATTTTTGTCTCCATCTTCTCTTATAAAGCACCAACTAAGGGGCACTATGATCATACTTGAGCATTGGATGTAGCTAATATGTGCGTGTGTTTCATGAATGCATCAATGATTGAGCATGATGGGCTAGGGATAACTTTCTTTAGTGTTGATATTTTGAAAGACATGGTTGCTTGTTGATATGCTTGAGTATTGAAATCTTCATGTCAAAACTAGACTATTGCTTTGAACCATATAAAAGTCCAAATGTCCATGCTACAAAAGAAAAGAATATGTGATGAACATGTTAGGCAGTATTTCACATCAAAAATTCTGTTTTTTTCATTTACCTACTCGAGGACGAGTAGAAATTAAGCTTGGGGATGCTGATACGTCTCCAACGTATCTATAATTTTTGCTTGTTCCATGTTGTTATATTACCATTCTTGGATGTTTTACAATCATTTTATAGCAACTTTATATTATTTTTTGGGACTAACCTATTGACATAGTGCCCAGTGCCAGTTGCTGTTTTTTGCTTGTTTTTTACTTCACAGAATATCAGTACCAAACGGAGTCCAAACGCAGCGAAACTTTTTGGAGAATTTTTTTGGACCAGAAGACACAAGATGGGCCAAAGAAGTACTAGAGGGGAGGCCCGAGGTGGGCACAACCCACCAGGGCGCGCCCAGGGGGGTTGTGCCCCCCTCGGTGGCCTCCCGCACCGCCTCTTCGCCCTATAAATCCCCAAATATTCCAGAAACCCTAGGGGAGTCGACGAAACACAATTCCAGCCGCCGCAAGTTCCAGAACCACGAGATCCAATCTAGACACCATCACGGAGGGGTTCATCATCCTCATTGGTGCCTCTCCGATGATGCGTGAGTAGTTCATCATAGACCTACGGGTCCGTAGGCAGTAGCTAGATGGCTTCCTCTCTCTCTTTTGATTCTCAATACAATGGTCTCTTGGAGATCTATTTGATGTAACTCTTTTTTGCGGTGTGTTTGTTGGGATCCGATGAACTTTGAGTTTATGATCAGATCTATATCCATGAATATTATTTGAGCCTTCTTTTGATCTCTTATATGAATGATTATTTATAGCCTCGTATTTCTTCTTCGAATCTTTGGTTTAGTTAGGCCAACTAGATCGATTTTTCTTGCCATGGGAAGAGGTGCTTTGTGATGGGTTCGATCGTGATGTGTTCTTTCCCAGTTATAGAAGGGACAGCAAGACACGCATGTATCGTTGCTATTAAGCATAACAAGATAGGGGCTATTCCTACATGAATAGATCTCGTCTACATCATGTCATCATTCTTATTGCATTACTCCGTTTTTCCATGAACTTAATACACTAGATGCATGCTGGATAGCGGCGATGTGTGGAGTAGTAGTAGTAGATGAAGGCAGGAGTCGGTCTACTAATCTTGGACGTGATGCTTATATATTGATCATTGCCTTGGATATTGTCATAATTATTCGATCTTCTATCAATTGCCCAACAGTAATTTGTTTACCCACCGTGTGCTATTTTCTCGAGAGAAGCCACTAGTGAAATCTACGGCCCCGGGGTCTATTCTTTATCATATTTGCTTTGATATATATTTTTATTCGCTTTTATTTTTAGATCTATTATTAAAAAAACCAAAAAATACCTTGCTGCACTTTTTTGATACTTATTTTATTTCGCGTTTTATCGAGATCTATTTATCCAAACTACACATTTTTTATCCAGTCAACTTGACAATTTTTGGCGCTGTTACCCATAGAGGGATTGACAACCCCTCATAAGGGTCGGGTTGCAAGTATTTGTTCTTTGTGTGCAGGTACCGTTTACATAGTGTTGCTTGGTTCTCCTACTAGATTGATACCTTAGTTTCATAACTGAGGGAAATACCTACCGTAGCTGTGCTGCATCATCCCTTCCTCTTTGGGGAAATACCGACGTAGTTCAAGCGACATCACCGGCCCAGGCGGGCGTGGCTACAGTGCGTCCTGTGCCCCCGCCCGGGGCGGACGGTGTCCAGGCGGCGCAACCCTGTAGCTGGGCGGCACCAGCCGCCCCGTGACGTGGGACGAGGCGTGCCACAGTGCCTTGCAGCCAGCCGGCCCCGTGCCCAGCGGCCCCGACGCGGCCCGCGCCCGGCGGACCCGGCTGCCCCCACCGCCGGCTCCCAGAGGATGACACCAGGGCCCCGTGCCCCTGTAATCTTACCATTGGAACCCCAGGGGGCCAGCCTATAAGACCCCCCGGTACCCCTCCAAGCAGAGGGTCTTCCCCCGGTTGCCCGGTCAGTAGAACACACCCACACACACTCCCACGCACTCACCGGAGAGGCAAGACGGAGGCCTAGCCCTTCTTTCTCCTCCACCCAAATAGCTCCAAGAGCAACCCTCTAACTAGTGCATATCATCCATTCGGCAAAACTAGGGGTGTTACCTCCCACGGAGGGCCCCGAACCTGGGTACGTCTCGTGTCACGCACCCGCGCGTGCCAACCTCGCCTCTAGAACCCACCGGCGTCCTCATGTAGCCCCCCACTTTTAGCCATCCCATGGCATCTGCCGTGAGATCACCACGACACCATCAGGGCGAAGCAATCTCGTGTGATATGGTAAGAAGAGAACAAGGACATGTCAGCACACACATGCATATTGGCCCCTATGTCAACCCACCAATCAGTGGACTGATAAACTAAAAGTAAGGTAAACAAATTACCATACCCAGTTGCCCCATCACTGTTGCTCATAGTCACATTGACAGACTTGGAGTCATGTCCTAGCTTCTTGTACTTGTTTGGGCACTTGTTTGCCCAATGTTCCTCCGAACCACAAGTAAAGTAGCCATCTCTCTTTTTACTTTCTTCACCCTTCTTGAAGGTAGTATTCTGCTGGACAGTGTTCTTTCCCTTGAACCCGTGGAAATTCTTCTGCACCACATTGGCACTGGAAGAACTCTCTTCCCCCTTTATGTGTGAGTCCTTTGCTCTCGAGTTCTGCTCAACACTTAGATGACTGATGACATCCTCAACAGAGAATTCACGTCTCAAGTGCTTGAGAAAAGTAGCAAAGTTCCTCCATCCAGGAGGGAGTTTTGCAATAATGTAACCCGCGACAAACTTGTCCGGTAACTCACACTTTAAGAGCTCTAGCTCCTTAGCGATGCACTGTATCTCATGAGCCTGGTCCAATACAGAACGGTTATCAACCATCCTGTAATCATGGAACTGCTCCATAGCATACAGTTCGCTTCCAATATCGGTTGCACCGAACTTAACTTCGAGCGCATCCCACAAGTTTTTGGCAACCCTCATATGAATACATGCGTCAACCAACATGTCTCCAATCACACTCAAAATTGCTCCCACAAAGATGGCGGTTGCCTCCCTAAAGCCTTCTCCTGTTCAGAAGCAATCGTTTCCGTGGGAGGCATTAACTTGGAACACGTTCATCGTTGTGAGCCACAAGGTGGTCCTTGTCTGCCAACGCTTAAAATGTGTTTCGGTAAACTTTTCTAGTTTCAGCATAGCGGCAAAGCCTTGAATCGAAAAGTGCCTAAAATAAGGTTTTTGGGTTGTTGAAAATATTAGCACCTTTTCAATTAATCCAATCCATGAGTAAACAGTAAGCATGGCAATCACGGTATGCAACTCATACTGATACCCAATGTTCGGAATGTCGCTTCTCGGTAAATTAACAGTCGACCCAAGATAAGAGATAAATCGGCTTATCATCTGATTTATCGATTTTATCGGTCGACTATTTATCGGCAAGGTTTTTTAAAAATCTCAGGTTTTGTATCATCGGGATCAATCAACACGGAAAACTTGTAAGCCATGTCATCCGTATTCCTCTTAACGACTTGAGATGTATCAGAAGTAGCCATCTACACAAACAGGAGGCATCAAGACCACAAAAGCTCAACTAAAATAAAAAAATCAGGAGCTAAATCAGTTGGGTCCCACATATTTACTGGTGAATATTGGCAAATATCGGCGAATATTGGTGATAAACCGGTTGTCTGACCGATATATCGATCAGATCGATAAATACCAGTGATATTCACTTATCTTATCGATCAAACCCTGATAAGTGATAAATCGGCCGATTTATCGGCTTACCTGCCGATATTTTGAACAGTGCTGATACCTAAGCATGTGAGCACGTACAGTACATAGAAATGACACATCTATGAATACAACATATACGACTAGCACATGAACGAGTAAGTGAGGGATGAAAAAATCATACCCTCTGGTTGGCCAGGCCAACATGGCGGCGGCGACAGCCTCAACATCATCCATGGCCTTCTTCTTGGCGGCGGCATCGTTGGCCATGGGGTCGAAGCAGGGGAAATAGTCGAAGCAGAGGAGGACGGAGAAAGATCGGGAGCAGTCGCGCTAAGACGCTCCCCAAAAACCTTATTACCGTTCTCCCGGGCAGGATCTCGAACGACGGGGTTCCAGAGGCACCTGCTCTCCTGACCAACCGTGCACGTGGCCGTCGGGATGGGATCGCCGTGACGAGGCGAGGCGTGGCGAAGCGCGCGTGTATCACTCCTCTTCCCAAGCCCCAATGGCAAGTGGTAAAGCGGCCCTTATAAAGGGGTCTCAACTCTCTTCAACTAGTAAGGTGGTACTAAATTTTTCACCACCTGCCATATACCTACATGGACCTCAAGATTAACCAGGAATCATTGTTTATATGAACCCAAGGCCCATCTATGATTCAACAAGTACTTCTAAACTTTATGCCGCACATGTGTGCAGATCGATCATTATATAAGTTGATTTTTGCTAATAGATGTCCAAACGAGTAACCTGAGATTCACCATAATAAGTTTAGAAAAAAGAAGGATCACGCCTACCTTGAGATTCCTGTCACCAACAGTCGTCAATATTGATATCGAGTATACCCACAAAAAAGTAGTAATATTGATACGAGTAGTTTCAATCTTTTTAGAAAGAAGGCCTAGGCCCGACGTTAAATTATTGACGTGGTGATAAGTAGGAAAAGCAAAAAAAATACACAGCACAAGGTACATGATGTTGAAGGATCAACTTACAAGACATCAAACAAACCAAGCAATCTAAAAAAACACAAGAAACGCCACTTGATCATCGAAGTCCTCAGCCACCAAGCGAGACACCGATGACACAGAGGAAGATGATGAACACAAAGCGAGCACTGTTTAGGAGGGAGATCACGCCATTGTCTACCACAATATGGATGGAACAAGTCAAAATGGCTTTTTGTCTCCACCACTGAAAAGGGCCCACCTGCCCTCTCACCCTGGATCGAAGGGTGCCGCACCGTCGCCCGGTGGAGTCACTCACCCCTGAGCTCGAATGGAAGCAACCGACAACCGAGGAGGGCAAAAACCCAGCACAATCACCCGCCCAAGACGAACTAGACGAAGGATCAACACCACCGCCGCCCACGCACACCACTTGGGCTGACATAAGTGACCGGAGTGGCACTTCGGAAGGTGGCCTAGGAAGGGCTCCGCAGATGCAAAACCCCAAACCACCACCAAACATCCGCTGTCGGTAACCAAGTAAACTCGCATCCCCAATTTCCCACAGTGGCGCCTCCAAAAAGGGGACACCACACAAGCGTTGCCGCCGCCAAATCCGAAAAGGATTGGGTTTTCACCCGGGAACCAAGGGGGAAGGGAAGGGCCCTCAACGGCGCCTCCAAGGAGGAAGGCAACTCCCACATGCGCCACCGCCATCGTGGTCGTTCACAATCCAGAGATTTCTCCCGAAACCCTAACCCCTCCATGAGCCAACTAATGCCGGATCCGGCGACCAAAGGTTGACACGAACTGGATCCGGAAGCGGAGCACTTGGCACGGGAGCAACCTTCAGATAAGACACGGGAGAACGCCAAGACGCTCCTGAGCCACAGCGACCCCCAGCTCACCACTCGCCGCTCGTGCGGCCGGCAGGAGCAGACAACACCAGCGCGCGCCACCCACCGCAGGGCAGCGCCACCAGCCATGCCCGAGGCCATCGCCTCAGATCCAAGAAGAACTACCCTCACCTGTTGCCCACCTGCAGCAGGCCGCAAGGGCGCAGCCACCCCAGCTGCCGCACGGGCACAACACCACCGCAGTCTGCATCCAAACCCAACGCCAGTTTCCAATCTTGTATGGCAAAAATGATTTGTGAACTGCAATCAACCAAACTCTCAGTTCTTTTTCTTTTTAGGGAGTTTTTTTTAGTCTGCATCCAAACCCAACACCTGTTTCCAACCTTGTATGGCAGAAATGATATATGAACTGCAATCAACCAAACTCTCAGTTTTGTTCCATTTTAGGAGAGTTTTTTTTTCTACATGCAGGGACAGCCATCCAGAGCACTAAGCAGCAACACGAAGAGTCTTTTGTTTTGTTTGAGTTATAAACATAAAACACATTGGCATATACTAGCAAAACGGTCCGTGCGTTGCAACAGCAGAAAAAAAAAATCATAATCTCCAATGGCCACGAGCACATTTTGCTGCATCACCGAGATACATTATCACTCTCATTTTCGTGAAATCGTGAATTTTTTTTTTAAATCAAGAACTTTTTTTATACTCGTGAACATATTTGAAATCGAGAACATTTTTCAAGTACATGAACATTTATACAGATTTTCTAACATTTTCTAAAATTAGGAACATTTTTTTAATTCATCAATATTATATACTATTTGCAAACATTTTTATAAAATTGTGCACATTTTTTAAAATATTTTTCTTGAATCGGCGAACATTTCTAGAATTGACGAACTTTTTTAGAAATTGGTGGCATTTCGAAATTCCCAAACATTTTTTTATTTAACGAATATTTTTTGAAATCCATGACCATTTTTTGAATCAGCAAACATTTTATGAATCAATAAACTATTTTGTAAGTCACGAATAGTTTTTGAATTTTTAGGATATTTTTCAATTCATGAACATTTTTTGAATTGGCAAAATTTTGTTCAATTTATTAATACATGATTTTTTTTAAATCATGAACATTTTTTGATTTTCCAAACATTTGTTTTAAAAATTGCAAACATTTTTAAAAGCCATGAATATTTTTTGAATCCACAAACATTTATGAATTATCAAAATTTTAAAAACAAAGACGAAAAAGAAAAATGAAAAAAAAATTCAGAAGCAGGCTACTCGGGCATGGGGCCTTTGGGATCATGAGTTCCGATCCCACAAAGCACAGATATTATTTGCTACTCTCTAGTCTGCAGAAAGAGGGTGCAATGCAGACCCTCCTAACATATTTTATTTGACATATGTAGCCAGTTTAAATGGGATAAACACACACACACATGCACACACACACACACACACACACACACACACACACACACACAATAAATATAATATATATATATATATATATATATATATATATATATATATATATATATATATATATATATATATATATATTATATATACACACTTGCTAGTCCTTAGTCTGCAGGGAAAAAAAGGTACACTTGCAGGCCCTTCTAACATATTTTATTTAACATATGTAGCCAATTTAAATGAGGTAGAAAACATTATATTACATAGCAATTAATTAGATTAATTAAGATTATGCCCTGAAAAAGAATTTATATTAGTTAACAGGAGCAACTAATAGCACGGTTGGAAACTAAGCATTTTTCTAGTCAAATTACATATATGAATTATTTTAATCTGAGTTATGGTTGAAAAGTTATAGCACGATAATTTTAACGTATTCTCTATAAATAATAAAGACCATGGATCTAAACAGGCTGAAAATAGAGTGAACTGGGCCTACTGCAGCTGAATGCGGAATACTAACCAGTATCCAGGTGCGCGCTACAGTGGATACAGAAGTTGGGCCGAAGCCTAATAGATAAAGAGAAAGGAGAGGGGCTTAATACTGGACCATCGATTATTTAAAACAAACACCAGGGGGCTTTTTATAAAATATACGATGGCCCGTATTTTATTAGTACTAGTAAACGTACCCGTGCGTTGCAACGGAGAAAAAAAACACTCCTCATACACACTCAACGAAATCAACAAATCCCTTGAAATATTTGACGTTGTCATACGAGAAACAACATGATAAGTGATGTTGCATGAAGGCATAAATGTAAGATGATATTTTAAGTATACTAAAGGTATGGCCAATTTATTAGACACACCGTTAGCATATGTACATCCCCTATGCTGTCAATATTAGATTTTATAAGAGCATCAGACTATCCTATCTAGTCAATTTAAATGAGTAGAAAACATATATAATATGCATTTTCAAAATACACCATAGAAATAAAAGTATTAATTAAGGGCACATCCTAAACATAATTTTAGAAAAAAATTACCATGCAGGTTAATACTCCCTCCATCCCAAAATAAGTGTCTCAATTTTGTACTAACTTTAGTACAAATTTGTACTAATCTTGAGACACTTATTTTGGGACGGAGAGAGTAGCATATTTGGAATCTGCACATTTTTCTGAACCACTCCCGTATATAACATGTTTAATTTGGATTTAGGATTTGAAATATATGATTTTTACAAAAGCATTTAAATCTGTCAAAAAGGAAAAAAAGTCAAAAATAGAGTAGCTAGGCTGAAACTGCAATATTGTCCACAGATGGACTTGGGTGAGGTAATTTTATCCTACGCCAACAGAAACTGGAGAGAAAATGCACGACAAAGACCAAGATTCAAACTTGGGTCTCCTCTCTCGAGTGGTTAGGCTCAATCCACCAGACTACGTCAACGGATGTGAAGCATTTGGGGCCTCGCTGTAAATAAACAATAATGCCGGCGGCGACTTAGAAGAAAAAAAGAATCATTTTTTCTACTTACGGGTGACATAAAGAGTGACATAAGGGGTAATTACTGATAACTTCAGGGGTAAATCTGATGACGGACGGACAGAAGCAATAGCCGCTTTATTATTAGGTAGAGATAGAGATATACATATAGCCTATATGTATAGATATAGATAGATAGATTAATTTTTTTGAGGATCAGGTAGAGAAATGTTGGTCATGCTGGGCCTAGTCCAATATCCATCCACCATATACAAAGCTTATGTGGGCCCAAATCCTATTCGGCGCCTTTAGCGCCCAATACTAGTCATTTCACTAACGGGCGCATACCCCCTCATCGCGTTTGGGCCAGCCCATTTTTATTTTTCTTCTCTGTTTCTAAAGCGCAAAAATTATGCGAGAGCCAGGATTCGATCTCACGACGATGTGTTCACAGCTGGACGCAACAACCACCGTACCACTTCAGTTGTTGTGTTTACTTACATGCTTTTTTTCTTTTGTTCTTCTGTATGTTTGTTTTCTTTTTTCTGTCCCCTTTTTTTTTATTTTTCCAAGTTCGAGAAACCTTTTTTCTTCATGAATTTTTTCTGCAAAATCGATATGTTTTTGTCAAATTCGAAGAACTTTTTTCAAACTCGATGACCCTTTTTTCAAATTTCGATGAACTTTTTCAAATTTGGTGAACTTTTTTTCAAATTCAACAGTTTTTTTTCAAATTTGATGAACTTTTTGTTTCAACTTCGGTGAAATTTTTGCAAATCCGATGAATTTTTTTCTCAAATCCGGTGAACGTTTTTCAAATTTGATGAACTTTTTGTTTCAAATCGGTGA
Organism: Thinopyrum elongatum; assembly: GCA_011799875.1. Lineage (NCBI taxonomy): Eukaryota > Viridiplantae > Streptophyta > Magnoliopsida > Poales > Poaceae > Thinopyrum > Thinopyrum elongatum. Next base: position 396,808,800 of record CM022300.1, read on the forward strand.
ACCTTTTTCAAATCCGATGAACTTTTTTCTAAAATCCGCTGATCTTTTTTCAAATTTGATTAACTTTTTTTAATTCGATGAACTTTTTTAAAAATCCAGTGAACTTTTTTTCAAATCTAATGAACTTTTATCAAATACCATGAAATTTGTGTCAAATTTGATGAGCTGTTTTTTATAATTGATGAACTTTTTCAAATTCGGGAACTGCTTTCAAATTCGTAAATTTCAGATCCATTCGTTTTTTTCAGTTTTGTGAAGGAAGGAACGAACAAAAAAAAAGAACGAACGAAACGCGCAGCTGCGAACGAGGAAACGAGCGAGCGTACTAGCTGGGCCGGCCCACGCGAGGCTGCTGCGAGCGCCCGGTAAGAGAACCGGCGCGTAAGGCGCTGAAGAGGAGATCTCTAGTTCAGATCAACAAGATAGCGACGAACCGATACACTTGCAGTAGCTTCTTTCCCCAATGGTCACACAAGTCATGCACGGCCCGTTTGGCCCATCACTTGCTAGACACTGCCACTACTGTGTTCCTGCCGATCGATTTATTTGTCTAAAAAAAAAAGCAGATCGCTTTATTTTACTACTCCCTCCGTCCCAAAATAAGTGTCTTGAGCTTAGTACAAATTTATACTAGAGCTAGTACAAAATTGAGACACTTATTTTGAGACGGATGGAGTATAAGCTACTCCCTCCGTTCTTAAATATAAGTCTTTGCATACGAAGCAAAATAAGTGAATCTACACTCTAAAATACATCTATATACATCCGTACGTGGTTCATAGTGAAATCTCTACAAAGACTTATATTTAGGAACTGAAGGGAGTACTGATTTTAACTCTTCTATAAAAAAAGCTAGTACTACTGATTTTAGTAACTGTTTTAAAACTTTAAGCTACTGATTAAATGAGCTCAATGCGTAATGCTATTACTGATTCTATGACACGCAAGCAGTCCCTGGTGAAGACATCAGACATGCGCGCAGGCAATGAGGGGAGGAAGGCAGGTCGGAGGAGAGGATGCCATTACACGGCAGTAGGAGACGACGAGCAGTTGGTGTTGGTGGCCGCGGCGGTGGACTAGTAGGACTGGGCGGTGGGCGCTGGCGAGTGACGGAAGTGGCAGCGGTGGCCGTAGGGGCAGCCAGAGGCGGCAGCGAACATCTGGCAGGGGAGGGTCTTGTAGCGCGGGTGGCGGATGACGGGGCGCATCTCCTGCAGGCCGTGCGCGAACCGGCACCGGCCGCCGTAGGAGCAGGCGCCGCCCTCCCACTTGTTGCACAGCTCCGTCTTCTGGGTGCCCTGCCTGTACGCCTCCAGCTCGACCACTTCTCCATCCCCCTTCGCCTCGTCCTCCCCTGCCTGCTGCAATTACCATTCCCCATTACAAAATCAATCATACGGATATGAATTCCCAATGAAATTTCTCGAATTGAGTGTTTAGTTTTGTGAGTTAGCCAAATCAATACCCTATCTCTTCGATTAGTGACCACTTTGTAACATGAAATTGCCAACAAGTAGCCGATTCAATACTATTCCTGAAGAAAAATTAAGCAAGTTCAATACAGTTTCTTCCTGCAATTGAATCCCAAGCAAGCCATGACGTGATAAGAATTTGTGTGATTCCAACTTAACTTAGGAAATTCCTAATCAAGTTGCAGCGTAAATTAAAAATGTTGAGTTGTAAGTTTGGCTTACTTCATCAAGCAACTGCCAACACTATGTAGGTTCAAAGCTACAACTGTCAAGTATTACAAAATTTGCTAATTGTAAACACAACCTGATGCTTAATGCAATTGTCAAATCGTTTATAGAACGTCATATTGCCAGACTTTCGTCTGATTTTCCAGGTTTAAACTTTCCTGCTAACCATATAATTGCGTCACAGGCCTAATTTCTCCTCAATTAAGCGACTCTGGCAATGCAGTTCGACTTGCTGCATCAAGCGACTCTGCAGCCGACCCGAAAGCAGAGTATGACGATTCTGAGTACAAAATTAGCTAATTCAACATAATCTGCTGCTTGATGCTATCGTCAAATTATAAATAGAGGATCGTATTACCAGAGCTCGTCTAATTTCGCAGGTTTCGTAGATTTCATCATCTAATTGCATCACAAACAAATTTGCTCCACGATTACTACGAATTTTGCAGGAACTGGAACTATTGAACTGTGTTCGAGGGTTGCAGCGCAGATTTTCGAGTTCCGAGCAGATAAACAAAGCGATTAACGGCGGAATAAAGCAGTGAATTCGTAAGCAGTAGGATTTGCGGGCTTACCTCGATCGCAGGAGGCGGACGAACACGGAGGCGCTGCGCCTCTGCCTCGCCCCGCGGCTGCTTCGCCTGCGAGAGGTAGCACTTGGAACGGATGGAGATGCTCTTCGGCGCGCCCCCGCGTGCTGCTACCTCCTCCGTCGGCTTCGGCGGTAGTGTCGGAGACGGCGCGATCGCCCGCTTCCCCTGATCAGCCTCGAGCTCCTCGAGGAGGAGGGACAGGTGCATGTTCTCCGCTCTGAGGCGGAGGCGCTCGAGGCGGAGGTCAGCGACCTCGGCCGTGGCGTCGCGCAGGCGCAGGAAGCAGTCGTCGTAGCGGTCGGCGATCGCGCGGAGGAGCCTCTCCGCCTCGCGCACCTCGCTCGCTTGCTCCGCCGACATGCAGAGCGGCGAGACGTAGCGGCCGTCGGAGACGCACGATGAGAGCGAGTGGAGCTGCGTCTCCGTCGGTGATGGCCCACATGTGGGCGAACGGAGCAGACTTCCCTTGCCGCGGCCGTCGGATACGCGCGACGAGGGAGTGGAGTCGAGCAGCTTCTCCCGCGGCGACGAGCCGAAGCCCTCGGAGGAGACGCAGGACGACGCCGCAGGCGACAGGTAGCCGAGCTCCCCCTCCATGGCCTCCACTGGAGAGCCCGAGCTGCGAACAGGGTAGCAGAGAGCGAGACGATGGGGAGCTCGGGGGCAGTTACCTTCGTGTCGCATGTCGCCCGTCGGGCTCGGAAGGAAATTGGAGGGAAGCAGTTGCGGTTTGAGAGACAGGTTGAAGTGACTTGATTGCCCTGCCTTATATAGAGCCACCGTTCATCTCACTAAGACCAAGGGCAGGAACGACTTTTCTCCTGTTTATCTGACGCGACCAGCTCCTGCACTAAGTTGAACAAGTATCAAGGCCGAAGAAATAAATCAAGTGAAAATGACCAGATTTCCCTTCCTTGTGCAGCGCATGCTCAACTCAACAAGGGTAGAACCGACTTTTCTCCCAGTTACTGCTAAAAAGTACAGTAGCTTCATTTCGTTTAGAGCGTTCCTGAAGCTGAAGGAACAGTAAAGAGCACTGCATTCGGTCACCGTTGGACACCACACAGAATCTATGCCGCAGCTCTGAATTTAGCATTGTGCATATAATGGTTCAGATGGTATACAGGGCCAGCAAGTATCAGTAATATAGAGCACTGAACTACTGACCAAAATATCAATGTAACAATAAGGAAGGTATTGTTGTTCTGTTGTTGAAACAGCAAAGAAATCAGAGCTAGGGTCTGCAAATAACAGGCTCTGTAATACAACGCCAATGAAATAATCCAGAGTTTCTAGATATTGTTCAGGTGAGGGTATTAGCCGTCATTTTTTAGGGGGCGTCGTCGGGATATCAGAGACCCGGAACGACTTCTCAAGGAGCTGCGGAACGGTTAGTTTCAACTCGAACGTCAACTTCTGGAGCACATAACACAGGGCGGTCACATCATGCATTGCACGGTGCGCTTTGCCATCGACTGGGATCTTGTAGCGCTCTACCAGCGTCTTCATCGACGCGGAGCTGATTTTTTCCCCTGAGGTGGAAGAGAAATGAGGTTAAGCTTTTGAGTCGCATGATTTGCTTCAGTTAAATGAACTTTCTTTTTTCAGTTATAGTATGCAAAAACAAGAAACAAGGATCAATCTTGTACTTATTTACTAATTGGAGGCTCCACATCAATCCTAGCAGCTAGAGATTTCTGTCCGTCTGATCTGCATATGATGCATGTTTTGCCGTCAGATGAAGTAGCAGAGGCGCCCTCACCATTGGCCCTCTCCAACAAACAGTCCATCTCTTCCTCTGTATCCCAGCCTCCCTCGAGAAGACAAGAAAAACATCTCCAGTCACCAGCGATGAATTCAATCCGGCAGCCACCCCAGCCTCCAACAGACCTTCAATTTGTTTGGGTTATGTCTGCGTGGAGGCCGCCTCTGCCTCCCCAAGGCCACTCATCTTGCAGACTGAGCGCCTCCCTGTGGCAGCATCCGCTAAAGTTTGCGCCCTCGCCACCACGCGAAGTTGGCATAGCTATCTGCTGGAGCATTAGTGAGACCCCTTCTGCTGGGACTCTACAATAATCTGACTATTATCTAGTACAGTCACGCTTGCCTTTTCCCTACGGGGTGTATGATGTTAGTATATATACCTGTGTTGCTTTCATCTGAAAAGGGCGAGAAAATGGCAAGCACTTGGTGACCACTCCCATGCCTAGGGCTAGCTGGTGGCCTCGGTGATTTAGGGTGTCGATGCATGTGCAATAAGTGCAGGTTTAAGATTTATTATCGTCCCTGTTTGAAATCATTGATATGCTCAGTAAGTTATAGCATATATTGCTAAGTAGGCCTGATGTACCTAGGATAATATTTATTTTTATGTAATTATTACGTGCAATGATGGGGCATGCAATCAAGCCTTGAAAAACACAACAATCAAACAAACCAGCGGCAAGTTACCACTTACTACTTCAATCTTATATTTAATGTCAACCTTCCAGTTGATCAATTAATTCTTCAGGTGCCAATTAGCTTTAGATTTATAGTACATGTTTTCCTATCTACATTATATGTGGTTTGCTTGATTTTTTTAGTCCCGAGTGCTCTAGAAATATGACTTCATTGCTGCTTCAATCCAAGGAATATCCAGAAAAGGTGATTGGCAATAATGATTTTTTTGTAAGGGTTGGTAATAGTGCCAGAGTTAATTGTTATATTACATGGACAGGCTCGTGTTATGATTTTTTTGTGTGGATTGGCATTGCCTTTTTGCCTTACTATCTTTTACATTGTCATAGCCACGGACTGTTGTTAGTTACTACACATCTGGATATATGTAAATACATAAACAGTCAATACAGGATTTTCTTTTACACTCTCTTGCTGCTGTTTAGATATGTACTTTGAGAACTTCCTAAACTTTGCTTTGCTTTGTCTGCCGACTAAACTGGGATGTCTGCATCTTTGTATAAGTACATGAAATCAAACCTTCCTGATCCTTTTTGTTACTAAATACTCCCTCCTTCCCAAAATATAAGGCGCGGTTGACTTTGCACGGTCTTTGATGCACGACTTTGACCACTAATATATATCAAAATACATGGATTGAAGATGTATAAATGTCATCGTCATATTGTCTTGCAAAAGAATTTTACTTCATATGTTTGTATACTAATTTTATAGACATACAATACGTAAAAATCATAGTCAAAGTTGTGCAACGAAGACCAGAAAAGTCAATCGGTGCCTTATATTTTGGGAAGGAGGGAGTAATATTTTTCCCAATGTTTATTTTGTTCATTTGAACTCCGCCTATGTTGTCTCAACATAGCCGGTCCCAAGCCCGGGTAAAGGAGGGTTGTGATAGGCTTGGCGAGCCAACGTCAAAACTCAGCCACTCTTATGGAGATGAAACCCAACAGATTTTCGTTGGGGCGTAACCCTCTCAGCGACATGCCACATCAGAACCCGGGTGTGGTATCAAATGGGGAAGGGCCGGGCCATCACCCCCATGGTGCCGCGCCGTATCTTGATCTGGATACGATGGCAAGTGAGCAAGGATCGGGTCGTCGCATCCTTAGTGGCCCGCTACATCGACGCTTGGGTGTAGTGGAAAATGAGCAAGGGTCTTCGAATTTGACTCGGCGAGTGCGAAAGGTAAGGAAGCTAGCGGAGCCTAGGATGATCTGCTTAGATAGCTGGAACGTATGGTCCCTGACAGGTGGCAGGTATGCTTCGGGAGCTAGTAGATACAACGGTGAGGAGAGTTGTTGATATCCTTTGCGTCCAAGAAACCAAATGGAGGGGACAGAAGGCAAAGGAGGTGGAGGATACCGGCTTCAAGCTATGGTACACGGGGACGACTGCAAACAGAAATGGAGTAGGCACCTTGATCAACAAGAGCCTCAAGTATGGAGTTGTCGACGTCAGGAGACGTGAGGACAGGGTTATCCTGGTCAAGCTGGTTGTTGGGGACTTAATTCTCAATGTTATCAGCGAGTATGCCCAGAAAGTGGGCCACAATGAGAACACCAAGAGGGAGTTCTGGGAAGGCCTGGAGGACATGGTTAGGAGTGTACCTATTGGCGAGAAGCTCTTCATAGGAGGATACCTCAATAGCCACGTTGGTACATCTAACACAGGTTTTGAAGGGGTGCATGGGGGCTTTGGCTATGGCATCAAGAATCAAGGAGAAGATGTCTTAAGCTTTGCTCTAGCCTACTGCATGATCGTAGCTAACACCCTCTTTAGAAAGAGAGAATCACATCTACTGACTTTTAGTAGTGGTCAACACTCTAGTCAGATTGCTTTCATCCTCTCGACAACAGAAGACAGGCGGGCGCGCCTGGATTGTAAGATGATACCTAGAGAGAGTGTTGTCCCTCAGCATAAGCTTGTGGTGGCTGACTTCTGCTTTCGGATTCATGTCCAGCGGGATAAGTGTGCCAAAGTCGCTAGAACGAAGTGGTGGAAGCTCAGGGGGGGGGGGGGTAGCTCAGGCATTCAAGGAGAGGGTCATTAAGGAGGGCCCTTGGGAGGAAGGAGGTGATGCAGACAATATGTGGATAAGATGGCGACTTGCATTCGTAAGGTGGCCTCAGAGGAGTTTGGAGTGTCCAGAGGAGTAGAAGCAAAGCTAAAGATACCTGGTGGTGTAGTGATGATGTCCAGAAGGCTATTAAGGAGAAGAAAGATTGTTTCAGACGCCTTTACCTGGGTAGGAGTGCAGACAACGTAGAGAAGTACAGAGATGGCATAGAAGGCCACAAAACGAGCTATGAGTGAAAGAAGGGGTCGGGCATATGAGGACCTCTACCAGTGGTTAGACATGAAGGAAGGCGAAAGGGAGATCTATAAGATGGCCAAGATCCGAGAGAGGAAGACGAGGGATGTCGACCAAGTCAAATGCATCAAGGACGGAGCAGACCAACTCCTGGTGAAGGACGAGGAGATTACGCATAGATGGCGGGAGTACTTCGATAAGTTGTTCAATGGGGAGAATGTGAGCTCTACCATTGAACTGGAGGAGACTTTAAAAAGGATGAAATGAGCCAAGGCGATGGGCCCTGATTGGATCCCCATTGAGATGTGGAGAGGCCTCGGAGACATAGCGGTAATATGGCTAACTAAGCTTTTCAACCTCATTTTTCGGGCAAACAAGATGCCAGAAGAATGGAGAGGGAGTATATTAGTACCAATATTCAAGAACAAGGGGGATGTTCAGAGTTGTAGTAATTACCGTGGAATTAAGTTGATGAGTCATACAATGAAACTATGGGACAGAGTCATTGAGCACCGGTTAAGAAAAATCACAAGCGTGATCAAAAATCAGTTTGGTTTCATGCCTAGGAGGTCAACCATGGAAGCCATTTTCTTGGTACGACAACTTATGGTGAGATACAGGGAGCAAAATAAGGACATGCATATGGTGTTCATTGACTTGGAGAAGGTCTACGATAAGATACCGCGGAATGTCATGTGTGGGCCTTGGAGAAACACAAAGTCCCAGCAAAGTACATTACCCTCATCAAGGACATGTACGATAATGTTGTGACAAGTGTTCGAAAAAGTGATGGCGGCACTGATGATTTTCCAATTAAAATAGGACTGCACCAGGTGTCAGCTTTGAGCCCTTACCTTTTTGCTTTGGTGATGGATGAGGTCACAAGGGACATACAAGGAGATATCCCATGGTGTATGCTCTTTGCAGATGATGTGGTGCTAGTCGACGATAGTCGGACAGGGAGTTAGAGCTATGGAGACAAACCTTGGAATCGAAAAGTTTTAGACTTAGTAGAACTAAAACCGAGTACATGAGGTGCAGTTTCAGTATTACTAGGCATGAGGAGGAGGAAGAGGTTAGCCTTGATGGGCGGGTGGTGCCTCAAAAGGACACCTTTCGATATTTGGGGTCAATGTTGCAGAAGGATGGGGATATCGATGAAGATGTGAACCATCGAATCAAAGCCAGATGGATGAAGTGCCGCCAAGCTTTTGGCGTTCTATGTGACAAGAGAGTGCCACAAAAGCTAAAAGGCAGGCTCTACAGGACGGCGTTCGACCCGCAATGTTGTATGGCGATGAGTGTTATCCGACTAAAAGGCGACATGTTCAACAATTAGGTGTGGTGGAGATGCGCATGTTGAGATGGATGTGTGGCCACACAAGGAAGGACCGGGTCCGGAATGATGATATACGAGATAGAGTTGGGGTAGCACCGATTGAAGACAAGCTTATCCAACATCGTCTGAGATGGTTTCGGCATATTCAGCGCAGGCCTCCATAAGCTCCAGTGCATAGCGGACGGCTAAAGTGTGCTGATAATGTCAAGAGAGGTCAGGGTAGACCTAAGAGTCCATGAAGAGAGATATGAAGGACTGGAGTATCACCAAAGAACTAGCAATGGACAGGGGTGTGTGCAAGCTTGCTATCCATGTGCCAGAACCATGAGTTGGTTGCGAGATCTTATGGGTTTCACCTCTAGCCTACCCCAACTGGTTTGGGACTAAAGGCTTTGTTGTTGTTGTTGTTTTGTTCATTTGCCCAAGATGCAAGGAAGATTTTTCAGGAGTTAAGAAACCAATTACCATTTTACCATATTTTCTTAGCCTTAGTCACATATGCACATGTACGCATGAGTACATGAATAATGAGGGGAATTATAAAAAATCCCTGTTTGATAACTCTATTAACAGAGAATATACTTAAAATTATTGTATGATCATATCCGATATGATAACTCCGCCTATGTCTTCTAGGCATAGCCGGTCCCAAACCCGGGTGAAGGAGAAGGGTTGTGATAGGCTTGGCGAGCCAACGTAAAAACTAGCCAGTCCCATAGGTATGAAACCCATTTGAGCGAGAGTAGTACTAGGATGGGTGACCTCCTGGGAAGTCCTCGTGAAAGGGTTTCATATCTAAGGGCTGTGATAGGCTTGGCGAGCCAACGAAAAAACTAGCCAGCCTTTTGGGTATGAAACCCATTTGGGCGAGAGTAGTACTAGGATGGGTGACCTCCTGGGAAGTCCTCGTGAAAGGGTTTCATATCTAGCCTACCCCAACTTGTTTGGGATAAAAGGCTTCGTAAGTAAGTAAGTATCATATCCGATATGATATGTTTTGAATTCAGTATTCCTATTTGACATGAACATTTTTATTACTCAACATCTCAGGGATTAAGTTGATGATGAACTTTGCTTCTGCTGATGGCAGCTTCGATGCAATAACCTTAATTGCCTTTTTTTCTGTGTTAAATGTAACTTTTGTAGTCCAACGATTGGAGCATCGTATATTATAGGGTAGACTTTGCTTGCACTTTCTGTTATACTAGTAGGAAAATCATGCACAAGCAAAATGTTTAATCGTGAATCAGTTGGAGGAATATAACTCCTTATTTGTCCATGAACTACTAAGCAATTATTTTATAAAAAACAGAAAGGGCAGCCCGGTGCACGTAGCTCCCACTTGCGCAGGGTCCGACCACTTTGGGTCTTTTGTACGCAGTCTTGCCCAGCATTTCTGCAAGAGGTTGTTTCCAAGACTCGGACCCGTGACCTCATGGTCAAAAAGCAATTATTTTATATGTTTTAAATAACAATCTGACAAAAATGAAAAAAGAAACATTCCTAATTTGCATGTGTACTTCGAATTCATGTTTCTAAATGTTACTAGAACACATTACCTTAGCCATTCAAATTACTAGCCTGTATCGGCTCACAGGTTGATGACTAGTACACAAAAACTGTGGAGGTTACTGGCGCAGCCTAATGTTGTTAACCTAGCCCCGTTTCTGCCTCAGAAATATAAATATACATAAAATAGCATGAATACTACTCCCTCCGTTCCTAAATATAAGTCTTTTTAGAGATTCCACTATAGAGACTATATTCGGATGTATATAGACGCCTTTTAGAGGATAGGTTCACTCATTTTGCTCCGTATGTAGTCTATAGTGGAATCTCTAAAAGGACTTGTATTTAGGAACGGAGGGAGTAGATCATGTCAATACAGGAGTGGTATCTGTAACACGAAGACTATGTTATGTCCTAGTTAGCTGTTATCACTAGGGTAAACTACGCCTTTTTCTAGCACTGAAAACAATCTTGAATATTATGTTTATGCAAGTAAACAGAACACTCGGCGGGAGAAGATACCATCGGAATCAACTAACTGTCTTGCAATAGGAAGTGTGTCGACAAACAGCCAGTCAGCAGGCATCTCTTGTTTGCAACGTTGGAACTCAAAGATGAGAAAGGGCACATCAAAGGTTTTCCCGTTATGAGCAACCCACATAACTGGTTTACCAGCAACTTGACGACTCCAAACGTATTGTACTAGAATGGGGATAAACTCCCTAAATCTGCATAGCCAGAGATGAAAACTCTAATTACGAAAAACAAAGAATTCAAGTAGGAATGCACCAAGAAAAAAATAAAGGGTGTCCTCGCTAAAAGATAAATAAATGAACGGTAACCAAATTTTAAAATCCTTGCACGCTGTAGGAATGAAAGATCATTATAAAAGAGGTATGGGTTGCACACCACAAGTAACAAACGGCTGTTTGATCCCAGTTCATATTTCTGCCCTTGCAGAACTATATTTTCAGAATGTACTGCAGCAATCTCATGCTCTCATGTTTTTTGTGGCTTTCCTCAAATTGACCACAACATGTAGGAGTGGAAAACCTCAGAGAACCTTCTTTTTGCATAAAAGTATCACAATTTTTTTTAAATGGCAGATGAATGAATAATGATTGCAAGCAGAGAAAAACTCTTAGCTGAAGGAGAAATATAACTTGTGCTCTGCATTAATTTTCTATTATTCTCTCATGGATCTTTATTTCTCCACTAAACTCTTACAACATGATGGATTCCATGAATAAAAAGGTAATAAAAAAGGAAAAATATCTGTTGTTGCTGAAGGATTGTGAAAGACAATACCTTGGGATATCAGAACTGCAAACCATCTTGGTGCTGATACCATGAACAGCTGCGTTTTTTACCTCTCTCTCAGGATTTATAAGGGTCTGAAAAGTGCTATTCTTTCCACCCGTAAGATCACGTACAGCAAACTCAATAATTCTATCACCACGGCGTGAGAAGCCAGTAGTTTCAATATCAAAGACAAGGATAGTTGCAGGGCAGTCGGTCTTGCCTCCAGAAACCTTTTCCTGAATATTGTAGCACTGGAGTGATTTCAGGTGCTGCAGATCAGACTGCTTGAACACTTCAATCGATGATTCAACTGATCCACCGTGTAGACGGCGGTCATTGCTGAAGGATTGCTTACTTCCTTTTCTCGCATTTCTCGCTAGTACTGTTGCACTAAAAGGTCTAGTTTTATGTCTTCTGTTCTGAAGTACATTTTCAGAGATTATTCTGCTGTGATACTTGAGAAATCTGATACTACAAATGTGTCCTATTGAGTTCCTTAGTTGGTGGAAGTTACCACAGCAAATAGAATATAAGGACATTGTAAAATGGAGTAGAAAAGGGCATCAAAGGTCTTGTTGGACCAATTTATTTGGTACAAAGTTTAGATAACAGAATATTCAACGCCACCTCTATTAATCCTGAAATGATGAATAAACAATCATTATTAGTTGGCATTTGTCAAACTTAAAACTAGTGGAGATATGCAAGAATGTAACTAAACTAACAACGGTGAAGTCATCACATATATATCACCACATGTAATGTTAGCACAAATAAGCATCCAAAAACAAGATAGCAGACCAGACAGTACTACGGTAACAATTTTCTTAAGACATTAAAAAACATAAAAACCAGAATATTTAGAGAAAGCACAAATTTAGCAGATAATCTGTTGATCTAGATCACACAAATCGCAGTTATAACACTGTAGGATTAATTGAAGTGTGTCACTCAATAGAGAAAATCTTGTGGACCAGCTAAAAGTGTACACAATACATTTATGTGTCCGCATACACTTATCTCAAAGCTAAACTGATAACCAAATATTTTACAGAGCTTATGTTTGTCCTTGGCTCAGTGCTGTGCACCACCTAAGCTCCATGCATCCAAGCAGAACATACCAATATTATTTTAATCCACTTATGGCTTCTCCAAACTCCTGATAGGACGCTGTACAAATCATTTCTGTGTTGCTTCATCAAGTGCTCACCAGTAATCTTTACAGGAGCAGCACCCGCTTTCAAAGCGGTGAAATCGAACTCTATCCCTCATAATTATAACACGACAAAGTGCCTTTGAAATTATCTTCATCCATTCATGGCAGTCACGGCATGCCTGCAGATTCTTTGACACCAATATTTCTGTCCCTGGACCAGTCTTAAGAACACTATAAGCCACTGCAAGCTTCTCACTGTGGAAGCTGAGGTTTTCTTCTCTTTCCTCCTGTGATACATCTTTTGTTACTAATTCAGTGGATGGGGTATAACCTTCAGCCTTCGCTTTTTTTAATAAGCCATGCAGCACTCGGTAGATATCATCAGAATCAGGATGAGATCGATCACCAGCTTTGAATTCATGGGTGATCCCCCCTAATTCAACCCAACTCAAGCCCTTGATCTTACGTACCTTCTTTTTCTTCATCTCTTTCCATACTTCCTCTGAATCATCCCACCTGTTTATTGATGAGTAGATATTTGAAAGAAGGGTATAATCACCGCTGCCCTGACATGCTATCTGTTCAATAGTGACATCACCTAATTTGGTTTGATGGTACCTACGACAAGCACTAAGTAATGCCCTCCATATCACAGCATCAGGCTTCACGGCCATTGACCTCACCAAGTTGTATGCTTCATCCAGCAGCCCAGCTCGTGACAGTGTATCCACCATTGCACCGTAGTGTTCAACCTTTGGAGTGATTGAATACTTTGTAGACATCGTTTCAAAGTACTGACGAGCCTCTTCAACCATACCACAATGGCTACATGCTGTCAATAGTGCAACAAATGTAACCCCATCAGGAACCACACCTGAAAGTTCCATCCTGTGGAACAGCATCACCACATAAGATCCAAGACCATGCCCTGCCAGGCTACTAATCATCGTGTTCCATGTGGACAGGTGTTTTCTCTTAACGTTGTTGAATATCTCAACTGACACATCAATCCTTCCACATTTAGCATACATATCAACCAGTGCTGAGATTAAAAGATGATTCTTCTCCACCCCCAGCTCATCCATCAGTTGATGAACCCACATACCATAACATCGGGCACCAGCTCGAGCACAAGCAGACAGGACTGAAGAGAATGAAAAACCGTCAGGCACAAGGCCTGAATTGACCAACCTGCTGAAAAGATTCATTGCATCTTTCAGGTGGGAGCTCCTTGCTGCACCTGCAATCATTGAATTCCATGAGACCAGGTCCTTGACAGGCATCCTCTTGAAAATCTGATATGCCTTGTCTAGCTGTCCTCCCTTCAAGAATCCCATAAGCATCAAATTACCATGGAAAGGATCAGTACTCCACTCAAGCATTGGCCAATACAGTTCACATGCTTCCATCATGCGACCATGATCGATATACAACCTCAAAAGTGGAGCTATTATATCTTGATTACATAACAACCCAGCTTTAGTGAGATGTGAATGAATTTGCATGGCAGCATAGATGTCTGAACATTTTGAACAAGCTCTGAGGAGGAGAACATATGTTCTGTAATCAGGGCAAAATGTGGTAAAATGGAGCATAGTGCTATAGTCCATCAGTGACTTTTGTGGGGAGCCTTTTTCCAAAGACGCTCGGAGGATGGAATTGGCATATGGAAAGATTAGTCTCAGGGGATGTTTCTTCAAACAGCTTGTGTAGGACATAGTGCAAATGGGCTGCTGAAGTGATTTCCTAGAATGCAGGCACAAAATTTATATTTTCTGAAGCTTGCAGTTCATTAACACCGGGCAGCTAGCAGCCTATCAATATAAAATATTCAGCAGCCTGATGCACACATAATGTTAACTAAGATAATTATCCAAAACGAATGCTTATAGCTACCGAAATGAAAAATTAAGATCATCACTAATTCTTTACTTCTTGTGCATGAATTTACCAATGCTAGCGCTAGCGCATAGTAAGTATGCTAAATATATTGCACATTTGCACAGGTATGGCCAAATGTGCTTCATTACAAAATACATCTACTAGTGAATCTCATGGTAAAAATTCTACATGATACTATCATGTATGTAAAACATTAATCAAGCTCTCATTATACAGGATGATTTAAGATAATCCCAACAGCCAACAACAATGCTTGATAACGGAAATGATTTAGGCCTTGAGCCCTGAAGTCCTTCCTACATTCAGGTGCAGCTTGCGGCTCTATGACAACAACATTGCCAAACAAACTAAAGGAAATCCAAGAACCAGCACAGAACATATTAAGGTCTATCGGCATTGCTATGGATATTGATAACCTCATTGTGCATCACTATGATGCACAGGCCAGGGCTATCCCCTTTTCGAAAGAAAATGTTCTGGATTTTTAGTTTTTCTGTACGGCCTTGCAAATGGAAATATTGTCCCGTTCTAAATAACAGATGCCAGGTAGCTGTCTAAGAATAAGTAATCATGTGAGAGGATATACATTTATACCAAAAGTACTAACTACTGGGTAACGACATGTACTATAAATTTCACTACGGGTAAGCGTGGCAACCGCAAATTCGTCCACGATGACACTTTCTTCCATGGGCCTTCAAAACTAGGAAAACAAGCCTGATAATTCATCTACTCAAGACGAACACACCCGCGCCACGAAATCCCCCAAACAGTATAAGACGGACCATAGTGCATCAACACGGCAACGGAAACGCCTAAAAACTGAAGCAAACTGTTCCAACAAGGCTCAACACCACCCACGGCAACGCAGCCGCCCTGCTCGACGAAATGCCTCGCCAGGAAATGAACAAAAACAGCGAATCAATGAGCACGGAAAACAAAAAGGAGGTACCTGAGCATCCGGCCGGCTGACCGAGATCCAATGGAATGGCGAAAGAGCGTCGCGGCTGGCGAAATTGGGAACAAGAAGGAAGGGAAAGCAAGCGAGCGAGCGAACACGGAAGGTATATGCCTTGCGGAGATGCGAAGGCTTGTCAGCGTGTGGGCGGGAGAGGCGTGGGCGGCGTGGATGGGGGGAGCGGCGGAGGTGGCGGGAGAGAGTGGGGGCTTCGGGACAACCGTAGGGCGGGACGGAGAGGGCGCCCGGTGTTGGCGGATCAACCGCACCTCAAGCGTGGGAACGTGGGGTGGGAAGGTGAGAGTGGCGCTCCGGCAAATGGCCACTCCCCTGCGGCGTGGGGTGGGAAGGCCTCGGCATTCGGTTAGACCTATACCTGGCCAAATGGGCCGGCCCGGCACGGCACGGCCCGGCCTGGGTTAAACGGGCCAGGCACGGCACGGCCCGGCCAGGCAGGCGAAGTACTCGGGCCGTGCCGGGCCGGCACGCGTGCTGGCCTCTGAGGCCCAGGCACGGCCCCTCCACTACACGGGCCGGCACGCTGGCCCGATTGGCACGGCGGCAGACTTGGCCCGAGTGGCTCATCTGGGCACGCTACCTCTCGTGCGCTCGTGCCAGCAGGGCAGGAGGCACATCGAGGCACGACTCCATCCATTGCCCGCTCGCGGTCTCGCTCACTGTCTTTTTTTCTTTTCGGAAACGATCGATGTCGCTGTCGCTCACTCGCTCCTGGACGCTCCCCTCGATCGATCGCTGTCGCTGACTTGCTGTCGCTCCTTTTTTTTTGCAAACGATCGCTGTCGCTGTCGCTGTCTGGACGCTCCCCTCGATCGATCCATGTCGCTGTCGCTAGCCGTGCCGGGCCAGGCTGGCACGCGTGCCGGCAGAGGCAGCCCAGGCACGGCCCACTATGCCACGTGCCGTGCCGGCCCGTGACAGGCCAGGCACGCGGGCTAACGTGCCGGCCCGACAAAAAGGGCCCGTTTGGCCAGGTATAGTTAGACCTTCGGTGTCTCGGTTTATTTTTTTTATTTTTTTTAAATGATAGTTAGAGCAACTCCAATGGGGCGACCCATTTCGTTCGCTGCCGTCCGTTTGGGTCGGCGCGGACAAAAGAGGAGGCCCATCGCGCGCGCCGACCCAAACCCAAATCGTGTCCGCTTCGCGTCCGCGCCGACGCATTTGCGGCCTAAATTTGCGCCCCAAATGCGTCGGCGCGGACGCGGAACGGACGCCACGCGCGCCTTCTCGGTGTCCGCCGCGTCCCCACCTGGCGGTCGTCCAACTGCCCGCGGTCTACCTGGTCAGCTTAATTTATGACCTCGGGCCCACGCGTCAGCGGCGGCGATCGTCCTTTTTTAAGCCGACCATGCGGCGGGGCCGTCCTCATCCGCTTCCCCCGTCCCCATCTAGCACTCTCTGCTCCCCCGTCGCCGGCAAACCCTAGCCACCCGAGCGAAGCCAGATGGGGCTCTTCTTCGGCGCCGGCAGCAGCAAGGCCAAGGGCAAGGCCCCCGCCATCCCTTTTCCCTCTGAGTTCCTCCCGCCTCCGCCGGCGCCGGCTCGCCCGCAGAGGCAGCGCGTCAACGTGCCAGTGCACCAGGCGGAGTGGCACTGGCAGCACCGCGTGCCTCTGCCGTACCCCGACGCCACCCTGCCGCACGACTGGCACCTGGATCCGGAGAGGATCCCAGTGCCAGCGGCGCCGCGGTCGGCTAGGGCGCACGCGGAGGAGGTGCGGCACCGGCGGGCGCTCCTGACGCCGGAGCAGCACCGCGACCCCGCCTACGCAAGCGACTCGCCCAACTGGGCGAGATGGTTCGCCTCGAGCACGAGGAGGCGAGGCGACGCGGCGTTCGCGAGGTCGACCGCACCGTGCCGCCGCCCCCGCTCGTCGTCCGTGAGGAGGACCAGGCGGCGGAGGACGCGTACCAGGCGGCCCTTGCGGCGGTCTACCGGGAGAGCAAGGAGGACGAGCGGCGCAGGGCGGAGGCGGTCGAGGAAGAGGAGGCGGCGTACGAGGCGGCCATGGCGCAAGCCATTGCCCTCTCCACGGCGAGCGACTGCGTCCTGCCGCAGGTGGCCCCGCCATCCCCTCTCCGCCGCGGCATCAAAGCCGAGCCGGAGCCGCTGCCGGAGCCGGAGCCGTCCCCCATCGAGCGCTACTCCTGGACGGGAGTAGTGCGCGAGTGGGTCCGCGCGCCACCGGTCTGGGTGGGGGCGACGCCGGCGCAGGAGGCGGCGTACCTCGAGATGTGGCGCCAGCGACGGCTGGCCGAGGAGCGCCGCGACGGCGAGTACCTCGAGATGCTCGAGCGCGATCTCGAGGACGAGCAGCGCGAGGCCGAAGAGGAGGCGCGCCAGGCCGCGGCGGCACAGGCTGCCGCACAGCCCCCCGCGGCCGCACTGCCCACGGCAGCACCGCCCGCGGCGGCACAGCCCACGCCCGACATGAACGCCCTCTGGAACACGGCGTTCCCCTGGGCCGGCCCTGCGCCGACGCTCATCGACCTCACCGACCCGAGGACGACGACGACGCCTAGGGCAGCGGGCCACCTCGTAGTTTAGGTTGTTTTTAGTTTTCTTTAATGCAAATGTGGACGCGTGGACTCTCACCGGCCTTCCTGGCCGGCTTTAATGTTTAATTACTGTTGTTTTTATTTTAAATATGCATGCACTCTTTTTTTTCTCGTGCCGTCAAAATGGGTCGGGCCAGCATTGGGCGCATGCGCCGACCCAAACGCGGAAGCGGGCGTTCGTGTCCGCCTGGCCAACCCAAACGGACAAAAAGCGGACAAAATCGTTGTCCGTTTGGGTCGGCCCGTTGGAGTTGCTCTTATTCTGCATTCATTAAAAAAATTGCTCAGTTAATTGAGGGAAACCAAGTGAAAATCAGGTTGTCCAATTTATTATGGAGAACCGGATGAAAATTATCACAACCGCTGAGCGGCCACATAAGATACCCACGCATACCATTTCAAAGAGGGTCTCGTTGAGACAACATGTAGGCATCATCGTCATCAGTCCTCCACTAGAGGCGCTATCGCCATCCCTAAATCCTGAGCAAACGACTCCGACTTCGCTGTAGGCGATTGTCGACTCAACCCACACTGAAGAGGACGTGTGGAGATGCATGAAGATCCGCGTCAGACCCAGCCATTGGCGAGTAGACAGCGCAGCTCCGACTCTGACAGAGAACCACGAAGAAGAACTAGGCACGGCTGGCGCCGCAGAAGATCGTCGAATGAACCACCTGCTGCCAGACATCGTATACCACTGGGGCCCCGCCACCGCAGCTTCGACTTCACGGCAACAAACCAGCCGAGTCGATCCCGCGGACACATCGGAGAAGAGCCAACTACCACAACCATAGCCACGTCTTCGTCACCGCTCGCCCCATCATCGTTACCACAGAAGTCTTGACGCCAACACTGCCATCTTCCACTGGTCTCGCTCACCAACATCCAGCTCTAAAGACGAAGCCCCAGGGGAGTACGACACCAAGGCGTCGTCATCAACCGATCAAACAAGATCAAGGGCTTCCCCTGGAGCTACAGCAATCCACGCGGGAGGGGTGCAGCAGCAAAACAATAATTAAGAGTTTATATTCTATGTTAAGCGGCGGCCACGTGTTGGAATATGCCCTAAAGGAAATAATATTGTATTATTATATTTCTCTGTTCATAATTAAGAGTTTATATTCTATGTTATAACTGCCATGATCCTAGAATATGTGATTCGGTAGAAAACTCATATGCACGTGTGATACGTCCATTTTGCATCATGTTTTCCTACTGTTGTTTTTATTGTTTTTGGTCATTATTCCACTTTATGATGCAATCCTAATGTCTTTTATCTCTTAATTTGCAAGATTTACATGGGAGGGAGATTACGACAGCTAAAATTCTTGGCCTGAAAAAGCTACAACACAAATATGTATTCAATAGAGCTCCAAATGACCTGAAACTTCACGGATAATTTTTATTGAATATATAAAAAAATACTGGAGTAAAGAGTTACCAGAGGGGGGCCACCAATTGCCCACAAGGCAACAGGGTGCGGTCGCGCCTTGATGCCTTGTGGGGCCACGACTGGCCTCTGATACGTAATTTGTTATTGTTCCATGCTATTATAGTATCAATCTTGGATGTTTTATATGCAGTTATATATCACTTTTTGGGACTAACCTATTAACTTAGTGCCAAGTGTCAGCTCCTGTTTTTTGCCTGTTTTTTATTTTCCAGGGATTCTGTACCAAACGAAGTCCAAACGCTACAAAACTTTTTGATAATTTTTTCCCCGACAAGAAAGACCCTAGAAGCTTCGGGAGGAGACTAGACGAGAAACGAGTAGACGGCAAGGCACTTGGGCGCGCCCAAGTACCTTGTGGGCCCCTCGTGGCTCCGTCTGACCTAATTCTACCTCTATAAATTCTCTAAAATCGGGAAACCAACAAAGAGCCACCCAAAATACTTTTTCTACCACCGCAAGTTCCTGTTCTTCGAGATCCCATCTGGAGGTGTTTTCCGATACTCTATCAGAGAGGGAATCGACCACGGAGGGCTTCTACATCAACCTTGTTGCCCTTCCGATGATGTGTGAGTAGTTTACCACAGACCTACGGGTCCATAACTAATAGCTAGATGGCTTCTTCTCTCTCTTTGATCTGCAATACAATGTTCTCCTCGATGTTCTTGGAGATCTATTTGATGTAATCTTTTTTGTGATGTGTTTGTTAGGATCTGATTAATTGTGGGTTTATGATCAGATTATCCATGAATATTATTTGAGTCTTTTCTGAATTCTTATATGCATGATTGTTATAGCTTTGTATTTCTCTCCGATCTATCCGTTTGGTTTGGCCAACTAGATTGATTTATCTTGCAATGAGAGAGGTGCTTTGCAATGGGTTCAATCATGCGGTGATCTATATCCCAATGACAGAAAGGGACAAGACATGTATTTGTATTGTTGCCATTAAGGGGAAAACAACGGGGTTTATTCATATTGATTGAGTTTACTTTGTCTACATCATGTTATCTTGCTTAAGGCATTACTCCGTTCTCTATTAACTTAATATTCTAGATGCATGCTGGATAGCGGTCGATGTGTGGAGTAATAATAGTAGATGTAGGCAGGAGTCGGTCTACTTGTCTCGGACGTGATGCCTATATACATGATCATTGCCTTGGATATCGTCATAACTATGTGTTTTTTTATCAATTGCCCAACAGTAATTTGTTTACCCACCGTATGTTTTTGTTCGAGAGAGAAGCCTCTAGTGAAAACTATGGCCCCGGGTCTACCTTTATCATATATTAAAAATCCAAAAATACCTTGATGCAATTTATTTACTGTTCTTTTATTTTGTGTTTTTGTTTATCTATCTACCATTATCAGATTTGAATCCTTGCAATTAACCGCCAAGGGGATTGAAAACCCTCTTGATTGCGTTGGGTGCAAGTATTTGTTCTTTTGTGTGTAGGTGCTGTTCACTAGGTTTCGCGTGGTTCTCCTACTAGATTGATAACCTTGGTTCTTAACTGAGGGAAATACTTATCTCTATTGTATTGCATCATCCTCTCCTCTTCGAGGAAATCTCAACGCAGCTCACAAGTAGCAACCTCCGGTGCCCATCTTCTGCTATATGAAGGGTTTTGACCTAGAAAAAAATAAGACAAGACTTTTGGGACAAAGCGACGTCGTCTCGAGGCGGAACCTGGGCAGGAGCACTTTTGCTCTCCAGCGGAGCGATTCCACCAGGGATACTTCCCTCTGGGAGGGGGAAATCGGAGCCATTGACATCACCAACGATCCTCTCATCGTGGGAGGATCAATCTGATGGGAAACGAAGCATGAAAATCAAAAAAATCCCTTCGAACACCCAAGATCTATCTAGGAGAAGCATAGCAACGAGAGGGGAGAGTGTGTCTATGTACCCTATTAGACCGTTAAGCGGAAGCGTATATCACGCGGTTGATGTAGTCGCACCCTTCACGATCTAATCACGATCCAATCCGATCTAGTGCCGAACGGACGGCACCTCTGAGTTTAGCACACGTACGACTCAATGGTGTCCTCTCCTTCTTGATACAACAAGTGAGGGAGATGAGGTAGATGATATCTGAACCAAAATGATGGCGTGGTGGTGGTAATGGCAGCGGAACACCGACAGGGCTTTGCCAAGCGCTGACGGATCGAGGTGGAGGCTTATCGGGAGAGAGAAGGCTTGGGTTTGGTGTATCCAACCCTTGCACCCCCTCCCCGCTATGTATAGGGGTGTGGGAGAGCTGGGGGCGTAGCCCTACCCCCTCCTCCAAGGAGGGGAGGCGTCCAAGGGAGGAGGAGTGCCCTCCAAGCCAAGTGGAGGGCCTCCCCTTTAGGGTTTCCCTTCCCCTAGGCGCATGGGCCAAGTAGGGGCTGGTGTGCCTAGCCCAACAAGGCCAAGGCGCCCCCCTACAGCCCATGCTACTGTTTGGGATGTGGTGGAACCCTTCGAGGACATCCGAACCCCTCCGGAATCTTCTGGAACCTTCCGGTGACTTCCCGGTACAATACCGAAAAAACAGGACTTTTTCCCGGAACCCCGACAACAACTTTCCATATATAAATCTTTACCTCCGGACCATTCTGGAGCTCCTCGTGACGTCTCAGATCTCATCCGGGACTCCGAACAACCTTCGGACTTTCCACTATTAATATCTCAATACTACCCTAGCGCTATCGAACGTTAAGTGTGCGACCCTATGGGTTCGAGAATCATGTAGACATGACCAAGACTCCTCTCTGGTCAATAACCAATAGCGGGACCTGGATGCCCATATTGGTTCCCACATATTCCATGAAGATGTTTACCTGTTGAACCATGATGTCAAGGATTCAGTTAATCCCGTATACAATTCCCTTTGTCCGGTGATATGTTACTTGCCCGAGATTCGATCGTCGGTATCTCCATACCTAGTTCAATATCATTACCGGCAAGTCTCTTTACTCATTCCGTAATACAAGATCCCGTAACTAAACTCATTAGCCACATGCTTGCAAGCTTCTTGTGATGTTGTATTACCGGGAGGGCCCAGAGATATCTCTTCGTCACACGGAGCGACAAATCCCACTCTCGATCCATGCAACCCAACAAATACCTTCGGAGATACCTGTAGAGCAACTTTATGATGGATGGAAATATGCCCTAGAGGCAATAATAAAATGGTTATTATTATATTTCCTTACTCATGATAAAGGTTTATTATTCATGCTAGAATTGTATTGACCGGAAACTTAAATACATGTGTGGATACATAAACAAATACCGTGTCCCTAGTGAGCCTCTACTAGACTAGCTCATTGATCAAAGATGGTTAAGGTTTCCTAACCATAGACATGAGTTGTCATTTGATAACGGGATCACATCATTAGGAGAATGATGTGATGGACAAGACCCAACCGTTAGCATAGCATATGATCGTTCAGTTTACTGTTACTGCTTTCTTAATGTCAAATACATGTTCCTTCGACCATGAGATCATGCAACTCCCGGATACCAGAGGAATACCTTGTGTGCTATCAAACGTCACAATGTAACTGGGTGATCATAAAGATGCTCTACAGGTATCTCCGAAGGTGTCTGTTGAGTTGGTGTGAATCGAGATTGGGATTTGTCACTCCGTGTATCGGAGAGGTATCACTGGGCCCTCTCGGTAATACCCATCACAAGAAGCTTGCAAGCAAAGTGACTAAGGAGTTAGTTGCAAGATGATGTATTACGGAACGAGTAAAGAGACTTGCCGGTAACGAGATTGAACTAGGTATAGAGATACCGACAATCGAATCTCGGGCAAGTAACATACCGACAGACAAAGGGAATTACGTATGTTGTTATAAAGGTTCAACCGACAAAAGATCTTCATGGAAATATGGGAATCTAGGTCCCGCTATTGGTTATTGACCGGAGAGTTGTCTCGGTCATGACTACATAATTCCCGAACCCGTAGGGTCGCACGCTTAACGTTCGTTGACGCTAGAGTAGTATTGGGATATTTGATGAGTGGTAACCAAATGTTGTTCGGAGTCCCGGATGAGATCCCGGACATCACGAGGAGTCTCGGAATGGTCGAGAGGTAAAGATTTATATATGGGAAGTCATATTTTGGGTTCCGGAAAAAGGTGCAGTTTTTCGGTATTGTACCGGGAAGCTTCTAGAAGGTTCCAGAGGATTCCGGAGGGGTCTGGAAGTCCACAAGTGAGTTCACCACGACCCAAGGGCTAGCATGGGCTGCGGGGATGTGCCCTGGCCTTATTGGGCTAGGCACACCAAGTCCTCAAAAGCCCATGTGGCTAGGGAAGGGAAAAAAGGAAGGAGTCCTAGTAGGAATAGGATTGGACTTGGAGTCCAAGTCCTCTCCCCCTTAGCTGCGCCCTAGGGCTTGGAGGGGCTATTTCCCATGCCCCTCCACCTATATATAGAGGGGAGGGGGCGCCCTAAGAGGACACACCAAGCCCTTGGCGCCCCTCTCTCTCCCGTTACTCTGTAGTTCCATCGCCTCGTCCCAGCGACGCTTAGCGAAGCGCCGTCGGTGCTCCACCACCACGCCGTCGTGTTGGTTGTGATCCCATCTACTTCTCCTCTCCCACTTGCTGGATCAATAAGGAGGAGACGTCATTGAGCCGCATGTGCGCTAAACTCGGAGGTGCCGTCCATTCGGCACTAGATCGGTTGGATCGTGATCGGATCGCGAAAAGTACGACTACATCAACCGCGTGATAAACGCTTCCGCTTAGCGATCTACAAGGGTATGTAGATGCTCTCCCCCTCTCGTAGCTATGCATCTCCATGGATAGATCTTGTGTGTGCGTAATTTTTTTTGTTTTCCATGCAACGTTCCCCAACAGTGGTATCAGAGCCAGGTCTATGCGTAGATGATATGCACGAGTAGAACACAAATGAGTTGTGGGCGGTGATGTTCATACTGCTTACCACCAATGTTTTATTTTGATTCAGCGGCATTGTGGGATGAAGCGGCCCGGACCAACCTTACATGTCCACGCACATGAGACCGGTTCCACCGACTGACATGCAACTTGTTTTGCATAAAGGTGGCTGGCAGGTGTCTGTTTCTCCTACTTTAGTTGAATCGAATTTGACTATGGCCGGTCCTTGAAGAAGGTTAAAACAACAAACTTGATAATCACCGTTGTGGTTTTTGCATAGGTAAGAACGGTTCTTGCTAGTTGCCCGTAGCAGCCACGTAAAACTTGCAACAACAAAGTAGAGGACGTCTAACTTGTTTTTGCACTGCAGGGTATGTTGTGATGTGATATGGTCAAGACATGATGTGATATACGTTGTTGTATGAGATGATCATGTTTTGTAATATCGACAACCGGCATGAGCCTTAGGGTTGTCTTTTAATTATTGTATGACATGCAGGCGCCATGTAATTGCCTTACTTTATCGCTATGCGTTAGCAATAGTTGTAGAAGCAATAGTTGGCGAGACGACCCCGACGCAACGATGGAGATCAAGGTGTCGAGCCGGTGATGATGGAGATCATGCCGATGCTTTGGAGATGGAGATCAAAAGCACAAGATGATGATGGCCATATCATGTCACATATTTTGATTGCATGTGATGTTTATCCTTTATGCATCTTATTTTGCTTAGAACGACGGTAGCATTATAAGATGATCCCTTCACTTAATTTCAAGATAAAAGTGTTCTCCCTGAGTATGCACCGTTGCCAAAGTTCGTCGTTTGAAAGCACCACGTGATGATCGGGTGTGATAGACTCTACGTTCACATACAACGGGTGTAAGCCAGTTTTGCACACGCAGAATACTTGGGTTAAACTTGACGAGCCTAGCATGTACAGACATGGTCTCGGAACACTAGAGACCGAAAGGTCGAACATGAGTCATATAGTAGATATGATCAACATGGAGATGTTCACCATTGATGACTACCCCATCTCACGTGATGATCGGACATGGGTTAGTTGATTTGGATCATGTATCACTTAGAAAACTTGAGGGATGTTGATTTAAGTGGGAGTTCATTAGTAATTTGATTAATTGAACTAAGATTTATCATGAACATAGTCAAAATGTCTTTGCAAATTATGTTGTAGTTCAATAGCTCGTGATGTAGCTCCCCTATTTTTTTGATACGTTCCTAGAGAAAACTAAGTTGAAAGATGATGGTAGCAATAATGCGGACTGGGTCCGTGATCTGAGGATTATCCTTGTTGCTACACAGAAGAATTTTGTACTTGATGCATCGCTAGGTGACAGACCTGCTGCAGGAGCTGATGCAGACATTTTGAACGCTTGGCAAGCTCGATTTGATGACTACTTGATAGTTTAGTGCGCCATGCTTTACGGCTTAGAATTGGGGCTCCAAAGACGTTTTGAACGCCATGGAACATATGAGATGTTCCAAGAGCTGAAATTGGTATTTCAGGCTCATGCCCGTGTTGAGAGGTATGAGACCTCTGACAAGTACTTTGCCTACAAGATGGAGGAGAATAGCTCAGCCAGTGAGCATGTGCTCAGAATGTCTGGGTACTACAATCGCTTGAATCAAGTGGGAGTTAATCTTCCAGATAAGATAGTGATTGACAGAGTTCTCCAGTCACTACCACCAAGCTACTAGATCTTCGTGATGAATTATAATATGCAAGGGATGACGAAAACGATTCCCAAGCTCTTCGCGATGCTGAAATCGGCGGAGGTAGAAATCAAGAAAGAGCATCAAGTGTTGATGGTTAACAAGACCGCCAGTTTTAAGAAAGGGCAAGGGAAAGAAAGGGAACTTCAAGAAGAATGGCAAGCAAGTTGCCGCTCCCGTGAAGAAGCCCAAAGCTGGACCCAAGCCTGAGACTGAGTGCTTCTACTGCAAGGGTAATGGTCACTGGAAGCGGAACTACCCAAATATTTGGCGGATAAGAAGGATGGCAAAGTAAACAAAAGTATATTTGATATACATGTTATAGATGTGTACCTTACCGGTGCTCGTAGTAGCCCCTGGGTATTTGATACCGGTTCAGTTGCTGAGATTAGTAACTCGAAACAGGAGTTGCAGAATAAACGGAGACTAGTTAAGGGCGAGGTAACGATGTGTATTGGAAGTGTTTCCAAGATTGATATGATCACCATCGCACACTCCCTCTACCTTCGGGATTAGTGTTGAGCCTAAATAAATGTTTTTTGGTGTTTGCGTTGAGCATGAACATGATTAGATCGTGTTTATTGCAATACGGTTATTCATTTAAGTCAGAGAATAATTGTTGTTCTGTTTACATGAATAAAACCTTCTATATGGTCATACACCCAGTGTAAATGGTTTATTGAATCTCGATCATAGTGATACACATATTCATAATATTGATGCCAAAAGATACAAAGTTGATAATGATAGTGCAACATACTTGTGGCACTGCCGTTTAGGTCATATTGGTGTAAAGCGCATGAAGAAACTCCATGCGGATGGACTTTTGGAATCACTTGATTATGAATCATTTGATACTTGCGAACCATGCCTCATGGACAAGATGACTAGAACTCCGTTCTCCGGAACAATGGAGCGAGCTAATGACTTATTGGAAATAATACATACCGATGTATGCGGTCCGATGAGTGTTGAGGCACGCGGCAGGTATCGTTATTTTCTAACCTTCACAGATGATTTGAGTAGGTATGGGTATATCTACTTAATGAAACACAAGTCTGAAACTTTTGAAAAGTTCAAAAAATTTCAGAGTGAAGTGGAGAATCATCATAACAAGAAAATAAAGTTTCTACGATCTGATCGCGGAGGCGAATATTTGAGTTACGAGTTTGGCCTTCATTTAAAACAATGTGGAATTGTTTCACAGCTCACGCCACCTGGAACACCACAGCGTAATGGTGTGTTCGAACATCGTAATCGTACTTTATTAGATATGGTGCGTTCTATGATGTCTCCTACCGATTTGCCACTATCGTTTTGGGGTTATGCATTAAAGACAGCCGCATTCACGTTAAATAGGGCACCGTCTAAATCCGTTGAGATGATACCGTATGAACTGTGGTTTGGCAAGAAACCTAAGCTGTCGTTTCTTAAAAGTTTGGGGATGCGACGCTTATGTAAAAAGGCTTCGGCCTGATAAGCTCGAACCCAAAGCGGAGAAGTGCGTCTTCATAGGATACTCGAAAGAAACTATTGGGTATACCTTCTACCACAGATCTGAAGGCAAAATATTTGTTGCTAAGAATGGGTCCTTTCTAGAGAAGGAGTTTCTCTCGAACGAAGTGAGTGGGAGGAAAGTAGAACTTGATGAGGTAGTTGTACCTTCTCTCGAATTGGAAAAGTAGTACATCAGAGAAAGCCATTCCCGTGATGCCTACACCAACCAGAGAGGAAGCAAATGATGATGATCATGAAACTTCAGATCAAGTTACTACTGAACCTCGTAGGTCGACCAGAACACGTTCCGCACCAGAGTGGTACGGCAATCCTGTCCTGGAAGTCATGTTGTTGGACAACAGCGAACCTACGAACTATGAAGAAACTATGATGAGCCCAGATTCCGAAAAATGGCTTGAGACCATGAAATCTGAGATAGGATCCATGTATGAGAACAAAGTGTGGACTTTCGTGGATTTGCTCGATGATCGTCAAGCCATAAAGAATAAATGGATCTTTAAGAGGAAGACGGACGCTGACGGTAATATCACTGTCTACAAAGCTCGATTTGTTGCAAAAGGTTTTCGACAAGTTCAAGGGGTTGACTACGATGAGACTTTCTCACCCGTAGCGATGCTTAAGTCTGTCCGAATCATGTTAGCAATTGCCACATTTTATGATTACGAAATCTGGCAAATGGATGTCAAAAACTTGCATTCCTTAACGGGTTTCTTGAGGAAGAGTTGTATACGATGCAACTGGAAGTTTTTGTCGATCCTAAAGGTGCTAACAAAGTGTGCAAGCTCCAGCGATCCATCTATGGACTGGTGCAAGCATCTCGGAGTTGGAATGTACGCTTTGATGAGGTGATCAAAGCATATGGTTTTATACAGACTTATGGCGAAGCCTGTATTTACAAGAAAGTGAGTGGGAGCTCTGTAGCATTTCTGATATTATATGTGGATGACATATTGCTGATTGGAAATGATATAGAATTTCTGGATAGCATAAAAGGATACTTGAATAAGAATTTTTCAATGAAAGACCTCGGTGAAGCTACTTACATATTGGGCATCAAAATATATAGAGATAGATCAAGACGCTTAATAGGACTTTCACAAAGCACATACCTTGACAAAGTTTTAAAGGATTTCAAAATGGATGAGTCAAAGAAAGGGTTCTTGCCTGTATTCAAGGTGTGAAGTTGAGTAAGACCCAAAGCCCGACCACGGCAGAAGATAGAGAGAGAATGAAAGTCATTCCCGATGCCTCAGCCATAGGTTCTATAAAGTATGCCATGCTGTGTACCAGACCTGTTGTGTGTCTTGCCATGAGTCTAGCAAGGGGGTACAATCGTGATCCAGGAGTGGATCACTAGACAACGGTCAAAATTATCCTTAGGTACCTAAAGAGGACTAAGGAAATGTTTCTCGGTTATGGAGGTGATAAAGAGTTCACCGTAAAGGGTTACGTCGATGCAAGCTTTGACACTGATCCGGATGACTCTGAGTCTCAATCTGGATACGTATTGAACGTGGGAGAAATTAGCTAGAGTAGCTCTATGCAGAGCATTGTAGACATAGATATTTCCAAAGTACACACGGATCTGAATGTTGCAGACCCGTTGACTAAAAAACCTCTCTCACAAGCAAAACATGATCACACCTTAGAACTCTTTGGGTGTTAATCACATGGTGATGTGAACTAGATTATTGACTCTAGTGAACTCTTTGGGTGTTAATCACATGGCGATGTGAACTAGATTATTCACTCTAGTGCAAGTGGGAGACTGATGGAAATATGCCCTAGAGGCAATAATAAAATGGTTATTATTATATTTCCTTAATCATGATAAAGGTTTATTATTCATGCTAGAATTGTATTGACCGGAAACTTAAATACATGTGTGGATACATAAACAAATACCGTGTCCCTAGTGAGCCTCTACTAGACTAGCTCGTTGATCAAAGATGGTTAAGGTTTCCTAAGCATAGACATGAGTTGTCATTTGATAACGGGATCACATCATTAGGAGAATGATGTGATGGACAAGACCCAACCGTTAGCATAGCATATGATCGTTCAGTTTACTGCTACTGCTTTCTTAATGTCAAATACATGTTCCTTCGACCATGAGATCATGCAACTCCCGGATACCAGAGGAATACCTTGTGTGCTATCAAACGTCACAACGTAACTGGGTGATCATAAAGATGCTCTACAGGTATCTCCGAAGGTGTCTGTTGAGTTGGTGTGAATCGAGATTGGGATTTGTCACTCCGTGTATCGGAGAGGTATCTCTAGGCCTCTCGGTAATACACATCACAAGAAGCTTGCAAGCAAAGTGACTAAGGAGTTAGTTGCAAGATGATGTATTACGGAACGAGTAAAGAGACTTGCCGGTAACGATATTGAACTAGGTATAGAGATACCGACGATCGAATCTCAGGCAAGTAACATACCGACAGACAAAGGGAATTACGTATGTTGTCATAAAGGTTCAACCGATAAAAAATCTTCATGGAATATGTAGGAATCAATATGGGCATCCTGGTCCCGCTATTGGTTATTGACCGGAGAGGTGTCTCGGTCATGACTACATAATTCCCGAACCCGCAGGGTCGCACGCTTAACGTTCGTTGACGCTAGAGTAGTATTGGAATATTTGATGAGTGGTAACCAAATGTTGTTCGGAGTCCCGGATGAGATCCCGGATGTCACGAGGAGTCTCGGAATGGTCGAGAAGTAAAGATTTATATATGGGAAGTCATATTTTGGGTTCCGAAAAAAGGTGCAGTTTTTTTGGTATTGTACCGGGAAGCTTCCAGAAGGTTCCGGAGGATTCCGGAGGGGTCCGGAAGTCCACAAGTGAGTTCACCACGACCCAAGGGCTAGCATGGGCTGTGGGGAGGTGCGCTGGCCTTATTGGGCTAGGCGCACCAAGTCCTCAAAAGCCCATGTGGCTAGGGAAGGCAAAAAAGGAAGGAGTCCTAGTAGGAATAGGATTGGACTTGGAGTCCAAGTCCTCTCCCCCTTAGCTGCGCCCTAGGGCTTGGAGGGGTTGTTTCCCACACCCCTCCACCTATATATAGAGGGGATGGGCACCCTAAGAGGACACACCAAGCCCTTGGCGCCCCTCTCTCTCCCGTTACTCCGTAGTTCCACCGCTTTGTCCCGGCGATGCTTAGCGAAGCGCTATCGGTGCTCCACCACCACCATCACCACCACGCCATCGTGTTGGTTGTGGTCCCATCTACTTCTCCTCTCCCGATTGCTGGATCAAGAAGGCAGAGACATCATCGAGCCGCATGTGTGCTAAACTCGGAGGTGCCGTCCGTTCGGCACTAGATCGATTGGATCGTGATCGGATCGCGAAAAGTACGACTACATCAACCGCGTGATAAACGCTTCCACTTAGCGATCTACAAGGGTATGTAGATGCTCTCCCCCTCTTGTAGCTATGCATCTCCATGGATAGATCTTGTGTGTGCGTAGAAAAATTTTGTTTTCCATGCAACATTCCCCAACAATGATCACCCAGTTACAAAGTGACGTTTGATAGCACACAAAGTATTCCTCCGGTATCCGGGAGTGGCATGATCTCATGGTCTAAGGAACTGGTACTTGACATGAAGAAAGTAGTAGCTAATAACTAAACAATCTGATGCTAAGCTTACGGTTGGGTCTGTCCATCACATCATTCTCCTAATGATGTGATCCTGTTATCAAATGACAACTCATGTCTATGGTTAGGAAACCATAACCATCTTTGGTCAATGAGCTAGTCTATTAGAGGCTTACTAGGGACACGGTGTAGTTTATGTATTCACACATGTATTTAAGTTTCCGATCAATACAATTCTAGCATGAATAATAAACATTTATCATGAACAGGAAATATGATAATAACCAATTTATTATTGCCTCTAGGGCATATTTCCAACACAATCTTCATCAACATCTTCACAAGCACCATCTCATCTCAAATCCTAGTTCATCTCTCGTATTCAATCTTTGTCCCAAAACCTCAGATTGGTACCTGTGGGTTGCTGGTAGTATTAATTACATCTTGTAGTTGATGCTAGTTGGTTTATTTGGTGGAAGATTAAATGTTCAGATCCTCAAGCATATTCAATACCCCTCTGATCTTGAACATGAATATGATTTGTGAGTAGCTACTTAGGACATGGGAGAAGTCTTGTTATAAGTAATCATGTGATGTTGGTATTCGTTCAATATTTTGATGATATGTATGTTGTTGCTTCCTTTAGTGGTGTCATGTGAAAGTTAACTAAATCACACTTCACCATACTTGGGCCTAAGGGAAGGCATTGTGGAGTAATAAGTAGATGATGAGTTGCTAGAGTGACAGAAGCTTAAACCCTAGTTTATGTGTTATTCCGTAAGGGGCTGATTTGGATCCATATGTTTCATGCTATGTGTCGGAAACCAGGCTCCGGGGACCCAAAGGTTCGAACACTGGGGTGCACTCGTTCCTACCGCCCCGTCTTTCCCTGCAGCTAAACCACGACGAGGCTACGGCGAGAGTGAGCTAGTGGGAGCGGACCGATGGCACAGCGGTTACCCAGGTTCGGGCCACCTCGCGTTGTAAAACCCTACTCCTGCTTGGTTGTGATTGCTCTGGCAAGAGAGAGTGAGTACAAGGGTTTCTCCCTTTCTACAGCAGCTCCCTGCCCTCCTTTTATATCTGCCTTGGTCCTCTTCCCCCGAGAACACTGGCGGGAAGGGTTGACACACAACGACAAGTTTGAAGGGGGACAGGAGCATAGTCTATCCTGACAAAAGGTGGTCTTGACCTGCAAAGCCACCATCCATGACGTGTCGGTGGGCTCAGGGATGACCTCCGCCCTGCGCGGCCGTCGTCTTGGTCTTCTTTCACCGTTCGGGTAACCTTTTGAGGTTGCTTTGGGAGCTGGACTGCTGGCCCTACTCCCTTAGCACAAAAGGGGAAATCCTCTTCATCTGCGCCTGCTAGCACGGCCTCTGCCGCGCGTGTCACCCACATGCTAGGCATGAGACCGCTCAACCGAGCTGAGCAACACTTGCCTCACGCACCTCAAGGAGGGTGCCTCGGGAGTCCACCTCGCGAGGCTCTTGGTGAAGCCGCTAAGTATCGCTTGCTTGCCCACTACCTAAAGAGGGGGCCTCACGAAGGGTCTTGCTCATGGTGCCTGCTGGTGGGCCACCCACCGGGCCCTCTCCATGCACCGCGTCCTGGGCCAAAGGCAGACAGGCCTGGGTACCCTGGGTTCCACAGGCCCGATAGCAGTAGGGATGGCAATGGGTAGGGTATGGGTGGGTACAACATCCTTCTGCCCAACCCGTACCCACCAAAAATTTCTATACCCACGCACTTCAATACCCATGGGCATAAATTGGCACCCATGCCCATACCCATCGGGTATTCTATACCCAATGGGTATCCAGTGGGTACAATATATGGCATTTAAAATTTTAAAAGGTTGATAAGTGAGTTTAAAATTCAAGTGGTGATAGGTGAGCAGTATAGCACTCACGTGGCCTCCTCCGGTGGGTGCCCTCTTGGAGGCATCAAGGGAGTATGATCAGCGGTTGCTGGAAGCCCAACGCAGTGGGAGGCGGTGGTGGAATGGGGGTCACTGGATCGAGAGTTGGATAGGAGTCCGGTAGCGAAGAGTCGAGATTTCATTTTTTTTCAGGAGTCATATAGGACGTAGGAGGATTTTCGAATAGGTGATTACTGGCCTATGAGCTAAGGCCGGTTTAAGGAATACGTGATTTAGGGTGGGCCATAGGATTTGGATGTTAATCCACATGTCGTAGGAGTTATTTTCATTAATTAAATTTTTCTGGATATCCATTGGGTTACCCATGGACAGAATTTCATACCCATACCCTACCCATATATTTTGCGGGTATGGATACCCATTACCCGTGGGTACAAAACCTTTCCAAGTCTTGCCCATGCCCATTGTTTTTGGGTAGGGTACCCGCGGTTACCCCGGGCCCACGACACGCACGTTCCCACCTATTAGGGGGCGAAGCAGTGTGGGCCCTAACCGCCTATGGGTCAGGCGCGACGCGTGGTGCATGATAGAATGGGGGACGCCCCACTTCTCCCATGACGCCTCGATGACCGCCCGGGCTGACATAAAGCCTGCCCACGCGCGGCGCGAAGCCATCAGTGCCTTCCCTGCGCGCATCCGTCTTCCTGCGCCTTGATACGTCCATTTTGCATCATGTTTTTCTACTGTTATTTATAGTGTTTTTATTCAATATAACACTTTGTGGAGTAATTCTAATGCATTTTCTCTCATAATATGCAAGGTTTATACAAAGAGGGAGATTGCCGGCAGCTGGAATTCTGGACTTGAAAAAGCTACGTCAGAGATACCTATTCTGCACATCTCCAAATGAGCTAAAATTTTACGGAGATTTGTTTTGGAATATATAAAAAATACTGGAGAAAATAAATACCAGAGGGGGCCACCCAGGTGCCCACTAGGCACCAGGGCGCGCCTACTGAGGGAATCCTGGATTAGGGGGGTCTTCGGCCTGCCGGCCTATCTCTTGGGGCCGGACTGTTGGGCCGTATTGCCAATGCTTGGTGGCCGAACATAAGTGGAGACCCTGTATACGGGCAGGAGGCTTTCTGGTGCCTTGGTGTGTCCTCCAAGTCAAGATAAGAAGAATCAGCGCATTTATCCTTTCCTTGTAACCGACCATGTGTAACCCTAGCACCCCTGGTGTCTATATAAACCAGAGGGTCTAGGCCGTAGAGGCTAGGATAACAACCATCATCCTACTAGTTAGGGTTTAGTTCATCTGATCTCGTGGTAGATCGACTCTGTAATCCTCATATATACAAGCAATATAATCAAGCATGGCGTAGGGTTTTACCTCTTAGAGAGGGCCCGAACCTGGGTAAACATCATGTCCCTATCCCTTGTTCCCCATTGATCCAAGATCCACAGCTCGGGACCCCCTACCCGAGATCTGCCGGTTCTGACACCGACATTGGTGCTTTCATTGAGAGTTCCGCTGTTGGATCGCCGAAGGATCGATGGCTCGCCTGATCATCGGAGACGGCATCAGCACCGGGGACATCTTCGTCCCCGGGCAACTTTTCGCATTCGGCAACATCGTGCTGCACGCCGACTCGACCGATCATCTCGACCAGGTCGACAGTTTCGCCCCTGAGCATTAGATCAGGTTCGGTAACTTGGACTACGTCATCGACGCTCGGGGCGATATGATCTTCACCGGCTTCTCAGCTTCACCTGGGATGCCCGCAGACCCCGAAGCATCAACCTCGGGGCCTCTTCTCGATCCTATCTCTGGATTGGCCCTTATCTCGCGGACGGCTTCGAGCTCGGAAACCAGCGCTATGTCCGAAGATCGGGAATCATTCTTGGCCAGACTCCCCCTCCTTATCGCAAATCTGGCCTCGAGCCTGGCGACGGTTCGACATCCGAACACCAGGAGTCAGCCCTGGCCGGATTCACCCCTTGCCTCACCATCACTCCGGAGGTTGACTCCGAAGAAACTTCAAACTCCAATCCAGCCAACCTCGCCTTGTTAAATGAGGCGCTTGACCGGATCCAGATAATGACTATTGTCGATGGCCCATCCTCGGCTCACGCTCAACGGAGCCTCGGGGTGGGCCATGGGGAATTTTATGTCCCACCCACCACCCATTTAGTAGCCGTTGTCGAAGACTTAACCGACATGTTAGACTACACCTCTGAGGAGGCCGACGACATGGACGACGACAGCAAAGCCATGGCCCATGCTGCTCCTCCCATCACCGGGCGATGGACGACCACCTCCACCTATGACGTTTACATGGTGGACACCCCCAAGGACGATGACGATGATGCTAATAATGGGGATGGCACCCCCAGAAGAGACAGTAACAAGCCCGGTGAGGAGCCCCCCAAACACCGGAGACAACACCGATGATCCAAGGGACGTTGAGGCAGGGAGAGCAACACGGGCACCAGAGAGGACGATACTCCGAACAATGCGGAAGACCTCGGTGACCCCGCCCCCGAGCAACAGCCTGATGAACCAGAGGGGCATAGGGGTCAGCATGACCCTGAGGACCCCAATGATTCCAAGGATAGCAACTATATGCCTCTCTCCGAGGAGGAGGTTAGCCTCGGAGCGGAAGATTTCATCGTTCTAGAAGATCCATTGGACCAGGAGCGGTTCAAGCAACAGCTCATAGCCATAGCACGAAGCTTAAAGAAGAAGCAGCAGCAGCAGCTGAAGGCCAAACAAAATACCCTCAATGATAGATGGACTAAAGTCCTCACAGCCGAAGAAGGTTATGGCTACCAGCAGCAGAATAAAAGCTACCCAAAGCAGAAGCTGCTGCCACAATTCGAT
Source organism: Thinopyrum elongatum (assembly GCA_011799875.1). NCBI lineage: Eukaryota > Viridiplantae > Streptophyta > Magnoliopsida > Poales > Poaceae > Thinopyrum > Thinopyrum elongatum. The sequence goes on from CM022300.1 coordinate 396,844,584, forward strand.
GATGAGGCCCTTGCGCCCGCACCACCAAGATACACACAGGCAGACCAGCCTGACCGCCCCCCTCGAGGAAGGGACAGGCCGGCTGGAGAGGCCGAATACCCACCTGCTCCACCTCGCCGAAAAGGCAAGGAGGCGGCACAACCAGAATACCAATACGATCTCCATCATGACCTCGCAATTAGAGCAGGACAAACACGATCCATTTACAGATCTTGAGATTACGCCCCGGCTGGACGGGACGGATACCAATCATGGCGCGACCGAAACGGCAAAATTTGGGAGCAGCACCGGGCTGATATGGCCGCCGATCTACGGCGTGACGTAGCCCAAGTTAGGGGCGCCGCTCACCTGATGTGCTTTACCGACGAAGTAATGTAGCATTAGTTCCCCAAAGGGTTTAAACCCGTAAACATCGAACAATGCGATGGGACTACAGACCCGGCCGTGTGGATCGAAGATTTTCTTCTCCACATTCATATGGCTCGAGGGGACGACCTCCACGCCATAAAGTATTTGCCATTAAAGCTTAAAGGACCAGCCAGGCATTGGCTAAATAGCCTCCCCGAAAACTCTATAGGGAGTTGGGAAGAGCTCGAGGATGCTTTCCGAGCCAACTTTCAAAGAACTTACGTCTGGCCTCCGAATGCCGATGGCCTGAGCCACGTGGTCCAACAGCCCGACGAATCAGCCCAGCAATTTTAGAATCGGTTTTTGACAAAAAAGAATCGGATCGTCAACTGTCGGATGCAGAAGCAATAGCCGCATTCAGGCACAGCATCCGGGATGAATGGCTAGCGCGCTAGTTCGGCCAGGATAAGCCGAAGACGATGTCAGCACTCACCTCCCTCATGATCCGCTTTTGCGCAGGGGAAGACAGTTGGTTGGCCCAAAGAAACACCAACCCAGAAGACCCCATCACCTCAGAAGTCTGGGACGGTAATGGAAAACCGCGACGCAACAGAAATAAGCGCCGCCATAACAGCGGCGAAGCCAAAGACACGGCAGTGAATGCCGGATTCCGCAACTCCAAAACAGGACCGCGGAAGAAACCCTCTAAGGGGAACCAGGATGGACCCACCAAGTTGGACACAATCCTAGATAGACCCTGCCAGATCCACGGCATGCCTGATAAGCCCGCCAACCACACCAACCGCAATTGTTGGGTAATCAAGCAAGCTAGCAAGATCATAGCCGAGGGCACAGGCCAAAGCCCCCGCAGCGAGGACGACGAGGAACCTCACAGGCCAAACAATGGAGGCCAGAAAAAATTCCCTCCTGAGGTAAAGACGGTGAATATGATCTACACTACCCATATACCCAAGAAGGAGCGGAAACAAGCACTTCGGGACGTCTACGCCGTAGAGCCAGTAGCCTCGAAATTTAACCCATGGTCGGCATGCCCGATCACCTTTGACCGCAGAGACCATGACCAGTATCCGTCACGGAGGGTCGGCGGCCCTGGTCCTCGACCCCATTATCGATCGGTATCACCTCACTAGAGTCCTCATGGACGGGGGCAGTAGCCTTAATCTGATTTATGCAGATACAGTGAGGAAAATGGGCATTGACCCATCAAGGATCAAGCCCAGTAACACCACCTTCAAGGGGGTAATCCCAGGCATGGAAGCCCGCTGCTCAGGCACCTTAACTTTGGAAGTGGTGTTCGGCTCGCCAGACAACTTCCACAATGAAGACTTGATCTTCGACATTGTCCCCTTTCGCAGTGGTTATCACGCGCTCTTCGGCCGGACGGTGTTCGCCCGTTTCAACGCTGTCCCCCACTATGCATACTTAAAGCTAAAGATGCCCGGACCTAAGGGCGTCATTACAATTAATGGCAATACGGAACACTCACTCCAGACCGAAGAGTGCACAACGGCCCTAGTGGCCGAAGTTTAGACCAACATTGAGTGGCCCCGCTATCAGCCCGCCATCAAGGCACGGGAAGCAAGGAAACGGGCCCGAGCTCTATCTCCGTTCGAGGAACATCCCTACGTTTCATGCAAATAGGGATGCGCCCCCACAGCATACCCACCCAATTCGCACATTATGTGCCTCTGTGGGGACCAAACCAAAACCAAGTATTCGGTTCAACCGAACTATGGTCCTGTGCGTCTTCAGACGTCGAACGGGTACACCTATGGACCAATATGGCATCAAGCCAGAACAGCTCAACGACCGCTCACGACTCCTAATCAAGGGCCCGTCAGCCGACCCTCAAGCCCCCTACGGAATTCTTTCACCAACAGAAGCAAAGGCGCAAATGTGCAGCAGGGCACAGTAGGGATATCAACCCATGCTCCAAGGCCTTGTGTAAACCTTTTCATCTATAAAACTCTTTCTCTTTCTTATAAAGTGCCTGTAACAGATGCTTTGGTAGTTCGAATTGTACGGATAGACGTCACGAGCTCTTTTGTAATAAAGACGAATTTTTACGGTCCTCTCATAGTTTTTTATTGCACGTTTCTTTTGCTCTTCGCCGCCACTATAAGCTAGTTTAGCACAATTTTTCCTTAAGGCAATAATCGGGTAATATACCAGGGGCTCGACCATAACATTCGCCCTATGCCTCAAGTCCGGCACCTTTTTCTTTCTTTGCATGTTCGGCATCTCGGGTATTGCACTATATGCATCTTTTCTGAATTACGTCTTGGGTCAATAGTTGGGTTACCCGGCTCCTGTGCTTACCTTCTTACGTTCCGCTAGTCCGGCTAAGGAGGTAAAGGGAGAACCACTGTGATTGCACTTTCAGCTCACCTGGCTACGTACCTCAGTGGAGAAAGCCGGAAACTGACTGTCATAATAAGTGAGAATTGGTCAGCGATCCGATGACAAGTGTCAAACTAAAATCGCTGGCGATTACACCGTGTAATACGAAGGGTTTGCGTCTTCAGCCAAACCAAGTGATATAGGTATATACCTCGGATCTCCCGAATATCACACTGGGGGCTAGTCACTAGCCCCCGTAGTCAAGCTCCTATGGCTAAGTGAAAGTAATAAAATCGCATAGTCCGATTGCCTTGTTCCTCTCCTACACTACCACCTTCGGGCACCGAGACGTCGGCTAAGGGTCACAGTGCGGAGAATGGAACACCCCTCGTAGCATCTACATGGGGGCTGAAGCCGATGACTGGTAACTTTCAAAATCAAACGGCCGCACAGGAGTCAAAATAAAAACGCACACACGTATGATAAACCATACAAAAACAACCGCATTATAAAGCATAAGGTTCAACCACAGTTTAATACATAAACGGCACAATTACTCAAGGATTACATCCTTCGAGCACTGTGCCTCTACTGCCCGAGCATCGTCCATCACGACAGAGAAGTACTGCTCGGGGCGCATGTGTTCCTTTCCGGCGGGCGGAGGCCCGATGGCCATCTCGACTGGCTTGATCCTCGGCCAGTGCACCATCGTCTTCGAGAACGCCATCTGAGCCCCTTCAATGCACATGGAGCGCTTAATAGCATCAACCCGGGCGGTGGCATCACGCAGCTTCTGCACCAAGCCGAAATAGCTGGTCGGTATCAGCTCGGAGGGCCACAGCCGGACACAAAGGTCCTTCATGGCTAGCTCTGCCATCTGGTGTAGCTCCATTAGTTGCTTCAGTTGGTTGCTTAGGAGAGGGGGATGCTCGGGCGCCTGGAACTGCGCCCAGAACAGCCGATGTACGGCATCATCCTCCCGGGCCGCATAGTGCCTGGCCGCATCGGCCGCACTTCTTGGGAGCTCCGCAAATGCGCCTGCGGAACGCCAGACTCGTGTGAGCAGTGAATCTGTGGCCACCAAAGACACTCTACAGTAAATATGGCTTACCATCCGCGATTTGCTTTACTTACCGGAGCTCCTCCCAGGCACCCCACATCTCCGTCCTCGCCTCCTGGATCTCCGTCTTTATCTTCGCCAGCTCGGTGGCATGATCCTTATTTTTCTGCTCAAGGTCCTCACATTTAGTGATGGCATGTTTGAGCTCCTGTTGCACTTCGGCCACTCTGGCCTCATGTCTCTCACGGTCGGTTTTTACCAACGTGAGTTTAGTGGCCGCCTGTTCGGCCGCCGCTTTCTGTTCGGCTGCTTCCTGCTTGGCCTTCCTCAGCTCAGCCTTGAGGCCTTCGACCTCTATGGCAATGGATGCAATCATCAGTAATCATCTCTTACTTAGGGATAATCCCGAATACCCTGCTTGACAAGGAAAATTCAAGGGACTACGTCTCGAACGGACAAACCTTGTGCTTCGTCAAACCGCTTGTTGACGAGGTCGAGTTCATCATCGGAGCTTTTAAGTCTCTGATTCATCTCAGCCAGCTCCGCAACAGTGGCAATAGCCGCCAATGCCGAAGCCTGTCAAGATACAATGAGCATCACATTTAAAACTACTGTTTAGATGGTCTTCGATCCTCTGCCCGGTTTTCTCAAAACCTGCCATAGTCTCGGGGGCTGCTACCTACAAGGACTGCTCAAATTTTGTTCACGACACACATTTTCATGAAGAGAGCATTACTATGCTTACCTCAAAGCCTGTCAAGAGGCCAGCAAAAGTCTCTTTCAGTCCGCTATTAACAGACCGAACGCTTTGCAAAACCACGCCCATCAGGTTGCGGTGTTCCGCAACTATGGAGGATCTATTCACAGTCTCCTCCATCATGTCCAGCCACTCTACCACAACCCGATTTTTGGTGTTCGGCGCGGGCGGCGGGGCCCCAGCTCCCCCTTCAGTGGAAGGAGGATGTGATGCCTTGGAGGGCCTAGGGGGCTCCGGAGCCATCTTCTGGGAAGGCTTGGACTGGTTGAGCTCCCTCTCCTGGTGTGCGGCTGAAGCATCAGCCTCGGCCATTACAACATCATCGTCACCCCCCACGCTTGGCACAGGGGGGGGGGTCCTTCGGGACAGCACCTCCCCGGTCTCCCCGATGGTCGGAGGGGGCGCGGAGTGTGACGCATTCCCACTCTCCACCAGGTCAGCTGGTGGAGAGGTCCCCTTCGAGACCTGGTCGGTGGGGAGATCGCGCAGCGGGCTGCAACATAAAAACATATGTGCTATCAGTAACAAGCTAGTGGAACCGTCACTTGAAAAGTCTTCGGATCCTCACCTTTCGACGTGGGGCTTGACCCAGGGAACTCTCTCCGGGACTTTCTCGGAGGCTGCGGATTCCTTATCGGGATCTGAGCTGTCATCAAGCGAAACCAATTTGGCCTTGCTCCTCTTCGAGGCATGGGGAGGCTGCTCCTCCTCGGCGTCGGCCGACGCCGCCCTCTTCCTGGTGCGGGGGGAATTGCTCTCCTCCTCCTCTTCCTCTTCCTGCTCCCCCTCATGTGAGGAAGGGGCTGGGGTGTCCCCGAACTTTGTGTCTGGATGGACTTTTGGGCGGAGGCCTTTTCTGGCCTCCCTCGTTTCGCTCTTCTTCTTCTTCTCCCTCTTTTCTGGTGCCTTATAGGGCGCCACGGTCAACATCTCCTCTAATTGAGCCGACCTGGGGTCTTCTGGCAGTGAGGCCGGGCTGGCAATCAACGCGGCCCTCTTGAGCCAACCCTGCAGAAATGAGAAGTAGAAGGTAAGGGCCCTAGCAGAATTGCAAATCCGAATACAAAACGGGTGATTTTTCGTTACCTCCTTAGCAGGGTGCTTGGCGTCAAGGCTGATGTCCTCCTCCTTAGCCGGCCACATCTTTTGTGGCTTGAACAACACTTTCCATAGCTTCTTGTAGGAGGTGCCGAAGAAGTGCTGCATGGTGCGGAGGTCTTCGGGCTTCTAGGATCACATTGGGGTGGCTCGGAGTTGGCAAGGAAGGAGGCGGCAATGGAGCATAATCTGGACCACGTTGGTCAACTTGGCTCCCGCCTTTATCATATTGGAGACGCGCTTCTACAGTGCCTCCACCTCTGTAGCGGACCCCCATTCAAGACCCTTCTTGGTCCATGAGGTTAGCCTCTCTGGGGGTCCGGATCAGAATTCTGGAGCGGCCGCCCAGGCCTTGTCATGAGGCTCTATGACATAGAACCACTCTTTCTGCCAGACTTTGACGGTGTCGATAAACATGCCCTCCGGCCACCCGACTCGGGTGAGCTTGCTCACCATCGCCCCCCACAGTCCACCTGCTGGCTGTCGACGATCTTCGGCTTGATGTTGAATACTTTCAGCCATAGGCTGAAGTGTGGCTGGACCTGGAGAAAGGCCTCGCAGATGGTGATGAAAGCAGAGATATGAAGGAAGCAATTCGGAGCCAGATCATGGAAGTCCAGCTCGTAGAAGAACATCAGTCCCTGGACAAAAGGGTGGATAGGAAAGCCCAGTCCCCGGATAAAGTGGGGAATAAACACCACCCGTTCTCCGAGGCGTGGCGTCGGTATGACCTGGCCCTCCTCTAGGGCGCGATGAACGATGTCGGTGGAAAGGTAGCCCGCTCGCTTCAGGTCCTCGATGCCGTCGTTGGTGATGATAGAGGCCTCCCACTTGCCTCCTGCTCCGGATCTGGCCATGGCTGGATTTGGGGAATGGCGGGAGAGAAGCGCTTGAGGGGAAAAGATCTGGGGGTGCTAGAGCTCTGTTGATGGGGAGAGCGATGGCAAGAGAAGGGAGAAGGCGTACCCAAACAAGCGGTGGCCGCTCCCCTTTTATAAACTACCGAGAATGCCAACAGTCCTTTAACTACGCCACGGGCCTCGTCGCTTCCCGATATCGTCGCGGCGTTATGCGCGAAAGGGGGAATTGAAATCATTGATCATATCCCTTAAAAATGGGCACAATCTTCACCTCGATGGGATGTGCCAATGAAGGCGCTGCAACGAACCGTGAATTGAGCTTTTACGACGGTTCGATGAATATGACCGGGTGTGACCCTTCATCGAAAAGTTGTCAGGCAAGGGTACTATTCACACTTGGGTGGTTGGCCTTCGAGGTTAAGTAATGTCTGCAGTTCAGATTCCGAACACTGCCTGGTTAGCACATGTCCGGATTCTAGCTCAGAAAGCTTTGAGAACTTGGTGGAAGAAGACGGAGCCGAACATGGAGAGGGAGAGGAACTCACCCCACAAGCCGGAGACGTTGGGTATATCAGGATGCCAAGACACAATGAAGCACGACGTTGGAGGCAAGTTCGGGGGCTACTGAGGGAATCCTGGATTAGGGGGTCTTCGGCCTGCCGGCCTATCTCTTGGGGCCGGACTGTTGGGCCGTATTGCCAATGCTTGGTGGCCGAACATAAGTGGAGACCCCGTATCCAGGCAGGAGGCTTTCTGGTGCCTTGGTGTGTCCTCCAAGTCAAGATAAGAAGAATCAGCGCATTTATCCTTTCCTTGTAACCGACCATGTGTAACCCTAGCACCCCTGGTGTCTATATAAACCAGAGGGTTTAGGCCGTAGAGGCTAGGACAACAACCATCATCCTACTAGTTAGGGTTTAGTTCATCTGATCTCGTGGTAGATCGACTCTGTAATCCTCATATATACAAGCAATATAATCAACCAGGACGTAGGGTTTTACCTCTTAGAGAGGGCTTGAACCTGGGTAAACAACGTGTCCCTAGTCCCTTGTTCCCCATTGATCCAAGATCCACAGCTCGGGACCCCCTACCCGAGATCCGCCGGTTCTGACACCCGACACCTACCCCTCCTGGCGCGCCCTGGTGGGTAGTGGCCCCCTGGCCCACTTCCGGTGCCCATCTTTTGGTACATAAGGTCATTTGCCCTAGAAAAAAATAAAGAGAGGACATTCGGGACAGAGCGCCGCCGTCTCGAGGCGGAACCTAGGCAGGAGCACTTTTGCTCTCCGATGGAGCGATTCCACCGGGGATACTTCCCTCCGGGAGGGGGAAATCGAAGCCATCGTCATCACCAACAACCCTCTCATCGTGGGAGGGCCAATCTTCATCAACATATTCCACAACACCATCTCATCTCAAAACCCTAGTTCATCTCTTGTGTTCAATCTTTGTATCAAAACCTCAGATTGGCACCTGTGGGTGACTAGTAGTGTTGATTACATCTCGTAGTTGATGCTAGATGGTTTATTTGGTGGAAGATTATATGTTCAAATCCATTATGCAATTAAATACCCCTCTTATCTTGAGCATGAATATTTTTTGTGAGTAGTTACTTTTGTTCTTGAGGACATGGGAGAAGTCTTGTCATAAGTAATCATGTGAATTTGGTATTCGTTCGATATTTTGATGATATGTATGTTGTGATTCCCTTAGTGGTGTTATGTGAACGTCGACTACATGACACTTCACCATATTTGGGCCTAAGGGAATGCATTGTGGAGTAGTTATTAGATGATGGGTTGCTAGAGTGACAGAAGCTTAATCCACAGTTTATGCGCTATTCCGTCAGGGGCTGATTTGGATCCATAAGTTTGATGCTATGGTTAGATTTTATCTTCATTCTTCTTTCGTAGTTACGGATGCTTGCGAGAGGGGTTAATCATAAGTGGGAGGCTTGTTCAAGTAAGAACAGCACCCAAGCACGGGTCCACCCGCATATCATATTATCAAAGTAGCGAACGCGAATCAAACAAACATGATGAAAGTGGCTAGATGAAATTCCCGTGTGTCCTCAAGAATGCTTTGCTTATTATAAGAGACTGTTCCGTCCTGTCCTTTGTTACAAAAAGGATTGGGCTACCTTGCTGCACTTTTATTACCAGTATTGTTACTTGCTCGTTACAAATTATCTTGCTATCAAACTATCTGTTACCGACAATTTCAGTGCCTGCAGAAAATACCTTGCTGAAAACCGCTTGTCATTTCCTTCTGCTCCTCGTTGGGTTCGACACTCTTACTTATCGAAAGGACTATGATTGATCCCCTATACTTGTGTATCATCAAGACTCTTTTTTGGTGCCGTTGCCAGGGAGTGAAGCACCTTTGGTAAGGAAAAAATTATATTACGTGCTGAAATTTATTGCTACTTGTTACTATGGAAAACAATTCTTTGAGGGTGATACGTCTCCAACGTATCTATAATTTTTGCTTGTTCCATGCTGTTATATTATCATTCTTGGATGTTTTACAATCATTTTATAGCAACTTTATATCATTTTTTGGGACTAACCTATTGACATAGTGCCCAGTGCCAGTTGCTATTTTTGCTTGTTTTTTACTTCGCATAAAATCAATACCAAACGGAGTCCAAATGCATCGAAACTTTTTGGAGATTTTTTCTGGACCAGAAGACACCAATTGGGCCAAAGAAGTATCAGAGGGGGACTCCAAGGGGAGCACAGCCCACCTGGGCGCGCCTAGGGGCCCAGACGCGCCCTGGTGGGTTGTGCCCACCTCGGCCGCCTCCCGCACCGCCTCTTTGCTCTATAAATACCTCAAAAATCCAAAAACCCTAGGTGAGTCGACGAAACACAATTCCAGCCGTCGCAAGTTCCAGAACCACCAGATCTAATCTAGACACCATCACAGAGGGGTTCATCATCCTCATTGGTGCCTCTCCGATGATGCATGAGTAGTTCATTGTAGACCTACGGGTCCGTAGTTAGTAGCTAGATGGCTCCCTCTCTCCCTTTTGATTCTCAATACAATGGTCTCTTGGAGGTCTATTTGATGTAACTCTTTTTACGGTGTGTTTGTTGGGATCCGATGAACTTTGAGTTTATGATCAGATCTATTTTATCCATGAAAGTTATTTGAGTCTTCTTTTGATCTCTTATATGCATGATTACTTATAGCCTCGTATTTCTTCTTCGAATCTTTGGTTTAGTTAGGCCGACTAGATCGATTTTTCTTGCCATGGAAGAGGTGCTTTGTGATGGGTTCGGTCGTGCGGTGTTCTTTCCCAGTGACAGAAGGGGCAGCAAGACACGTATCGATCGTTGCCATTAAGGATAACAAGATGGGGTCTATTCCTACATGAATAGATCTTGTCTACATCATGTCATCGTTCTTATTGCATTAGTCCATTTCTCCATGAACTTAATACACTAGATGCATGCTGGATAGCAGTCGATGTGTGGAGTAATAGTAGTAGATGCAGGCAGGAGTCAGTCTACTAATCTTGGACGTGATGCCTATATAATGATCATTGCCTAGATATCGTCATAATTATTTGAAGTTATATCAATTGCCCAACAGTAATTTGTTTACCCACCGTATGTTATTTTTCTCGAGAGAAGCCACTAGTGAAATCTACGGCCCCCGGGTCTATTCTTCTTCATATTTGCTTTCCGATCTATTATTTGCCACTTTTATTTTCAGATCTATATTTCCAAAACCCAAAAATACGTTGCTGCACTTTTTCTTTCTTTATTTTATTTTGTTTTATTGCGAGATCTATTTATCCAATCTACCACAAATTTATCTATCTTTTTACCGTGGAGGGATTGACAACCCCTCTTACGCGTCGCGTTGCAAGTATTTGTTCTTTGTGTGCAGGTACCATTTACATAGTGTTGCTTGGTTCTCCTACTGGATTGATACCTTGGTTTCATAACTGAGGGAAATACCTACCGTAGCTGTGCTACATCATCCCTTCCTCTTTGGGGAAATATCGACGTAGTTCAAGCGACATCAGAGGGGTTTGTTCGGGGTATCTTCACCTCGACCGGAAGCACAAAGTGTTGCTCCTCATCCTACTGCACCTACTGAAAATATTGGTAATGAGATTCCTTCGGGTATGATAGAGAAACTGCTAGCTAATCCTTATGCAGGAGATGGAACACTACATTTTGATATGCACCTAATCTATGTGGATGAAGTTTGTGGATTATTTAAGCTTGCAGGTTTACCCGGAGATGAAGTTAAGAAGAAGGTTTTCCCTTTATCTTTGGGGGGGGGGGAAACATTGAGATGGTATAGTCTATGTGATGATATTGGAGCTTGGGACTGGAATCGATTGAAATTGGAATTTCATCAAAAGTTTTATCAAATGCATCTAGTTCATCGTGATCAGAATTATATATATAATTTTTGGCCTCGTGAAGGAGAAAGTATCGCTCAAGCTTGGGGGAGGTTTAAATACATGATGTATACATGCCCCAATCATGAGCTCTCGAAGGAAATTATCTTACAGAATTTTTATGCTCGGCTTTCTCATGATAATCAAACCATGCTTGATTCTTCTTCAACTAGCTCTTTTATGAAGAAAAGTATTGAATTCAGATGGAACCTTCTGGAATGAATTAAACACAACTCTGAAGATTGGTAACTCGACAAAGGTAATGAGTCAGGTATAACACTTAAGTTCGATTGTGTTAAATCTTTTATGGATACCGATGCTTTTCACAAGTTTAGCACTAAATATGGACTTGACTCTGAGATAGTAGCCTCTTTTTGTGAATCATTTGCTACTCATGTTGATCTCCCTAAGGAGAAATGGTTTAAATTTCATTCACCTGTTAAAGAAAAGATTGAGGAGCCAGTTATAGTTAAAGATAAAACTATCATTTATAATGTTGATCCAGTTGTGCCTACTGCTTATATTGAAAAACCACATTTCCCTGTAAGGATAAAGGAACATGCTAAGGTTTCAACCGTGGTTAACAAAAGTAATATTAGAGCACCTAGACCCTATGAACAAATTAAAGTAGAACCTAGTATTGCTATGGTTAAAGATCTCTTGGTTGATAATGTTGATGGGCATGTTATTTATTTTTGTGATGAAGCTGCTAGAATTGCCAAACCCGGTATTAAAGATAAGAATAAACCCATTGTTGGCATGCCTGTTGTCTCAGTTAAAATAGGAGATCATTGTAACATGGCTTGTGTGTTATGGGTGCTAGTTTTAGTGCTATACCTTTTACTCTATACCAAGAAATTATGAATGATATTGCACCTGCTGAAATAGAAGATATTGATTTTACTATTAAACTTGCTAATAGAGACACTATCACACCACTTGGGATTGTTAGAGATGTTGAAGTCTTGTGTGGGAAGATAAAATATCCTACTGATTTCCTAGTTCTTGGTTCTCTACAAGATGATTTTTGTCCCATAATTTTTGGTAGACCTTTATTGAACACTGTTAATGCTAAGATAGATTTGCAAGAAAGAAACCGTCAGTGTTAATTTTGGTGATGTGTCTCATGAGTTTAATTTCTCTAAGTTTCGTAGACAACCTCATGATAAAGAATTGCCTATTAAGGATGAAATAATTGGTCTTGCTTCTATTGCCGTACCACCTACTGATGTGTTAGAACAATATTTGCTAGACCATGAAAATGATATGTGATGTCGCTTGAACTACGTCGGTATTTACCCAAAGAGGAAGGGATGATGCAGCACAGCTACGGTAGGTATTTCCCTCAGTTATGAAACCAAGGTATCAATCCAGTAGGAGAACCAAGCAACACTATGTAAATGGTACCTGCACACAAAGAACAAATACTTGCAACCCGACGCGTAAGAGGGGTTGTCAATCCCTCCACGGTAAAAAGATAGATAAATTTGTGGTAGATGGGATAAATAGCTCTCGATAAAATGCGAAATAAAATAAGTAATAAAAAAGTGCAGGAAGGTATTTTTGGGTTTTTGGAATAATAGATCTGAAAACAAAAGCGAATAAAAATAGATCTCAAAGCAAATATGATAAAGAATAGACCCGGGGCCGTAGATTTCACTAGTGGCTTCTCTCAAGAGAATAGCACATGGTGGGTAAACAAAATACTGTTGGGCAATTGATAGAAGATCGAATAATTATGATGATATCCAAGGCAATGATCAATATATAGGCATCACGTCCAAGATTAGTAGACCGACTCCTGCCTGCATCTACTACTATTACTCCACACATCGACCGCTATCCAGCATGCATCTAGTGTATTAAGTTCATGGAAAAACGGAGTAATGCAATAAGAACGATGACATGATGTAGACGAGAACTATTCATGTAGGAATAGCCCCCATCTTGTTATCCTTAATAGCAACGATACATGTCTTGCTGCCCCTTCTGTCACTGGGAAAGAACATCGCACGATCGAACCCATCACAAAGCACCTCTTCCCATGGCAAGAAAAATTGATCTAGTTAGCCTAACTAAACCAAAGATTCGAAGAAGAAATATGAGGCTATAAATAATAATGCATATAAGAGATCAAAAGAAGACTCAAATACTATTCATGGATATAGATCTGATCATAAACTCAAAGTTCATCGGATCCCAACAAACACACCGCAAAAAAGAGTTACATCAAATAGATCTCCAAGAGACCATTGTATTGAGAATCAAAAGAGAGAGAGGAAGCCATCTAGCTACTGCCTACGGACCCGTAGGTCTATGATGAACTACTCACGCATCATCGGAGAGGCACCAATGAGGATGATGAACCCCTCTGTGATGGTGTCTAGATTGGATCTCGTGGTTCTGGAACTTGCGGCAGCTGGAATTGTGTTTCGTCGACTCCCCTAGGGTTTCTGGAATATTTGTCAATTTATAGGGCGAAGAGGTGGTGTGGGAGGTCACCGAGGGGGGCACAACCCCCCTGGGCGCGCCTGGGCCCCCAGGCGCGCCATGGTGGGTTGTGCCCACCTCGGGCCTCCCCTCTGGTACATCCTTGGCCCACTGGGTGTCTTCTGGTCCATAAAAATTCTCCAAAAAATTTCGCTATGTTTGGACTCCGTTTGGAACTGATATTCTACGAAGTAAAAAACAAGCAAGAAACTGCAACTGGCACTGGGCACTATGTCAATAGGTTAGTCCCAAAAAATTGATATAAAGTTGCTATAAAATGATTGTAAAACATCCAAGAATGATAATATAACAGGATGGAACAAGCAAAAATTATAGATACGTTGAAGACCTATCAGCATCCCAAGCTTAATTCCTACTCGTCCTCAAGTAGGTAAATGATAAAAACAGAATTTTTGACGTGGAATGCTGCCTAACATGTTCATCACATATTCTTTTCTTTTGTAGCATGGACATTTGGACTTTTATATGGTTCAAAGCAATAGTCTAGTTTTGACATGAAGATTTCAATACTCAAGCATATCAACAAGCAACCATGTCTTTCAAAATATCAACACTAAAGAAAGCTATCCCTAACCCATCATGCTCAATCATTGATCCATTCATGAAACACACTCGCATATTAGCTACATCCAATGCGCAAGTACGATCATAGTGCCCCTTAGTTGGTGCTATATAAGAGAAGATGGAGACTCAATTTTTTTTCATAAAGTAAATAGATAGGCCCTTCGCAGAGGGAAGTAGGGATTTGTAGAGGTGCCAGAGCTCAGAGCTTAAATTGAGAGATATTTTTTTTTGAGAGGCATACTTTTCCCGTCAACAAAAACAACCGAGTAATTCCCAACACTTTCCATGCTAGATATATCATAGGTGGTTCCCAAACAGAAAATAAAGTTTATTCCTTTTTCCACCATTCTTTCACAATCCATGGCTAGCCGTATCCACGGGTGCCTTCCATACCAACACTTTCCAAGGAATTTATTATTTGACAACATAAAGTAAATTTCTTTTTCATTTCGGGACTGGGCATCCCTATTACCGCCGTACTCTCGTGCAATGACAAGTGAATAAACACTCATCTTGAGAATAACACATCTAGCATGGAAAATATTGTCCACCCCCTGCCGCTTCATGAGCGGTACGAGCACACAAAAAGGAAAATCATTTTGAAAATTAGAGATGGCACATACAAATTTGCTTAGAACGGCATGGAAATACCGCATATAGGTAGGTATGGTGGACTCATATGGCAAAACTGGTTTTAAAGATGTTGGATGCACAAGTAGTGTTTCTACTTAGTACAAGTGGAGGCTAGCAAAAAGATTGAGAAACAACCAACCAAGAAACGAAAAATCACATAAGCGAGCATTAAGCATAACTAACACCGAATAATGCACCACAAGTAGGATGTAATTTCATTGCATAACTATTGACTTGCATGCTTGCATAGGGAATCACAAACCTTAACACCAATATTCTTACTAAAGCATAATTACTCACCAACATGGCTCACATACACTATCATCATATCTCAAAACTATTACAAAGAATCAAGTTTATTTTATCCAATGATCTTCATGAAAGTTTTTGTTATATCCCTCTTGAATATCTATCACTTTGGGACTAATTTCATATATTGCAATTGCTTTTGACAAGCTCAAACAAATCTAAGTGAAGAACATGAGCATAAATTTTTTTCGTCTCTGAAAATAATATAAGTGAAGTATGAGAGAATTTCTTCAAAAAATTACCAACTCTCAAATAATCTAAGTGAAGAATGAGAGCATTCCTTCAAAAATATTAAAGCACACCGTGCTCAAAAAGATATAAGTAAAGCACTAGAGCAATTCCATAGCTCAAAAGTTGAAGTGAAGCATATAGAGCAATTCTAACAAATCATAGCATAATTTTGGCTCTCTCAACTAGGTGTGTCCAGCAAGGATACTTGTAAAAAACTAAAAAGCAAAACAAGCATAGAATCATATAATACAAGACGCTCCAAGCAAAACTCATGATATGTGACGAATAAAAATATAGCTCCAAGTAAAATACCGATGGTCGTTAGAAGAAAGAGGGGATGCCTTCCGGGGCATCCCCAAGCTTATTTGCTTGGTTCTCCTTGAATATTAACTTGGTGTTCCATGGGGCATCCCCAATCTTAGGCTCTTTTCACTCCTTATTCCTTCATCCATCGCGATCTCACCCAAAACTTGAAAACTTCAATCACACAAAACTTAACAAAACCTTCGTGAGATCCGTTAGTATAAGAAAACCAATCTTTACTTTAAGTACTGTAGAAAACCCATTCAAATTTTGTTATTGCATTATATCTACTGTATTCTAACTTTACCATGGCTTATACCCCCAGATACAATCCATAGATTCATCAAAATAAGCACACAATGCAAAGAAAACAGAATCTGTCAAAAACAGAACAGTCTGTAAAGATGTGAATTGTTCTCATACTTATATAGCTTCAAAAATTATGAAAAATTAGTACAACATATTAAATTTGTATATAAATCTTGTGTAAAAAATTCAGAATGTTTCATCACTTCTGTGAAGTTAGACAATTCTGTTACTGGATGAAAAAGTTTATGTTTTTCAACAGGATCAAATCAACTATCACCAAAGCTATCCCAAAGGCTTTACTTGGCACAAACACTAATTAAAACATAAAAAACACAAACTCATAATTGTGCAAACACTCAAGAACAGAAATAAAAAGGCAAAAATAAATTTTATTTATTGGGTTGCCTCCCAACAAGCGCTATCGTTTTATGCCCCTAGCTAGGCATAATGCATAGATTCAAGTATTGTCATCTTTAGTTTCCAATTCCTCAATCACACAACCAACATTCTTCAAAGATTTAGCATATAGATTTTCAATAACAATATTCCTAGGAATAAGATTGAAAAATTCATTCTTGCAAGTAGGGTTTCTCACAATTTCAACAAAGTCGGGGTGAATACTAATCATCTTGAGATCTTCTTTGTTATTATTAGAAGTTGCACCCTTGTTCTTAGTGATTTGAGTAATCTTGCTAATTTTAATGGGAGTTTTTTTCAATAGTTTTAGCAGAAGCAAAAACCAAGCTTAAATTACAAAAATTTCTTCCAACTTATCAGTCCGAGAAGGAGTTTCTTCAATCCTTTCATGAATTACGGTTCCTTTTTCCTTTAGCAACTTAAAAACCTCTCCCGCTTTTGACCCAATTTTACTGGCAAGATTATGCATTTTTTTATCCAAGTTTTCAATATGTTCTTTGATAAGCATTTTTTTTCAATAGCATCAAGCCTTTGCATAACATGCTCAAGTGTTAAAAGCAGTTTCATTGATAGTGAGAGGTGGTGAACCTACTAGGTTTCCCATAGCATTAAAAGCATCCAAAGATGGACACATCAAGAAATTCCCACCGGTAATCGTATCAAGGACGAGTCTATACTAGGTGGTAATGCCCACATAAAAACTGTGAAGAAGAACAACGGTAGATTGCTTATGAATAGATCTATTATGAGCATTGCAAATTCTATACCAAGCATCTTTTAGATTCTCCCCTCCCCTTTGTTTAAAGTTAAGAACTTCGTTCTCGGGGGTACACGTAATAGAGGAAGAACTATCCATAATGATAAGGTAGGCAAACAAGGTCTCACACAAAAAAGATAGACCTGACGAGAAAACGGTGAATGAAAAAGAGGGCGTATAAAACGGCAAATTTTTGTGAAGTGGGGGAGATGAAAACAATAGGCAAATGGCGAATAATGTAAATTGCAAGGAGATGATATTTCTGATTAGGAACCTGATAGATGTTGATGATGTCTCCCCAGCAACGGCACCAGAAATTCCTTTTGATGTCGCTTGAACTACGTCGGTATTTCCCCAAAGAGGAAGGGATGATGCAGCACAGCTACGGTAGGTATTTCCCTCAGTTATGAAACCAAGGTATCAATCCAGTAGGAGAACCAAGCAACACTATGTAAACGGTACCTGTACACAAAGAACAAATACTTGCAACCCAACGCGTAAGAGGGGTTGTCAATCCCTCCACGATAAGAAGATAGATAGATTTGTGGTAGATGGGATAAATAGCTCTCGATAAAACGCGAAATAAAATAAGTAATAAAAATGTGCAGCAAGGTATTTTTGGGTTTTTGGAATAATAGATCTGAAAACAAAAGCGAATAAAAATAGATCTCAAAGCAAATATGATAAAGAATAGACCCGGGGGCCGTAGATTTCACTAGTGGCTTCTCTCAAGAAAATAGCACACGGTGGGTAAACAAAAAACTATTGGGAAATTGATAGAAGATCGAATAGTTATGATGATATCCAAGGCAATGATCAATATATAGGCATCACGTCCAAGATTAGTAGACCGACTCCTACCTGCATCTACTACTATTACTCCACACATCGACCGCTATCTAGCATGCATCTAGTGTATTAAGTTCATGAAAGAACGGAGTAATGCAATAAGAACGATGACATGATCTAGACGAGATCTATTCATGTAGGAATAGCCCCCATCTTGTTATCCTTAATAGCAATGATACATGCGTGTCTTGCTGCCCCTTCTGTCACTGGGAAAGAACACCGCACGATCGAACCCATCACAAAGCACCTCTTCCCATGGCAAGAAAAATCGATGTAGTTGGCCTAACTAAACCAATGATTCGAAGAAGAAATACGAGGCTATAAATAATCATGCATATAAGAGATCAAAAGAAGATTCAAATAATATTCATGGATGTAGATCCGATCATAAACTCAAAGTTCATCGGATCCCAACAAACACACCGCAAAAAAGAGTTACATCAAATAGATCTCCAAGAGACCATTGTATTGAGAATCAAAAGAGAGAGAGGAAGCCATCTAGCTACTGCCTACGGACCCGTAGGTCTATGATGAACTACTCACGCATCATCGGAGAGGCACCAATGAGGATGATGAACCCCTCCGTAATGGTGTCTAGATTGGATCTCGTGGTTCTGGAACCTGCGGCGGCTGGAATTGTGTTTCGTCGACTCCCCTAGGGTTTCTGGAATATTTGGCAATTTATAGGGCGAACAGGTGGTGCGGGAGGTCACCGAGGGGGGCACAACCCCCTGGGCGCGCTTGGGCCCCCAGGCGCGCCCTGGTGGGTTGTGCCCACCTCGGGCCTCCCCTCTGGTACATCTTTGGCCCACTGGGTGTCTTCTGGTCCATAAAAATTCTCCAAAAAGTTTTGCTGCGTTTGGACTCCATTTGGTAGTGATATTCTGCGAAGTAAAAAATAGCAACTGGCACTGGGCACTATGTCAATAGGTTAGTCCCCAAAAAATGATATAAAGTTGCTATAAATGATTGTAAAACATCCAATAATGATAATATAACATCATGGAACAAGCAAAAATTATAGATACGTTGGAGACATATCAATATGCACTTACATGAAATAAATAAAATGGACAAAATATTCTTTGATCAACAACCTATTCTTAAACACAATTTGCCTGTTGAAACTCTAGGAGGCCCTCCTCCACCTAAGGGTGATCCTGTGTTTGAATTGAAACAATTACCTCATACTTTGAAATACACTTATCTTGATGAAAAGAAGATATATCCTGTTATTATTAGCGCTAAACTTACAAAGCATGAAGAAAAGAGATTATTAAAAGCTCTGAGGAAGCACCGTGCTGCTATTGGATATACTCTTGATGATCTTAAGGGCATCAGTCCCACCCTCTGTCAACACAAGATTAATATGGAACCCGATGCCAAAACAATTGTTGATCATCAGCGACGATTAAATCCTAAGATGAAGGAAGTGGTAAGAACTGAAATATTAAAGCTTCTAGAAGCAGGTATAATTTATCCTATAGCTGATAGTAGATGGGTAAGTCTTGTTCATTGTGCCCCTAAGAAAGGAGGCATTATTGTTGTTCCTAATGATAAAAATGAACTTATCCCACAGAGAATCATGACTGGTTATAGAATGTAATTGATTTCAGAAAAATTAAACAAAGCCACTAGGAAAGATCACTACCCTTTGCCTTTTATTCATCAAATGTTAGAAAGATTATCTAAGCACACACACTTTTGCTTTCTTGATGGATATCTGGTTTCTCTCAAATACCTATATCACAACCCAATCAAGAGAAAACCACCTTTACTTGCCCATTTGGAACCTATGCTTATAGACGTGTGCCTTTTGGTTTATGCAATGCACCTTCTACCTTTCAAAGATGTATGACTGCTATATCCTCTGACTTCTATGAAAAGATTGTTGAGGTTTTCATGGATGATTTTTCCGTTTACGGAACTTCTTTTGATGATTGCTTAAGCAACCTTGATCGAGTTTTGCAGAGATGTGAACAAACTAATCATGTCTTGAATTGGGAGAAGTGCCACTTTATGGTGAATGAAGGTATCATCTTGGGGCATAAAATTTCCGAACGGGGTATTGAGGTGGATAAAGCTAAAGTTGATGCAATTGAGAAAAGGCCATGTCCTAAAGATGTTAAAGGTATAAGAAGTTTCCTCGGTCATGCTGGTTTTTATAGACGGTTTATTAAAGACTTCTCTAAAATTTCTAGGCCTCTTACTAATCTCTTTCAAAAAGATGTTCCATTTGTTTTCGATGATGATTGTGTAGAAGCCTTTGAAACACTTAAGAAAGCCTTGACTTCTGCACCTATTGTTCAACCACCTGATTGGAACTTGCCTTTTAAAATTATGTGTGATGCTAGCGATTATGTTGTTGGTGTTGTTCTTGGACAAAGAGTTGATAAGAAATTAAATGTTATCCATTATGCTAGTAAAACTCTAGACAGTGCTCAAAGAAATTATGCTACTACTGAGAAAGAATTTCTAGCAGTTGTGTTTGCTTGTGATAAATTCAGATCCTACATAGTTGATTCTAAAGTGATTGTTCACACCAATCATGCTGCTATTAAATACCTTATGGAAAAAAAGATGCTAAACCTAGGCTCATTAGGTGGGTTCTTCTGCTACAAGAATTTGACTTGCATATTACTGATAGGAAGGGAGCTGAGAATCCCGTAGCTGATAACTTGTCTAGGTTAGAAAATATGCTTGATGACCCACTACCTATTGATGATAGCTTCCCCGATGAACAACTAGCTGTCATAAATGCTTCTCATAACACTTCTTGGTATGCAGACTATGCTAATTATATTGTTGCTAAATTTATGCCACCTAGTTTCACATACCATTAAAAGAAAAAAAATCTTTGATTTAAGACATTACTTTTGGGATGACCCCACATCTTTATAAAGGAGTAGATGGTATTATTAGACGTTGTATACCTGAGCATGAATAGGAACAAATCCTACGGAAATGTCACTCCGAAGCTTATGGAGGACACCATGCGGGAGATAGAACTGCACATAAGGTATTACAATCTGGTTTTTATTGGCCTACTCTTTTCAAGGATGCTCGTAAGTTTATTTTATCTTTGTGATGAATGCCAAAGAATTGGTAATATTGGTAGACGTCGGGAAATGCCTATGAATTATTCACTTGTTATTGAACCATTTGATGTTTGGGGTTTTGATTATATGGGACCTTTTTCTTCCTCTAATGGGTATACACATATTTTGGTTGCTGTTGATTATGTCACTAAGTGGGTGGAAGCTATTCCAACTAGTAGTGCTGATCATAACACATCCATTAAGATGCTTAAATAAGTTATTTTCCTGAGGTTTAGGGTTCCTAGATATTTAATAACTGATGGTGGTTCACATTTTATTCATGATGCTTTTCGTAAACTGCTTGCTAAATATGATGGCAACCATAGATTGCGTCCCCTTATCACCCTCAATCTAGTGGACAAGTTGAACTTAGCAATAGAGAAATAAAATTAATATTGCAAAAGACTGTCAACAGATTTAGGAAAAAATTGGTCTAAGAAACTTGATGATGCACTTTGGGCCTACAGAACAACTTATAAAAATCCTATGGGTATGTCTCCATATAAAATGGTATACAGAAAAGCTTGTCATCAGCCTCTTGAGTTAGAACATAAAGCATATTGGGCAATTAAAGAACTCAACTATGACTTCAAACTTGTTGGTGAAAAGAGGTTATTTGATATTAGCTCATTAGATGAATGGAGAACCCAAGCCTATGAAAATGCCAAGTTTTTCAAAGAAAATGTTAAAAGATGGCATGACAAAAGAATCCAAAAGCAGGAATTCAAAGTGGGTGAGTATGTTCTATTGTACAATTCTCGTTTTAGATTTTTTGCAGGAAAATTTCTCTCCAAGTGGGAAGGACCATATATTATTGAAGAAATTTATCGCTCTGGGGCTATTAAGATCAATAATGCCGAAGGCATTAATCTGAAGGTGGTCAATGGATAAAGAATTAAGCACTATATCTCAGGTACACCTATTAATGTTGAAACTAACATTGTTCAAACCATGACACCAGAGTAATACATGAAAGAGACCTTCCAGAACACTCCAGAACCCTGAAAAGGAAGAGGTATGTGATTCGTTAAGTAAACCGACTCCAAAAATTCCGCAAAAATATTTTCTGTCAGTTTTGGAATAGTAGAAAAAAATAAGAAACACCCAAGAAGGCAACCCAGGTGCCCACTAGGCACCAGGGCGCGCCTGCCCCACCTGGCGCGCCCTGGTGGGTAGTTGGCCCCTTGGGAACCTTCCTAACTCCGTTTTCCTATGGTATACTTGTTTCCCAAGATAAAAATTCTTTATATCTACCCAGGACGATTTGACCACCGTATCACGGAGAAATCTTCTATTCTTGTTTCTTGTTGTTTTCTGTCAGATCTATCAAGCCAGGCATCATGGCTTCTCCTTTCCTCCAACAAGGTAGAAGAGGATGCTTGGCTGCTGAAGATGGAACTAAGGAGAGAGGAAACATAGGAAGTCACCAGGGAGGACAAGGCCAAGGAAGTTGCAGAGGATCAGGCTCAAGATGGGAGTCAAGCCATGCTCACGGAGGAAGCTAAGAAAGAGGAAGATATCCTTCAACCCTACTATGATCAACTCACCCCTACTGAAATCGAAGCCCTAAGGGCCTTTGAAACGGTTTGTGTTCAGAATACATATCTCACTCGTGAAGTTATTTTGTTGGAAGAGCAAAACATCGCCCTTCGGAGCATCAGTCGTAGATTGGAGTACCTGCTGAAGCTGAAGTGCGAAGCCACTACCTCATCATCTCCACCATCACCAAGGAAGGAGACTTGAGTACATGGGTACGGGCACTCCCCTTGGCTTGTTCCAAGCTTTGGGGAGGCGCCCCGGTATCGTATCACCATCACTCTTATTATCTTTACCTATCTTAGTTTGATCCTTAGTTATTTTGTGATTTAGTTGAATAAAAATTTAGTATGATCTATTTTCGAGTGCTAGTTTCGTGATCTATCCATCCATGTAATTGAGTTGAGAGTTATATAATAAAGTTTAGTTTGAGTTTTTGCTTCTTTACTTTTATGTTTCAATCAAAATAAAGAAAATAATGAAAAAGATCATATGCTAATCAGATGGAAGGTAATGACATTACATAAGGAAAAGTATAAGTGGAAAATTTATTGGAAGTTGACAAACATAACATTGGTCAATGATGCAATTCATGAAAGAATTAATAAGGGAAGAGAAGATTCACATGCAAATATACTATCTTGGACATCTTTTTATGATTGTGAGCCCCCATTAAATGTTTTATGTTAAATTGTTGATGTTGGACAAGGAAGACAATGTAATGATTTATGTTTATTCATATTCACATAGAAGTTATATTATCATAGATCCTCTAACATGTGGTGCTTGCCCAATATCTTTGCTAGCCAAAAAATTCGCACTAAGTAGAGATACTACTTGTGCATCCAAAAACCTTAAACCCAATTTCAAGTTTTGAGAGTCCACTATACCTACCTAAGGATTGAATAGGATCCTTCAAGTAAGTTGTCATCGGTGCATAAGGCAATAAAAATTGCTTCTAAATATGTTTGATCTTTTATTGTAAAGGAAAATAAGCGTTGTACAAAATTGTGATGGCAAAGTAATAAAAGCGACAGACTGCATAATAAAGGTTGCTATTATAAGGGGCAATATAACATGACGTTCTTTTGGATTAAGGGATTGTGCATCCAAAACCAAAAAGCGCAAGACAACCTCTGCTTCCCTCTGCGAAGGGCCTATCTTTTACTTTTATGTATTTACTTTTTATGTAAGAGTCAATAGTATTCTCCTCTATTCCTTTTTATTTTTTCTCTTTTGCAAGCATCAAGTGGTGGGGAAAGATCTAGGCACATATATCCAGTTGGATATGAGTGATCATGAGTTATTATTGTTGACATCACTCTTGAGGTGAATAAGTTGGGAGGCGAAGCTATAAGCCCCTATCTTTCTATGTGTCCGGCTGAAACTTTTTGCTCCATATATATGTTGTGAGTGTTAGCAATCATAGAATACTAAATGATGGTTGAGTATGTGGACTTGCTAAAAAGCTCCGACATGAGACCCTTCCTGAAAATATGATGAATTGCAATTGCATTGTTGACTGAGAACATAGTTTGTTAGTTTTCAAGAAAGTTTATGCTTTATACTTTGATGTTGTGATGAATTGTTACTTGCTCATGAGAAGTTTTATGATAAAGTTTAGTGTTGTTATAATAATGATCATGATGCTACTATGTCCATATTTTCTTTTTATCGACACCTCTCTCTCTAAACATGTGGACATGATTCTCGATATCGGCTTTTGCTTGGGGACAAGCGAGGTCTAAGCTTGGGGGAGTTGATATGTCCATTTTGCATCATGTTTTCCTACTATTATTTATAGTGTTTTTATTCAATATAACACTTTGTGTAGTAATTCTAATGCCTTTTCTCTCATAATATGCAAGGTTTATACAAAGAGGGAGATTGCCGACAGATGGAGTTCTGGACCTGAAAAAGCTATGTCAGAGATACCTATTCTGCACATCTCCAAATGAGCTGAAATTTTATGACGATTTATTTTGGAATATATAAAAATACTGGAGAAAATAAATACCAGAGGGGGCCACCTAGGTGCCCACTAGGCACCAGGGCACGCCTACCCCCCTGGCGCGCCCTGGTGGGTAGTGGCCCCCCTGGCCCACTTTCGGTGCCCATCTTCTGGTACATAAGGTCATTTGCCCTAGAAAAGAATAAAGAGAGGACTTTCGAGACGGAGTGCCACCGTCTCAAGGCGGAACCTGGGCAGGAGCACTTTTGCTCTTCGATGGAGCGATTCCGCCGGGGATACTTCCTCCAAGAGCTGGAAATCAAAGCCATCGTCATCACCAACAACCCTCTCATCGTGGGAGGGCCAATCTTCATCAACATCTTTGTCGTGGGGATCACGATCAACTATGGGCCATGAGCCCCTTGTGATTTGGCAAGAGGGAGATCACATTGCACAAAGAGCAGAAGCCATGGAACAACACGACGGTGGTGACACTGGTGGTTTTTACCCAGGTTCGGGCTGCTGGGTAGTGTAAAACCCTACTCTTGCTTTGGTGGATTGAGTGGAAGAACACAACAAGCACGAAGCACTCAAGCCCGGCAAGGGTGCCTCGGGGAGAGCGGCTACACGCGTACAAGTGTGTGAGGGTCCTAATCCTTTGCTAGGTCGCCTTGGACCTCCTTTCATATTTTAAGGGGTAACCACAATGGCAAAACAATCTTTATCTACTGATTAGATAGCCAACCGTGCTATCATACCTAACTCTAGCAGTTAGGACAAAGTGCATTAAATGCACTGCTAGGTGTCATGCTGAGGGCGAAGCCCGGCAGACCTGCCGAGCCGCTTAATCATCTCTTGCTTATCATCTTGACATGCCTCTGGACAGGTGTCACTTGGATAAATCTTGTCTTCCAATGGGCTGCCACGTGCTTAGCAGAGGCCACTTAATCACTTGGGGGCTCGACACCGCACTGATAAGTGACTTGCGTCGCTGTGCGGTGGAGCGGTGGTGTCTTGGCGGGGATCCCACCTCTGGCGGACCCGGCAAGCTTGCCGGGGAAATCTTGGACTTGCCCCTGAGACGGTCTTGACCCTGCCAGGCTCTCCTGCCCGGCAAGGGAGGCCTTCCCAAGGTGATATCCTTCTGTCTTGGTTGTCTTGGTCTTCTTGATCCGCTCTTTGATCTCACTAAGAGCTGCTTCTCTGGCTTGGCCTTGTTTTGGTTGTTGATGCTGAACAAACGATGTCAGTGCGCCTGTGTGTAAGTCCGGGCAACAAATGTAAATGTTTTCTCACCGACAGGAGCCCCCGGGCCTGGCCCACACGTGCTGCCGAGCATCGTTGGGGTAGGCCCCAACAATCACACAGGCGAGCACTTGGGCCATGTCACTGCGGGTTTCAAGTCTCTCTTGATGTTCTCCTTGCTTCTTCATTAACCTGTGATTGAGTAAGTTACCATTTTCCCGCGAGTCATGCAGAACGACGTGGGAGCACCCACGTAGTGACTCACGGGCTGCCCACGTTCACGGGGAGGTAACTGCCATTTTACTCACCCACTACGCCCACCGTTTCCACCACGTATGCTGCATGCATTGTGCAGGGTTGGTGGCGGATGCGAAGGGCGCGGGAATGAGTGCCATGGCAGAAAGCCAGGCGCCGTGGATAGGCACAGGTGGGCGGTCGTTGATTATGGACGCCGTCAGTAGTGCAGGGAGGCAGGATTGGCGGAGCGGGGCGGCTCCCTCCCAGGTGGTGAGGAGCCAGCCCTCGGCCATGTTTCCCTATAAAAAGGGGATGTGGACGAGGGGCTCACCCACACACATCTCCTCCCTTCTTGTCTGATATCCTTCTTCCACCATGGTGAGGGGAAGAGGACGTGGTCGACCTCCAATGGTGGCGACGAGGGTTTCTTCTCGACAGCACCTCCCTCCCCCTGCTGGGGATGCAGGAGTAGAGTCCAGCGCGCAAGGAGGTGCCACTGGACGTGGGCATGACCGTCGTAGAGCCCGGGGCCGAGGAGGCCGCGGTGGGGCCCTGATAGCCCCTCCTCTAGCTGCCCCTGTCCTGGATGAAGGCCACGTTGGGGACCAGCCGTTGGAGTTCATCGTCAAGTTGCGCGGGCCTCCGCGCAGCAGTCTTCGGCTTCCAACTCCTTTCGCAAGGGTGATGGAGGAAGAACAGCCGCCCGGATTGAGGCTGCACATGAGGGGCTGCTGTAACAGCAGCATGCGGGCGAACGTAGAGTTCCCTGCACCTCATGTCATGCTTCTCCGGCGTGGCTGGAAAACCTTCGCTCGTGCCCACAGCTTGGCAGCGGGGAACGTTCTCCACTTCAAGCTAATGGAGGCTAATCTGCTCTCCATCAAGGTCTTCAGGCGTTCGGGTGCTCGCTTAGGGTGCTGCGCGGAAAGCTCGATCGACGATGAAAGCTCCTCCTCGAGCGACAGCGATGAAGAGGACAGCGTCGGTGAAGACGATGGCTCCGAGCGGGAGGACGGCGGCTCGATCTCCAGCTGAGCGTAGGCCGGACCATCACCGTCAGGAGGGCGGCGGCGGCACCATCATCTGCACCTGGGTCTTCTTCCCCCGGCAGAGCGATTTGCCAGGGGGGTTGGGTGAGGATGCCTCTGCCTCCTCCAGCGGTCTTCCAGCTGGGTCCCCGATAGGCTTCCTCGTGGGCTTCGACTTCGTCCGCCCTGCCGGGGTTCCTCCTGCTGCGTCTCGCTGGTCCTGGCGGTGGTGACCAGGGCATCGCCTAGCCGCTCTCTCCGTCCGTCGTGTTCGCCCCCACCACTCCCTATCTTGTCTGGCTGCGTCCCACGGGCCCTGACGGGGTCAGGCTGGGCTTCTGCCTAGGCACTCCTTTTGCCCTCTTCGCCTCCCACTGCAGCCCCTAGGAGGAGAGGGACAAGAAAGGGATTACGGGGCACTTATATTTTTTCAATCTAAAACATGTAGGCATTTGCCAATCTTTAATTTAAAATATGTAGTCCTCTACCCATGCTTGTACTCTGTATGATCTGTACTCATTTAAAAACGTATTAATGAAAAAGAGAGCTTGCCGGGTACTTTTGTGCATGGGTAGTGTTCATGCTGAGGAATGAATCCTCAATACTTTCAAGTAAACCACGTTCCCCGGCAGCACATCTTGCATGTTCCTTCCCTTGCTACTACTACGCCTTTATGCTAGGGTAGGAGCGAAGATAGGAGCAGGCCCCTCGTCGGCTCTTCTCAACTGTTACTACAACCAACCTTTGATCGAAGGGACTTCGGACCAAGAAAGATGGGAGCACAGGGGATAGGAGCGACTTGGTTTCCTCATGCTCAAGTTTTTCATACAGAGGTACATGATGGATAGTGGAGTGAACTTAGATGTGCCTGTTGTTCTTCCTATTATCCCCGGCAGCAATAGTTTGTCAGGGGTCGACGCGCTGGCTCGCCCTTTACTTTTCCTTTAGGGAAGTTTGCCCGTGGTGGAAGCTGTGAATCAAAGAAGCACAAGGGAGAAAACCAGCAGTATACGATATCTTTATAAAGGATTAATCAGCTCATGGTAAGCATTGTTATAATCCTAACAAAAATATATGCTCAAACTAGACATGCATGCAAGTTTTTAGGGCGCCAGCGCTTCGTTTTATTATCTATGCACAGGGTCTGCGCCTGGCTTTGTACAAAGGGTTACGTGCACATCGGCAAGGCTTGTACAAAAGGTGGTTGCCGGGGCTAAGCCCGGCAACCGCGCCTTACGGGTAGAACTTGCGAAGATGCTCAATGTTCCATGAGTTTTGCACTTTAATGCCATCTTCGGTCTTCAGACGGACTGCGCCAGGTCTGGTGACTCGTACTACCCGGTAACGGCCTTCCCACTTCGGCGTCAACTTGTTGGAACCCTTGGCGGACTGAACACGCCTAAGGACAAGGTTGCCTTCCTCAAGGCTCCGGGCATGAATCATGCGACTATGATAGCGGCGCAGGCTTGCTGGTAGCATGCAGCACGCACAGCGGCCCGGAGATGATCTTCCTCAAGGAGCACGGCATCGTCGTGCCGGTGCTGCTCTTGCTCTACTTCATCGTAGGCAAATACTCGAGGTGACCCGTATGTGAGTTCCGTGGGGAGCACTGCTTCTGCCCCATAAACTAGGGAGAAGGGAGTCTGTCTGGTGGCTCGATTCAGTGTCGTACGGAGGGACCAAAGAACCACCGGTAGCTCGTCGATCCAGCGCCTGCCACATTTCTTCAACTTATCAAAAGTTCTCGTCTTGAGCCCACGCAGCACCTCAACATTCATCCTTTCAGCTTGACCGTTGCTCCGAGGATGAGCAACAGAAGCAAAAGAGACCTTGCTCCCAAGGTTTTGGATGTGTTGCATGAAGGCACGGCTCATGAATTGGGTGCCGTTGTCAGTGATCACTCTGGCGGGTACTTCGAAACGGCACACCAACCCTTTCAAGAACTTGATAGCTGATTGTGCGGTCACCTTCCTCACTGGCTCCACTTCCGACCACTTTGTAAACTTGTTGATTGCAACGTACAAGAATTCAAAGCCCCCGGTAGCACGGGGGAAGGGGCCCAAGATGTCGAGCCCCCAGACCGAAAATGGCCAAGACAAAGGGATCGTCTGGAGAGCTTGAGCTGGCCGATGCATGTTCTTGGAGTGGAACTGGCAAGCTTCACATCTGGTGACTAGCTCAACTGCATCTTGGAGGGCCGTGGGCCAGTAGAAACCTTGCCGAAAAGCTTTCCCAACCAAGGCCCTTGATCCAACTGGGAACCACATACGCCCTTATGAATCTCTGCTAGCAGTTCCAGCCCCTCTTCCCGGCAAATGCACTTCAATTTCACACCGTTTGGTCTCCTTCTGTACAAAGTGTCATCGATGAACTAGTACATACTGGACCGTCGGGCTACTCTTTCAGCTTCTTCTTGCTCTTCGGGAAGTTCTCCTGTTTGAAGGTAGTGGACTATGTGTCGTGCCCAAGTTGGAGCTCGAGGCTCGACAACTAGAACCAATGGCACCTCCTCATTCGTGGGAGCGCTTACCTCAACCGCAAGAACTTGTGGTTCTGCGGAAGAGTGTGTCGGTGCAACAGACCCCCAGGTGTGTTGCCCGGACTGTACACAGGCTCAAAAGCAAGGTTACGGCATTCAAGACAAGTTCAAGTAGAAGAGATGGCTCTCTTTGAGAAATCAAAGGGCGGATCAAGAAGACCAAGACCAACCAAACAAGCAAGTTATCACTAAGGAAAAACCTCCCTTGCCGGGCAGGCGAGCCTGGCGAGGTCGAGGTTACCCCAAGACAAGCCTCAAGACTCCCCCGGCAGGCTTGCCGGGGACGCCAAGGGCAGATTACCCCGCCAAAGCTCCACCGCTCCACCTCACAGCAACGCAAGTCACCTATCGATGCGGTGTCGAGCCCCCAAGTGACTATGTGGCCGTTATTTGGTATGTGGCAGGCCATTTCTGAGGAAGAACGCCCCCAATGACACCCGTCCAGGTGATGTGTCGCGCGGACAGGCAAAAAGGTGGCTGAATGGCACGGCAAGGCTTGCCAGGCTACGCTACGATGTGACACTAAGCGGTGCATTTAATGCGCCCTGTCCTGTCTGCAGAGTTAGGTATGATAGCACTGTGGCTATCTAATCGTTGGATAAATGACTGTTTTGCCATTGTGGTGACCCCTTGATAAAAGGAGGGCCGTGGCTACCTTAGAGAGGATTCGGACCCTTGTACACTCGCACGCGCTTAGCTGCTCTCGCCCCGAGGCGACCTTGCCGGGCTAGAGCGCTGCGTCTCCACCACGGTCCTTTCATCAATCCACCAAAGCAGGAGTAGGGTTTTACGCCTCGCGGCGGCCCGAACCTGGGTAAAACTGCTCGTGTCATTGTTGTCATGCTGCTCTATGCTTTCCGCTCTTTGTGCAATGCGCTCTTCCCCCTTGCCGAACCACAAGGGGCCGATGGCCCCATAGGTGGCCGTGTGATACCATGACATCTTTGGTGTGCCAGGTAGGGGAATGCGCTTGCGCGAACCTGAGAGTGTAAGCAGCGCGCCATCTTCATCATTGTTTTCTTCATCGTCCATGGCGCCCAAGAAGAAATCTAGTGCTTCAGCTCACCCGTCCACCTCGAAGGCCCCCTCGCATGCGGCCACTAATGCCGTGGGGGCTGCGGGGGAACATGGGAACGCTGACACCGCGGGGAACGTGACTAGCGCAGGCGGCGCCATCACCGTTCCCCCTGCGGCCGAAGCAGGAGCGGGAGGCACCGGAGGAGGGTGACACCAACAACAACCCGGTGACCATGCTCCGCAAGGTGCGAGTGGGGAGAACGCTCCATCTCTGCCTCCCCACCTCATCAAGGGACACAGCCACAGCGGTGGTGCTCGCCCTGATGCGGATCGTAATCACCTAGCTGCCCCCATCGTGGGTGCACCTACAGGGCCCGCACCACCCCCAGGGCAAGCTAGCCGAGATGATGCGCCAAATGGGGTCGTCAACCCCCAAGCGCATCTGCCTCGTCGTCACGCCACCCTGGCGATTGGCTCGCGGCGGCGAGAACATGGCGCCACCACTGCAGGCACCATCAGAAGTCGGGCGATGTCGCGATCTGCATCGTCGTCCATGCCAAGCACCGCTTCGGAGGCCATGGCGCGGGCCCAGCTCTTGTTGAGATTTCCGCCAGCGACCAATCAAATGGATGAGTGGAGGGCCACTATCTAGAGCTTGATTGGTTTCGCTGAGGCGGGAGGATCACAGCAGGCAGGCCCGCCACGGCCTCCACCAACGGCGGCAACGGCCCAAGCCGTGGCCGCACCGAGGGAGCCGTTCCGATGGTGTAGTCCCCTCCATGACAGCCAGTGCAGGGGCCGCGGCCAGGGCCACGCGACCAAGAACCCGATGACGTATCAATGGTTTCGTCTGATCCTCAGGCACGTCGAGACCAGCGACGGGTCCTGGAAGACAGGCGGAGGGAAGACGCGCGCGTCACCATCGAGCGACGCCACGACACCCGCTGCCAGTCTGATAGGCGCAATGGCCCCAACGTCGACGAACCCATGCCCGGTGGGGGCAGGTACCTGCCTTTCGAGGTTGGGTGCCCCGCCTTCACTCGTGAGCTGCGGCAAGTCCGTTGGCCATCTGCCCGTACGTTCAAGCCAGAGATACCAGAAAAGTACGATGGAAGATTGAACCCGGCAGAGTTCTTGAGCATCTACACCATCGCTGTTCAAGCTGCCGGAGGAAGGGACAAGAGGGTGTTCACCAACTACTTCCCTTTGGCACTCAAGCCAAACGTGAGGTCGTGGCTGATGCACTTGCCAGAGAACTCCATCTCGACCTGGGCTGATCTGTGCCATGAGTTTATTGGCGCCTTCACGGGCGGCCATCAAGAACCAGGGTGGCCCAGCGACTTGCAGCTCCTCCCACAGAAGGAAGGAGAGAGTTTGCGGAAGTATATGCAGAGGTTCAGCCGGGTGCACAGGAACATTCCAGACATCCATCCAGCATCTGTGATAGCTGCGTTCCAGTCCAACATGCGCAACCGCAGGATACGTTCCAAAATGAACGTTCGGTTGCCCAAGACTGTGAATGAGCTATACACTCTGGCAGACAAGTGTTCCCGAACAGAGGAGGGGAGGCAACTCCCCGGTGAAGAAGATGGCGTCGACGTTGACTCAGAGGACGACGACGACGCCACCAATCAGAAGAAGAAGAACAAGAAACGCAACAAGAAGTGCAAGGATAAAGCAGTGATGGCTGTTGAAGGAGCGAGCACTCCTAGTACCGGCAAGAAGGCCAAGACCGAGGCTCTCGGCAAGGAAGTTGCCGCGTGCGCTAACTGCCGGGAAGCCGCGGCTGCCGAGAAGGCTGGGAAGGCTGACGGGCCGTACTGCAAGATCCATCGGACTAAGGGACACGATCTTCAAGAGTGTCATCAAGTTGAGCAGCTCGTCAAGAAGCAGAAAGCTGAGTACGAGAAGTGTGACAAAGAGAGAGACCAAGATGGTGCTGGCGGGAAGGGCCAAGGTGGCAGAGGAGGTCGCCCCGGCAAGGCCCCTCACTATCAAGGGAAACCGGCCAGAGGCCGTGAGAAGAAGGAATGCGATGATGGGAGTGATGAAGGAGATGAAGAGGAAACCAGCGAGCAGGAGTTCCAGAAGGCCACTGATGCCCTATGCATTGACGGAGGTGCATCCTTGCACTCCTCTCACCGCCAGCACAAACAGTGGGCACATGAGGTCAATGTCATGGAGCCAGCGGCAGATTCTCGGAAGCTGCTCAAGTGGTCCCACATGCCCATTATCTTTGATGAAGAGGATCACCCTGACCGCACCACTGCGGTAGGGTGTTTGCCATTGTTGGTTTCACCAACGATTCGCAACCTCAAAGTCATAAAGATGTTGGTTGACGGCGAGGCCGGGTTGAATCTGATATCTCCCAAGGTCATCAGCAAGCTCCAAATAGCAGATGAAGAACTCAAGGTTACCGATACTTTCCAAGGCATCAACCCCGGCAGGAGTCATCCTAAGGGGAAGATCACACTGCCGGTAACATTCGGGGGGGGGGGGAGCTGAACTACCGGACCGAGAAGATTGTGTTTGATGTGGTTGACCTCCCCCTGCCATACAATGGAATCCTTGGCCGCCCTGCCCTGGCAAAATTTATGGCAGCATCCCACTATGCCTACAACACTTTGAAGATGCCGGGGCCGATGGGCATCATTTCCATTCCATCAGACAAGAAGGACGCAATCATATGTGTCGATAAGATGTACCGGGAAGCAGTCGCTGCAGAAGCCGCGGAAGCTACCGCTCCCGCCAAGGAAAGCAAGGAAGGGAAGAAATCTAGCAAGGATGCCAGCAAAGAATCCAGGAAGCGCTCCTCTTCGGATTGCACTGTGCCTGTTGATGATTTGCCGGAGAGTTCCAATAGCAAGAGATCAAAGGTTGTTGCGTCTACTGTGAAGAAGGTCCCGACAGGGTTGGTTGGCGCTGATGGTACATTTACTATCAACTCCACCCTTGATGACAAACAGGAAAGCACGCTCGTTGCCTTCCTGCGGGCGAATGTCGATGTGTTTGCTTGGCAACCATCTGACATCCCCAGTGTTCCCAGGGAGGTAATCGAGCAGCACCTTGCTGTCTGCCCACATGCCTGACCCATCAAACAGAAGGTCCAAAAGCAAGCTTTGGAGCGGCAACAGTTTATTGCCGAGGAGATCAAGAAACTTGAAGCTGCTGGTTTGGTCAGAGGAGTGTTGCATCCAACTTGGTTGGCGAATCCAGTGGTGGTGCGCAAGGCGAATGGGAAATGGAGGCTTTGCATAGATTTCATAGATCTGAATAAAGCATGCCCAAAGGACCCATTCCCCTTGCCGCGCATCGACCAGATCATGGATTCCACCTTTGGATGTGACCTGCTTTCCTTTTTGGATGCCTACTCCGTGTACCACCAGATTTTCATGTCCAAGGAAGATGAAGAGAAGACCGCGTTTATAACCCCCTGTGGCACGTACTGTTTTGTACGTATGCCCTTTGGGTTAAAAAGCGCTGGATCCACTTTCGCAAGGGCAGTACAGATTGGCTTTGAGTCTCAGCTGCACAGGAATATTGAAGCCTACATGGATGATATAGTGGTCAAAACCAAGGATAAATCAACTCTCATTCAGGACTTGGAAGAGACCTTTGCAAATCTACGCAAGATTAACTTGAAGCTAAACCCAGAGAAGTGTGTGTTTGGCGTTCCTTCCGTCAAGCTGCTTGGCTTCTTTGTGTCCCACCGGGGCATAGAGGCCAACCCCGACAAGATCAAGGCAATTGAGCAGATTCAAGCACCTAAGACAATTAAAGACGTGAGGCGTTTGACTGGATGTGTTGCCGCGCTAAGCAGGTTCATCTCCAAGTCTGCCAACGCGCCCTGCCGTTCTTCAAAATCTTGAAGAAGGCTGGGACCGTGGAGTGGACCCTGGAGGCAGACGCTGCGCTGCAAGATTTGAAGACCTATCTTTCCTCTGTCCCCACCTTAGTCGCTCCAAAACCACAAGAACCGTTGCTGCTATACTTAGCGGCAACCAATCAAGTGGTTAGCGTGGCATTGGTGGCGCAGCGGGAAGTAGATGAAGAAGCAGCTGCAACTGCTGTCCCCTCTGGAGAAGGAAGTGAACTCGCCCCGGCAAGGTTAGAGAAAGATCAGAACAAGGAGGAGTGGGGTAATGGAGACAGCTCCAAGGTCGCGGCAAGGAAGAAAGTGGTGCAGCGGCCAGTGTACTTCGTTAGCTCCCTGTTGCAAGGGGCTAGGTCGAGGTACTCTGGCGTGCAAAAGTTGATTTTTGGCCTCATCATGGCCTCAAGGAAACTGCGCCACTACTTCCAAGCCCACGAGATCATAGTTGTCACCCGCTTCCCCTTGCAACGCATACTGAGGAACCCTGAGGCCACTGGCCTGATAGTGGAATGGGCTTTGGAGTTATCCAGCTTTGGTTTGAAGTTCGAGAGCACGTCAAACATTCAGAGAAGAGCATTGGCGGAGTTTATTGCGGAATGGATGCCTACCCCTGACGAAGACGTGTTGGAGACAGTTATCCCCGGCAAGGAAGCGCCCCAAGAATGGATCATGTACTTTGATGGTGCCTTCTCCCTACGAGTTGCAGGAGTTGGCGTGCTTCTCTTTGCTCTCTCTGGGGAGCACCTCAAGTACGTTATTCAAATGCATTTCCCCCGGGAGAAGGCTACCAACAATACATCAGAATATGAAGGACTCCTTGCCTGGCTCAGGATCGCAACAGAACTGGGAATCAAGAAGTTGATCATTCATGGAGATTCACAACTTGTGGTGAGACAAGTGAGCAAGGATTATCAAAGCCCATTGATGAAGGCATACGTCAAGGAAGTGAGAAAGTTGGGGGAGCGCTTTGATGGATTACAAACAGAGCACGTACCGCATGCAGAAAACAGCATTGCTGATCATCTGTCAAAGTGCGCTGTGCAAAAACTCCCTGTGGAACCAGGGACTTTTGTTCTCCATCTGACTCAACCCTCCGTATCCCCGGCAACAATGGCCAGGAAGAGGAGGAAACTGGACTCCGGCAGGCCTCTCCCGGCAGAGCCCTCTGAGGTCCCCGGCAGAGAGGTTGGTGGGAACAACTCCGTTTCGCCTGGTGAGCAGCACCCTCCCGCTGAACCACCTGTTCCTGTGGTCGAGGCATGCGCTCCCGTGAATGAGGAGGTGCCGCTAGTCCTTGTTACCGAGCCTCAGGCTCCAATGTGAGCGTGACACATAGTCCATTTCCTCCAATCAGGAGAACTTCCCGAAGAGCAAGAAGAAGCTGAAAGAGTAGCCCGGAGGGCTAGTATGTATCAGTTCGTTGACAACATGCTATACAGAAGAAGACCCAACGGAGTGAAATTGAAGTGCATTTGCTAGGAAGAAGGAAAGGAACTGTTGGTAGAGATACACAAGGGTATATGCGGCTCCCACATTGGATCAAGGGCCCTGGTTGGAAAAGCTTCCGGCAAGGTTTTTACTGGCCCACGACCCTCCAAGCCGCAACTGAGCTAGTCACCAAATGTGAAGCCTGCCAGTTCCACTCCAAGAATATCCATCAGCCTGCTCAAGCTCTCCAGACAATCCCTTTGTCATGGCCCTTCTCGGTCTGGGGGCTTGACATCTTGGGCCCCTTCCTCCGTGCTACCGGGGGCTTTGAGTTCTTGTTCGTCGCTATCGACAAGTTCACAAAGTGGCCAGAGGTGGAGCCCGTGAGGAAGGTGACAGCATAGTCAGCTATCAAGTTCTTGAAAGGATTGGTGTGCCGTTTCGAAGTACCCGCCAAGATCATCACTGACAATGGCACCCAATTCAGAAGCCGTGCCTTCATGCAATACGTTCATGCCCTCAGAAGCAAAGTCTCATTTGGCTCTGTTGCCCATCCTAGAAGCAACGGACAAGCTGAGAGGGCAAACGTTGAAGTGCTGCAAGGACTCAAGACAAGAACATTTGATACGCTGCAGAAGTGCGGCAGGCGATGGGTTGACGAGCTGTCGGTGGTTCTTTGGTCCCTCCGTACGACATCAAATTGAGCTACCGGGCAGACTCCCTTCTCCCTAGTCTATGGGGCACCACGGAACTCATATACGGATCACCTCGAGTGCTTGCCTACGATGAAGTAGTGCTGGAACAACACCAACATGACGATGCTGTGCTACTTGAGGAGAACCATCTTTGGGCTGATACGCGTGCTGCACACTACCAGCAAGCCCTGCGTCGCTATCACAGCCGCAGGGTTCATGCCCGGAGCCTTGAGGAAGGCGACCTTGTCCTTAGGCGTGTTTAGTACGCCAAGGGTGCAAACAAGTTGACGCCAAAGTGGGAAGGCCCTTACCAGTAGTACGAGTCACCAGACCCGGCGCAGTCCGTTTGGAGACCGGAGATGGCATTCAGTTGCAAAACTCATGGAACATTGAGCATCTCCGTAAGTTCTACCCGTAAGGCGCGGCTGTCGGGCCCTGCCCGGCAGCCACCCTTTTGTACAAGCCTTGCCGATGTTGAATGTAACCCTTTGTACAAAGCCAGGCGCAGACCCTGAGCAACAGATGAATAAACGAAGCGCTGGGGGGCCCTCGACAAGATTGCATGCATGCATAAGCATATCATGAGCATAGCATGATCATATAGATGAGGTCGCATGTAGCACTGTTTTCATCTGCACTAAGTTGCAGGGTTCTTGCCGTGGACTTGGTCCCAAAGAGAAGAAATGGATACAAGCCTACATAGCGGTCCCCGGCAAGCCAAACAGATAAGTTCCTTCTTATCCATACCTGTTCTGTAAAGAGAAAACTTGTGCATATGAAAACCTCGTCACCTTCGAAACATAGGTGCTCCCATCCTTTGTCCCGAACGTTGCTTCAGGCAAGGTGGTCGCAGTGGCCTTTGATGGAGAGGGTTTGACGAGGGGCTGGTCCCTTTTTTATAGTTCTATGCCCGGCAGGCCATGCCCCGCGGCAGCAAACTAAAGGTACCGGCAGGATAGCTTGCCGGAGGAAACTTGTTTACTTAAACGTATAGAGGCACCTCACCTCTGCATGGACATGGTACATGCACAAGTACCCAGCAAGGCTTGTCTTTTTCATTAATATGCTAATAAGCAAGTACAGATCTTACAGAACACTAACATGGATAAAGAAGATTACATAATTTAGACTAAAGTTTGGCAAGTGCCTACATGTTTTAGACTGAAAAAAGATAAGTGCCCCGTAATGCCTTTCTTGTCCCTCTCCTCCTAGGCACTACGGTGGGAGGTGAAGAAGGAAAAAGGAGCACCTGGGAAGAAGCCCAGCCTGACCTCATGAGGGCCTACCGAGAAGCAGCCTGACAAGATTGAGAGGGCGCGGGTGAAGGTGATGGTGAAGAGGGCGGCAGAAGAATCCCCCTGGCCACCGCCACCAGGCCCAGCAGGACGCGGCAGTGCGAACAAAGCTGCAACCCGAGAGGAAGCCTGTCGGGGTCCAGCTGGAAGGATGCTGGAGGAGCCGAGGGCACCGCCCCCACCTCTGCATCCAGCTCCCTGGCAAATCGCCTTGCCGGGAAGGAGATGCAAGTGCAGATGATGGTGCCGCCGCCTGATGGTGATGGTGTGGCTGGCGTTCAGCCAGAGTCGGAGTCGGAGCCGTCGTCATCGCCGTCACTGTCCTCCTCATCGCTATCGCTCGAGGAGGAGCTTTCGTCGTCGGTCGAGCTCTCCGCGCAGCACCCTAAGCGAGCACCCGAGCACCCGAAGACCTTGACGGAGAGCAGATCAGCCTCCATTAATTTAAAATAGAGGACACGCTCCTCCGACAAGCTGTGAGCGCGAGCAAAGGTCTTCCAACCACGACGGAAGAGCATAACATGGGGGGAGGGGAAATCCACATCTACCCGCATGCTGCCATTACAGCAACCCCTCATGTGCAGTTTCAACGCGTGCGGCTGTTCGAGCTCCATCACCCTCGCGAATGCAGTAGGGATACGGAGGCGGCCGCGCGGGGACCTGTGCAGTCTGATGATGAACTCCAACGGTTGATCTTCGACGTGGCCTTCCGTTGGGGGGTGAGCGGCCGGCGGAGGTGCAATCAAAGTACCCCCTCCCTCGTCCTCCTCGACCCCGGGCACCACAACGGCCACGACCTCGCCCCCTCCCACCTCCTCTCGCGGCGGGCTTCGCCCCCATGTTTTTGGTAGGAGGGGGGAGGTGCTGTCGAGTAGAAGCCCTTGTCGCCACCACCGGAGAGCCACCACGTCCTCTCCCTCTCACCATGATGGGCAAGGAATACTCAGGGAAGGGAAGGAGTGAAGCCTATGGACAAACGCCCCACTCACGCCCCCTTTTATAGGCGAACGGGGCAGGGGGCTGGCTCCTTAACCTGGAGGCAACCACCCCGCCCCTCCGATCCGGCTCCCCCTGTGCCATCAATGGCACGAGGAATCAAGGCCGACCCTCTGCGCCAATCCACGACGCCTGGTTTTCTACCATGGCTCTCATTCCCGCGCCCCCCGCATCTGCCACCAACCCTACGCAATGCATGCAACACACGTGGCGGAAGCACCAG
Source organism: Thinopyrum elongatum (assembly GCA_011799875.1). Lineage (NCBI taxonomy): Eukaryota > Viridiplantae > Streptophyta > Magnoliopsida > Poales > Poaceae > Thinopyrum > Thinopyrum elongatum. The sequence continues at coordinate 396,883,533 of CM022300.1, forward strand.
GGGCGGGGAAGCTAGTGGAATGGCAGTTATCGCCCCGTGAACGTGGGATGTGGGTGGCCCACGGATTATGGCTTGGATTCCCCTGTAACGCCTTGCGCGACGCACGGGAAAACCGGAAACTGACTCAAGCACAGGTTAATAAAGAAGCAAAGAAGATCTCAAAGGATGAGCTACCGCAACCCGCTCGCCTGTGTACTAGACAGGGCCTACCCCGACGATGCTCGGCAGCGCGTTCAGGCTAGGCCTGGGGGCTCCTATCGGTGCAACAAACCCCCAGGTGTGTTGCCCGGACTGTACACAGGCTCAAAAGCAAGGTTACGACATTCAAGACAAGTCCAAGCAGAAGAGATGGCTCTCTTTGAGAAATCAAAGGGCGGATCAAGAAGATCAAGACCAACCAAACAAGCAAGATATCACTAAGGAAAAACCTCCCTTGCTGGGCAGGCGAGCCTGGCGAGGTCAAGGTTACCCCAAGACAAGCCTCAAGACTCCCCCGGCAGGCTTGCCGGGGATGCCTGATGTCTACTACACAACTTGTTCTTGTAGACTCGTGTTGGGCCTCCAAGCGCAGAGTTTTGTAGGACAGTAGCAAATTTCCCTCAAGTGGATGACCTAAGGTTTATCAATCCGTGGGAGGTGTAGGATGAAGATGGTCTCTCTCAAACAACCCTGCAACCAAATAATAAAAATTCTCTTGTGTCCCCAACACACCCAATACAATGGCAAATTGTATAGGTGTACTAGTTCAGCGAAGAGATGGTGATAAAAGTGTAATATGGATGGTAGAAATATATTTTTATAATCTAAATAAATAAAAACAGCAAGGTAGCAAGTGATAAAACTGAGCACAAACGGTATTGTAATGCTTGAAAATGAGGCCTAGGGTCCGTACTTTCGCTAGTGCAATCTCTCAACAATGCTAATATAATTGGATCATATAACCATCCCACAACATGCGATGAAGAATCACTCCAAAGTTCCTATCTAGCAGAGAACACAAGAATAAATTGTTTGTAGGGTACGAAACCACCTCAAAGCTATTCTTTCCGATCGATCTATCCAAGAGTTCGTACTAAAATAACACCAAAGCAAATTCAGATTCATAATGCTCAATCCAACACAAATAACCTCAAAGAGTGCCCCAAGATTTATACCAGAGAAACAAAGGCAAGAACGTGCATCAACCCCTATGCATAGATTACCCCAATGTCACCTCAGGAATCCGCGAGTTGAGTGCCAAAACATATATCAAGTGAATCTATATAATACCCCATTGCCACCACGGGTATTCGTATGCAAGACATATATCAAGTGCTCTCAAATCCATAAAAGTATTCAATCTGATAAAACGAAATCTCAAAGGGAAAACTCAATTCATCACAACAAGATGGAGAGGGGAAAACACCATATGATCCGACTATATTAACAAAGCCCGCGATACATCAAGATCGTGACATCTCAAGAACACGAGAGAGAGAGAGATTAAACACATAGCTACTGGTACAAACCCTCAGCCCCGAGGATGGACTACTCCCTCCTCATCATGGTGGCCGCCGGGATGATGAAGATGGCCACCGGTGATGATCTCCCCCTCCGGCAGGGTGCCGGAACAGGGTCTAGATTGGATCTCGTGGATACAGAGGCCTTGCGGCGGCGGAACTTCTGATCTAGGGCTACCCCCAGGGTTTTTGGAATATTTGGTGATTTATAGGGCAAAGAGGGGGTGTGGGAGGCCACCGAGGTGGACACAACCCACCTGGGCGCACCTGGGCCCCCAGGCGCACCCTGGTGGGTTGTGCCCCCCTCGGGGCACCCCCCAGGTGCTTCTCTGGCCCACTGGATGTCTTTTGGTCCATAAAAAATCTACACAAAGTTTCGCGGTGTTTGGACTCCGTTTGATATTGATTTCCTGCGATGTAAAAAACAAGCAAAAACAGCAACTGGCACTGGGCGCTGGGTCAATAGGTTAGTCCCAAAAAAAAGATATAAAGTTGCTATAAAATGATTGTAAAATATCCAAGAATGATAATATAACAGCATGAATACTTCATAAATTATAGATGCATTGGAGACGTATCAGCATCCCCAAGCTTAATTCCTACTCATCCTCGAGTAGGTAAATGATAAAAGAAATAATTTATGAAGTGTGAATGCTAGCAAAGTGCACAAGTTTGATCAATGACAATTTCAATCACTTTTCCTAGCATCATAACAGCAATTCTTTCTTATAAAACTTCTCATGTTAACGTAGCAACCAATTCACATGTTAAGGTTCAAACAATGAATTCTCTTGAAACTCAACAACCTATGTTCTCAGTCACCAAACAATTGCAATTCAACTTATTCAACAGAGTCTAAGTAAGAGCTCCACATACTCAACCATCATATAGTCTTCTATGATTGCTAACACTCACCGCATACACATGAGCAAAACGTTTCAACCGGACACATAGAAAGATAGGGGCTTATAATTTCGCCTCCCAACGTATTCACCTCAAGGGTGATGTCAACAATAATAACTCATGCCACCCATATCCAACTGGACATATGTGCCTAGATCTTTCCTCACCACATGATGCTTGCCAAAGGAGAAAAATAAAAAGGAATAGAGAGAAAAACTTTGACTCTTGCATAAAAGTAAATACATAAAAGTAAAAGATAGGCCCTTCGTAGAGGGAAGCAGAGGTTGCCATGCGCTTATTTGTTTGTATGCTCAACCCCTTAGTGCAAAAGAACGTCACGTTATATTGCCCCTCGTGATGGCAACCTTTATTATGTAGTCTGTCGCTTTTATTTCTTTACCATCACAAGTTCGTACAACGCTCAATTTTCTCTTACACTAAACGATCTTACACTTTTAGAAGCAATTTTTATTGCCTTATTGCACCGATGACAACTTACTTGAAGGATCTTACTCAATCCATAGGTAGGTATGGTGGACTCTTGAAAATAAGATTTGGGTTTAAGGGTTTTTGGATGCACAAGTAGTATCTCTACTTAGTGCGGAATTTTTGGCTAGCAAAGATGGGGGGCAAGCACCACATGTTGAAGGATCTATGATAATATAACTTCTATGTGAATATGAACAAACATAAATCATTACGTTATCTTCCTTGTCCAACATCAACAATTTTGGCATATAATATTTTGATGGGGGCTCACAATCACAAAATATTTCCAAGATAGTGTATTTGCATGTGAAAGTTCTCTTCCTTCTACTAATCATTCATGAATTGCTTGTATGACCAATATTGTGATTGTCAAGCCTCAAAAGATTTCACTTTCTAAACCCAATGTGAAGCTACCACTAGGCATGATATGAACATATAATTTCAACTTCATGATATTCAATTCATTCAACAATTTACTCATAGGACATAAGTGAAGCACAAGAGTAAATGACAAACTACTCCAAAAAGATATAAGTGAAGATCAAGCGAGTAGTTAAGTAAAGGGATAGCTAATTGAGGACTCTCTCTTATTTAAAAAAACTTTAAGATCTAAGTATTTTATTAAAACAGCAAGTAAAAAAAAATGACATTCCAAGAATAGCACAACTCAAGTGAAGAAGCAAAAACTTAGGCTCAACCGATACTAACCGATAATTGTTGATGAAGAAAGGTGGGATGCCTACCGGGGCATCCCCAAGCTTAGATGCTTGAGACTTCTTGAAATATTATCTTGGGATGCCTTGGGCATCCCCAAGCTTGAGCTTTTGTGTCTCCTTAATTCCTTTTATATCACGATTTCCCTAAATCTTAAAAACTTCATCCACACAAAACTCAACAAGAACTCGTGAGATAAGTTAGTATAAACCAATGCAAAAACCTTATCATTCTCTACTGTAGCAAATCACTAAAATTATTATTCAACATTTCATACTAAATTCCTCTGCATATTTAATACACCTATCCTCAAATAGAATAATTAAACAAGCAAACATATGCAAACAATGCAAACATAACAGCAGTCTGCCAAAATAGCACAGTCTGTAAAGAATGCAAGAGTATCAATACTTCTTAAACTCCAAAAATTCTGAAAATTAACCACATTGTAGAAAATTTATCATAGCTTATTGTGCAAAAAGTTTCAACATTTTATGACATTCTGACTTTTATGGATAATTATTGCAACAATGATAAACTTTCTGTTTTGAAACAGCAACTCATATATTTGCAAAATAAGCATGGTGATGGCTATCCTTGACATTTTTATTGAAATAAAAGATGCAAAACATTATTATAAATAACATAAAGCAAATCCTAACAAGAAATGATGCTCCAAGAAAAACACATATCATGTGACGAATAAAAATGTAGCTCCAAGTGAGGTTACCGACAATGTTGAAGACGAAAGAGGAGATGCCTTTCGGGGCATCCCCAAGCTTAGTTGCTTGGATATTCCTTGAATATTGCCTTGGGGGTGCCTTGGGAATCCCCAAGCTTAGGGTCTTGTCACTCCTTATTCTCCTCATATCGATATCTCACCCAAAACTTGAAAACTTCAATCACACAAAACTTAACGGAACTTCATGAGATGGGTTAGTATGATAAAGACAAATCATTCACTTTGGTACTGTCAAAGACAACATTCATAATTGTTCTAACACAATTCCTACTGTACTCTACAATTTCCACAATTTATATTAAGCAATATAAGCCATAGAAACTAGAAAACAAGCAAATTATGCATTGAAAACAGAATCTGTCAAAAACAGAATAGTACATCAAGATCTGAATTAAAGTCATACTTATGTAACTCCAAAAATTCTGAAAAATTAGGAAAACGTATAAAATTTGTATACCCATCAACTTTAAAAAATTCAGAATTTTTCCACTTTCCAGTAAAATACAGGAATTTCTGCACTGGACGCAAAAGTTTCTGTTTTTGCACAGAATCAAGTCAACTATCATCCACACTATCCCAAAGGCTTTACTTGGCACTTTATTGAAACAAAAGCTGTAAAACAAGATAACTAAAGTAGCCTAACCATATGAACACACAAAAATAGTAGGTAAAAGTGTTGGGTTGTCTCCCAACAAGCACTTTTCTTGAATGCCTTTTAGCTAGGCATGATGATTTCAATGATGCTCACATAAAAGATTAGAATTGAAACACAAAGAGAGCATCATGAAGCATATGACTAGCACATTTAAGTCTAACACACTTCCTATGCATAGGAATTTTGTGAGCAAACAACTTATGGGAACAAGAATCAACTAGCATAGGAAGGCAAAACAAACATGACATCAAAACTTTCAACACATAGAGAGGAAACTTGATATTATTGAAATATCTAGAAGCATATATTCCTCTCTCATAATAATTTTCAGTAGCATCATGAATGAAATCAAAAATATAGCCATCACATAAAGCATTCTTTTCATGATGCATAAGCATAGAAATTTTGTTACTCTCCACATAAGCAAATTTATTCTCATTCATAGTGGTGGGAGCAAACTCAACAAAATAACTATCATGTGACTGGAAATTAAAATCATGATGACAAATTTCATGGTTATCATTATTCAATATAGCATACATGTCATCACCATAATAATCATAGGTAGCAACTTTGTTGTCATAATCAATTGGAACCTCTTCCAAAATAGTGGATTCATCACTAAATAAAGTCAAGACCTCTCCAAATCCACTTTCATAATTATCACAATAAGATTCAACACCCTCCAAAATAGTGGGATCATTAGTACCTAGAGTTGACACTCTTCCAAACCCACTTTCATCAATATAATCATCATAAATAGGAGGCATGCTACCATTATAACAAATTTGCACATCAAAACTTGGGGGACTAAAAATATCATCTTCATCAAACATAGCATCCCCAAGCTTATGGCTTTGCATATCATTAGCATCATGGATATTCAAAGAATTCATACTAATAACATTGCAATCATGCTCATCAATCAAATATTTTGTGCCAAACATTTTATTGACTTCTTCTTCTAACAATTGAGCACAATTTTCCGATCCACCATTTTTTATGTAGTTTTCTTTTATAAACCAAACTAGTGATAAAACAAGAAACTAAAAGATTCAATTGCAAGATCTAAAGATATACCTTCAAGCACTCACCTCCCCGGCAACGGCGCCAGAAAAGAGCTTCATTGACGGGGTGTGAGTGCCGCTTACCTAACCTCCCCGGCAACGGCGCCAGAAAAGAGCTTGATGTCTACTACACAACTTGTTCTTGTAGACTCGTGTTGGGCCTCCAAGCGCAGAGTTTTGTAGGACAGTAGCAAATTTCCCTCAAGTGGATGACCTAAGGTTTATCAATCCGTGGGAGGTGTAGGATGAAGATGGTCTCTCTCAAACAACCCTGCAACCAAATAATAAAAAGTCTCTTGTGTCCCCAACACACCCAATACAATGGCAAATTGTATAAGTGTACTAGTTTGGCGAAGAAATGGTGATAAAAGTGTAATATGGATGGTAGAAATATATTTTTATAATCTGAATAAATAAAAACAGCAAGGTAGCAAGTGATAAAACGGAGCACAAACAGTATTGCAATGCTTGAAAATGAGGCCTAGGGTCCGTACTTTCGCTAGTGCAATCTCTCAACAATGCTAATATAATTGGATCATATAACCATCCCTCAACGTGCGATGAAGAATCACTCCAAAGTTCCTATCTAGCGGAGAACATAAGAATAAATTGTTTGTAGGGTACAAAACCACCTCAAAGCTATTCTTTTCGATCGATCTATCCAAGAGTTCGTACTAAAATAACACCAAAGCAAATTCAGATCCGTAATGCTCAATCCAACACAAAGAACCTCAAAGAGTGCCCCAAGATTTCTACCGGGGAAACAAAGACAAGAACGTGAATCAACCCCTATGCATAGATTACCCCAATGTCACCTCGGGAATCCACGAGTTGAGTGCCAAAACATATATCAAGTGAATCAATATAATACCCCATTGTCACCACGGGTATTCATATGCAAGACATATATCAAGTGCTCTCAAATCCATAAAAGTATTCAATCCAATAAAATGAAATCTCAAAGGGAAAACTCAATTCATCACAACAAGATGGAGAGGGGAAAACACCATATGATCCGACTATATTAACAAGCCCGCGATACATCAAGATCGTGACATCTCAAGAACACGAGAGAGAGAGAGAGAGAGAGAGAGAGAGAGAGAGAGATTAAGCACATAGCTACTGGTACAAACCCTCAGCCCCGAGGGGGGACTACTCCCTCCTCATCATGGTGGCCGCCGGGATGATGAACATGGCCACCGGTGATGATCTCCCCCTCTGGCAGGGTGCCAGAACGGGGTCTAGATTGGATCTCGTGGATACAGAGGCCTTGCGGTGGCGGAACTTCTGATCTAGGGCTACCCCAAGGGTTTTTGGAATATTTGGTGATTTATAGGGCAAAGAGGGGGTGCGGGAGGCCACCGAGGTGGGCACAACCCACCTGGGCGCGCCTGGGCCCCCAGGCGCGCCCTGGCGGGTTGTGCCCCCCTCGGGGCACCCCCCAGGTGCTTCTCTGGCCCACTGGATGTCTTCTGGTCCATAAAAAATCTACAAAAAGTTTCGCGGTGTTTGGACTCCGTGTGATATTGATTTCCTGTGGTGTAAAAAACAAGCAAAAACAGCAACTGGCACTGGGAACTGGGTCAATAGGTTAGTCCCAAAAAAAAGATATAAAGTTGCTATAAAATGATTGTAAAATATCCAAGAATGATAATATAACAGATGAATACTTCATAAATTATAGATGCGTTGGAGACGTATCAACGCCAAGGGCGGATTACCCCGCCAAAGCTCCACCGCTCCACCTCACAGCAACGCAAGTCACCTATCAGTGCGGTGTCGAGCCCCCAAGTGACTATGTGGCTGTTATTTGGTACGTGGCAGGCCATTTCTGAGGAAGAACGCCCCCAATGACACCCGTCCAGGCGACATGTCGTGCGGACAGGAAAAAAGGTGGCTGAATGGCACGGCAAGGCTTGCCGGGCTACGCTACGATGTGACACTAAGCGGTGCATTTAATGTGCCCAGTCCTGTCTGCAGAGTTAGGTATGATAGCACTGTGGCTATCTAATCATTGGATAAATGACTGTTTTGCCATTGTGGTGACCCCTTGACCTATAAAAGGAGGGATGTGGCTACCTTAGAGAGGATTCGGACCCTTGTACGCTCGCACGCGCGTAGCTGCTCTCGCCCCGAGGCGACCTTGCCGGGCTAGAGCACTACGTCTCCACCACGGTCCTTTCATCAATCCACCAAAGCAGGAGTAGGGTTTTACGCCTCGCTGCGGCCCGAACCTGGGTAAAACTGCCCGTGTCATCATTGCTGTGCTACTCTATGCTTTCCGCTCTTTGTGTAATGCGCTCTTCCCCCTTGCCGAACCGAAAGGGTCCGATGGCCCCATAGGTGGCCGTGTGATACCACGACAGAGTGCGGCTCACCAAGCGAAGTGGAGTCGTTCCCGGCAGCCTCTCTACCGGTGGCCTCGGGAGGCCCTGCCGGGAGAAACTTGCTGGAGTCCAACTTTCTCCTTTTTCTGGCCATCATCAATGGAGATACTGAAGGCTGAGTTAGGTGAAGGACAAAAGTCCCTGGTTCCATAGGAGCTTTTGTGCTGCGCACTTTGATAAATAATCAGCAATGCTGTTTTCTGCATGCGGCAAGTGCTCTATTTGCAATCCATCAAAGTGTTCCTCCAACTTTCTCACTTCCTCAACGTACGCCTCCATCAATGGAATTTGGTAATCCCTGTTAACCTGTCTCATTACGAGCTACGAATCTCCACGAATGACCAACTTCTTGATTCCCAACTCTACTGCAATTCTGAGCCCGACAAGGACCTCATACTCGGCAGTGTTGTTGGTAGCTTTCTTCAGGGGAAAGTGCATTTGGACCACATATTTGAGGTGCTCTCTAGTGGCGCAACAAGAAGCACGCCAGCTCCCGCGCCTTGTAACGAGAAAGCACCATCAAAATACATGATCCACTCCTGAGGTGCCTCCTTGCCGGGGATAACTGTCTCTGATATCTCTTCATCTGGAGTGGGCGTCCATTCTGCAATGAATTCCGCCAGCGCTCTATTTTGAATGGTTGAGGTACTTTCGTACTTTAGGCCAAATCTTGACAGCTCTAGTGCCCATTCAACTATCCTGCTGGTAGCTTCAGGGTTCCTCAGTATGCACTGGAGTGGGAAACAAGTGACAACTATGATCTCATGGGCTTGGAAGTAGTGACGCAGCTTCCTCGAGGCCATGATCAGGCCGAAGATTAGCTTTTGCACTCCAGAGTACCTTGACCTAGCCCCCTGTAATAGGGAGCTGACAAAGTACACTGGCCGCTGCACCACTTTCTTCTTTGACATGGCTTCAGAATTGCTCTTTGCTAACTTGCTCTGCTTCTCCTTGATCTGTGCCCAATCTTGTCGTGACTGGTTCAGTTTCTTTTCCGGAGAGGACAGTAGCTGCAGCTGCTTCTTCGTCTACTTACCGTTGTGCCACCAGTGTTGCACTAACCACTTGGTTAGTTGCCGCCAAATATAGCAGCAACGGCTCTTGTGGTTTACGAGCGACCAGGGTGGGGGCAGAGGAAAGATAGGCTTTCAAGTCCCGCAGTGCTGCTTTTGCCTCCGGGGTCCACTTCATTGGCCCTGCCTTCTTCAAGATCTTGAAGAATGGCAGGGCACGCTCGGCAGACTTGGAAATGAACCTACTCAGCGCGGCAACGCATCCAGTTAACCACCTCACATCCTTGACTGTCTTGGGTGCTTGTATTTGCTCGATTGCTCTAATCTTGTCGGGGTTGGCCTCTATTCCTCGGTGAGACACAAAGAAGCCAAGTAGCTTGCCGGAGGGAACACCGAACATGCATTTCTCGGGGTTTAACTTTAGGTTGATCTTGCGCAGGTTTGCAAAGGTCTCTTCCAAATCTTGAATGAGCGTTGATCTGTCCTTGGTCTTGACCACTATATCATCCATTTAAGCTTCTACATTCCCGTGTAGCTGAGGCTCAAACCCAATTTGTACTGCCCTTGCAAAAGTGGATCCAGCGCCCTTTAACTCGAAGGGCATTCGTACAAAGCAGTACGTGCCACATGGGGTTATGAACGCGGTCTTCTCCTCGTCTTCCTTGGACATGAATATCTGATGGTATCCGGAGTATGCATCCAAAAAGGAAAGTAGATCACACCCGGAAGTGGAATCCACAACCTGATCGATGCGCGACAAGGGGAAAGGATCCTTCGGGCATGCCTTGTTCAGATCTGTGAAGTCTATGCAAAGTCTCCATTTCCCATTTGCCTTGCGCACCACCACCGAGTTTGCCAACCATGTTGGATGCAAAACTCCCCTGACTAAACCAGTTGCTTCAAGTTTCTTGATCTCCTCGGCAATAAACTATTACCGCTCCAAAGCTTGCTTTCTGACCTTCTGCTTGACGGGCCGAGCATGAGGGCAGACAGCAAGGTGGTGCTCGATTACCTCCTTGGGAACACCGGGGATGTTAGATGATTGCCAAGCAAACACATCGACATTCGCCCGCAGGAAGGCAACAAGCGCGCTTTCCTATTTGTCATTAAGGGTGGCGCTGATGATGAACGTACCGTCAGCGCCATCCTGCCTTGCCGGGACCTTTTTCACAGCAGGTGAAGCGATCTTGGGCCTCTTACTAGTGGAACTCTCCGGCAAGTCATCAACAGGTGCAACACACTCTGGAGAGGTGCGCTTCCCGGATTCCTTGCTGGCATCTCTGCTAGGCTTCTTTCCTTTCTTTATTTCCTTGGCGGGAGCTGCAGCTTCAGCGGCCTCAGCAGCTACCGTGTCTCGGTACATCTTATCCACGCATATGATTGCATCTTTCTTGTCCGACGAGATAGAGATGACACCCATCGACCCTGGCATCTTCAAGGTATTATAAGCATAGTGGGACGCTGCCATGAAATTTGCCAAAGCTGGGCGGCCAAGGATCCCATTGTAAGGCAGAGGAAGATTGACAACGTCAAACACAACCCTCTCAGTCCGATAATTCAGTTCTCCGCCAAACGTCACCGACAGTGTAATCTTCCCCTTAGGACGACTCCTTCCAAGGTTGATTCCTTGGAACGTGCCAGTGACCTTGAGTTCCTCATCTGATATTTGTAACTTGCTGACCACCTTGGGAGAGATCAGATTTAGCCCAGCCCCACTGTCAACTTGCATCTTTGTGACTTTGAGGTTGCGGATTGTTGGTGAGACCAACAACGGCAAACACCCTACCACAGTAGTACGGTCGGGGTGATCCTTTTCATCAAAGATGATAGGCGTGCGAGACCATTTGAGTGGCTTCCGGGAATCCGCTACCGGCTCCATGACATTGACTTCTCACGCCCACTGCTTGAGTTAGCGGTGAGAGGAGTGCAAGGATGCACCTCCATCAATGCACAGGGCTTCATTTGCTTTTTGGAATTCTTGCTCACTGGTTTCTTCTTCATCTCCTTCATCATTCTCATCATCATCTTCCTTCTTCTCATGACCTCTGGCACGTTTCTCCTTTTGCTGAGGGGTCTTGCCGCGGCAGCCTCCCCTGCCACCACGGCCCTTCCCACCAGCACCTTCTTGGTCTCTCTCTCTGTCACGCTTTTCATACTCAGCCTTCTGTCTCTTGACAAGCTGCTCGACTTGATGGCATTCTTGGAGATCATGGCCTTTAGTGCGGTGGATCTTGCAGTACGACCCATCGGACTTCCCAGCTTTCTCTGCCGCCTGTCGCGCCCCCGGCTCGATCGTACACTAATCACGCACGCAAACGTGTACGATCAAGATCAGGGACTCACGGGAAGATATCACAACACAACTCTAAAACATAAATAAGTCATACAAGCATCATAATACAAGCCAGGGGCCACGAGGGCTCGAATACAAATGCTCGATCATAGACGAGTCAGCGGAAGCAACAATATCTGAGTACAGACATAAGTTAAACAAGGTGCCATAAGATGGCTAGCACAAACAGGGATACAACAGATCGAACAGGCGCAGGGCCTCCTGCCTGGGATCCTCCTAACTACTCCTGGTCGTCGGCGTCCTGGACGTAGTAGTAGGCTCCGCCCTGGTGGTAGTAGTCGTCGAAGGTGGCGTCTGGCTCCTGGGCTCCAGCATCTGGTTGCGACAACCAGCAAGAAGGGAAAGGGGGAAAGGAGGGGGAAAGCAACCGTGAGTACTCATCCAAAGTACTCGCAAGCAAGGATCTATACTACATATGCATGGTGTATGTGTAAAGAGGCAATATCGGTGGACTGAACTGCAGAATGCCAGAATAAGAGGGGGATAGCTAGTCCTGTCGAAGACTACGCTTCTGGCAGCCTCCATCTTGAAGCAATAGAAGAGATTAGTTGGAAGTTAACCAAGCAACAACGTATAGCATAATCCTACCCGTCGATCCTCTCGTCGCCACCATGCGAGAGAGCGACCACCGGGTTATATCTGTCACTTGTAAGGGTGTGTTTTATTAAGTATCCATTTCTAGTTGTCATGAGGTCGGAATACAACTCCGGGTCGTCCTTTTACCGAGGGACACGGCTATTCGAATAGATAAACTTCCCTGCAGGGGTGCACCACATATTCCCCAACACGCTCGATCCCCTTTGGCCGGACACACTTTCCTGGGTCATGCCCGGCCTCGGAAGATCCACACGTCGCAGCCCCACCTAGGCTCAATAGAGAGGTCAGCACGCCGGACTAATCCTAGGCACTCTGGGGTCTGGGCCCATCGCCCAGTGCGCTCCTGCACGTTGCGTACGCGGCCGCGAGCAGACCTAGCAACCCACACGATCACGGCGGTTACGTTAGCGCGGTCCAACACGGCGCGCGCCGCTCGGTCGCTGACGTCAAGAAGGCTTCAGCTGATACCACGACGCCGGGATACCCATAACTACTCCCGCGTAGTTGGTTAGTGCGTATAGGCCAGTGGCCAGACTCAGATCAAATATCCAATCTCGTTAAGCGTGTTATTATGAAGTAAACGCGAACGCCGACCAGGGCCTGGCCCACCTGTCTCCTAGGTGGTCACAACCTGCCCTGTCGCTCCGCCACAAAGATCCACTCAAAGGGCCGTTGGGACAAAGGTCCTTTCAGCCCCCAATCCGTGAATCACTCGCGGGTACTCTTCGAGCCGACCCGACTTTAGTCACCATTTGTATAGTATGTATATATCTATAGTATACACCCGTGATCACCTCCCGAGTGATCACGGCCCGATAGTATAGCAAGGCAGACTGACAAGAATGCAGGGCCAATGATGACAAACTAGCATCCTACACTAGGCATTTAGGATTGCAGGTAAGGTATCAACAACAGTAGCAACAATGACAGGCTATGCAGCAGAATAGGATTAACCGAAAGCAGTAACAGGCTACACTACTCTAATGCAAGCAGTATAGAGAAGAATAGGCGATATCTGGTGATCAAGGGGGGGGCTTGCCTGGTTGCTCTGGCAAGTAGGGGTCGTCAACAATGTAGTCGGTCGGGGCACCAGCAGCTGCGTCGGTCTCGTAGTCTACCGAAGAGAAGAGGGGGAAGAAACAGTAAACACACGGCAATAATGCAACAGGGATGCATGACATGTCTAAACGCAGGGCCAGGGTGATATACAGCCTAACTAAGCGATTTAGTTAATTTAGGAATTTATTCGGATTTATTTAATTAGGGTTGGACACTATTCATTTATCGAAATCGGTCTAATTGTTCAACGTTCTTATAGCTGCGGGCATCTGACGGGAATACGGAGGATGTATTCGGGTTCGTATCGTCGTTCTGAGCAAGTTTCATGTACAAAGTATTTTCATCGGAGTTACGGTTTATTTAATATGATTTTCTAAAGTTTTTATTAATTTCTGAAATTTAATTAATTATTTAATTCAACATTATCCGAAACAGTGATTGATGACGTCAGCATGACATCATGCTGACGTCAGCAGCCACCTGACAGGGTGGGTCCCACCTGTCATAGGCTGTTAGGTTAATTAGGTTTAATTAACTAATTAACAATTAACTAAACTAATTAATTAATTAAATTAGTCTGATTAGGGTTAATTAACCTAACTAATTAACTAATTAATTATTTTATTTATTTTTATTTTTATTTTCTTAAAATCGTTTCTGGGCCGTGGGCCCGTTCGGTCAGTGGCTCAGGGGCAATAGGCCCCACCTGTCTGTGGCCCGAATGGCCACACGGGCGCGGGCGGGCGCGCGGGCGCGGCCAGGCATGCGTGGGCGCGCGCGCACGCACTGGCCGAGGCCAGGGTGCGGTGGCCGGCCGGGGGTGGTGGCGAGGGCCAGAGGCCGGAGCGGGGCGCGCCGGCCGTGGCCGGTGGAGAGGCGGCCGCGGGGAGGAGCGCTGGGGGCCGGCGCCAGCGTGCGGCGTGCGGGCGGGCGGCGTGCGCGGCGAGGGCGCGCGGTGAGCGTGGATGCGGGGCGGCGCGCGTGCGCGTGCACGGGGCAGGGGAGGGGGAGGCCTGGGGCCTCACCGAGATTTGCAGGGACGGGGCAGCGGGCTCGAGCTCGTGGAGGGGGGGTCGGCGACGGGGTCGAGGCGGGGCGTCGGCGTCGAGCGCGAGGAGGGGCTCGGGGTGGAGGCCGGAGACGACGGGTCGACGGGGAGGCCGGCGAAAAGAAAACAGAAAAAAAAAAAAAGAGCAACACCCCCCCCCCCCGGCCCAACTGGGCCGAAGCCCGGCCGGCCGGCCCACCTGCGGCCCCCTCTCTATATGGCCTCCCCCAGGAGAACCGAACAACCTAGCCGTCCACCCCCCCCCCTCGCTCACCCCCCCCCCGATCCAGATCGGGCGCAGGCCCGATCCCGCGCTGCCCCGACGCGCCTCGCCGAACGCCGCTCGCCGACGCCGGCCCCGTCGCCGCCTCCCCCTCGTCAGCCCCCACCTCCCGATCCAGATCGGGATCGGGATCGCGGGAACGACCCCGTCGCCCTCGGTCGCTGCGACGACCGCGCCGCCTCGCCGTCGCCGTTGGACGCCGCCGCCGGAGCCCGCTCTCCCTCGCCGCCTGCTCCCTCGACGCCGCTCGCCCCGACGCGCCCGACGCGCCGCCTCGCCTCGCCGCACGACGCCACCGCCCGGAGCGCTCCCTCGCCGGTCTGCCTCGTCTACGTCGCCGCTTTGTCCCGCCGGCCTGCCTCCCCATCGCCGTCGTCCCGTCGACCACCCGACCCCGCTGCCCCGTCCCTACGGATCGTGAGGCCTCGGGCCTCTCCCCCCCCTCTCTGCTCCCGCACCTCGCCGCGCACGCATCCGCGCGGCCACTGCGCGGACCACCCCGTGCCTCCCCGTCCTCGCGCCGCGCGCCTGACGCCGTGCTCCCCGGCCCGTCCCCGGTCGCCTCGACCCGCTCCTGCCCCCGCTTCGCCTCCGGTCCCGACGCCGAACCGCGCCGGCTGCCGCTCGCCGCGCTCGCTGTGCCTCCCCTCGCGCCGCCCCGACTGGCCTCGCCGCGCCGCGCTCTGGCCTTGGCCTCGCCTCTGGTGCAAGCGCGCGCGCTGGCCCGGACGTGTCCGGTGCCCGAACAGACACGGCCCGGACATGTCCGCCCGGCCCTATGACAGATGGGGCCCAGCCCCTAAAAACGAAATTAAAAGAAAAGTAATAAAAATAAAAGAAATAAAAATAAATAATTAAAATAATTAATTAATTAATTAGTTAATTAATCCTGATTAGGGTTAATCTAAATAACTAATTGTGTTAATTAACAGTAATTAGAAATTAACTTAATTAGCTGCTGACGTCCGCATGATGTCATGCTGACGTCATCAATCACTGTTTCGGATAATGTTGAATTAAATAATTAATTAAATTTCAGAAATATATAAAAACTTTAGAAAATCATATTAAATAAACCGTAACTCCGATGAAATACTTTGTACATGAAACTTGCTCAGAACGACGATACGAACCCGAATACATCCTCGTATTCCCGTCAGATGCCCGCAGCTATGAGAACGTGAACAATAGACCGATTTCGATAAATGAATAGTGTCCAACCCTAATTAAATAAATCCGAATAAATTCCTAAATTAACTAAATCGCTTAGTTAGGCTGTATATCACCCCGGCCCTGCGTTTAGACATGTATGCATCCCTGTTGCATTATTGCCGTGTGTTTACTGTTTCTTCCCCCTCTTCTCTTCGGTAGACTACGAGACCGACGCAGCTGCTGGTGCCTCGACCAATACGTTGTTGACGACCCCTACTTGCCAGAGCAACCAGGCAAGCTCCCCCCCTTGATCACCAGATATCGCCTATTCTTCTCTATACTGCTTGCATTAGAGTAGTGTAGCCTGTTACTGCTTTCGGTTAAGCCTATTCTGCTGCATAGCTGTCATTGTTGCTACTGTTGTTGATACCTTACCTGCAATCCTAAATGCCTAGTGTAGGATGTAGTTTGTCATCATTGGCCCTGCATTCTTGTCAGTCTGCCTTGCTATACTATCGGGCCGTGATCAATCGGGAGGTGATCAGGGTGTATACTATACAATAATACATAATATACAAATGGTGACTAAAGTCGGGTCGGCTCGAAGAGTACCCGCGAGTGATTCACGGATTGGGGGTGGCTGAAAGGACCTTTGTCCCAACGGCCCTTTGTGTGGATCTTTGTGGCGGGCGACAGGGCAGGTTGAGGACCACCTAGGAGACAGGTGGGCAGGCCCTGGTCGGCGTTTGCGTTTACTTCATAATAACACGTTTAACGAGATTGGATATTTGATCTGAGTCTGGCCACTGGCCTATACGCACTAAACCAACTAAGCGGGTAGTAGTTATGGGTATCCCGGCGTCGTGGTTATCAGCTGAAGCTTCTTGACGTCAGCGACTGAGCGGCGCGCGCCGTGTTGGACCGCGATAACGTAACCGCCGTGATCGTGTGGGTTGCTAGGTTGCTCGCGGCCGCGTACGCAACGTGCAGGAGCGCACTGGGGATGGGCCCAGACCCCAGAGTGCCTAGGATTAGTCCGGCGTGCTGACCCCTTGTTGAGCCTAGGTGGGGGGGCTGCGACGTGTGGATCTTCCGAGGCCGGGCATGACCCAGGAAAGTGTGTCCGGCCAAAGGGGATCGAGCGGTGTTGGGGAATATGTGGTGCACCCTGCAGGGAAGTTTATCTATTCGAAAGCCGTGTCCCTCGGTAAAAGGACGACCCGGAGTTGTATCCCGACCTCATGACAACTAAATGGATACTTAATAAAAACACACCCTTACAAGTGACAGATATAACCCGGTGGTCGCTCTCTCGCATGGTGGCGACGAGAGGATCGACGGGTAGGATTATGCTATACGTTGTTGTTTGGGTAAATTCCAACTAATCTCTTCTATTGCTTCAAGATGGAGGCTGCCAGAAGCGTAGTCTTCGACAGGACTAGCTATCCCCCTCTTATTCTGGCATTCTGCAGTTCAGTCCACCGATTATTGCCTCTTTACACATATACCATGCATATGTAGTATAGATCCTTGCTTGCGAGTACTTTGGATGAGTACTCACGGTGTTTCCCCTCCTTTCCCCCTTTCCCTTCTTGCTGGTTGTCGCAACCAGATGGCTGGAGCCAGGAGCCAGACGCACCTTCGACGACTACTACCACCAGGGCGGAGCCATACTACTACGTCCAGGACGCCGACGACCAGGAGTAGTAGTAGGAGGATCCCAGGCAGGAGGCTGCGCCTGTTCGATCTGTTGATCCCTGTTTGTGCTAGCCATCTTATGGCACCTTGTTTAACTTATGTCTGTACTCAGATATTGTTGCTTCCGCTGACTCGTCTATGATCGAGCATTTGTATTCGAGCCCTCGTGGCCCCTGGCTTGTATTATGATGCTTGTGACTTATTTATGTTTTAGAGTTGTGTTGTGATATCTTCCGTGAGTCCCTGATCTTGATCGTACACGTTTGCGTGCGGTGATAGTGTACGATCGAGCCGGGGGCGCGACAGGCGGCAGAGAAAGCTGGGAAGTCCGATGGGTCGTACTGCAAGATCCACCGCACTAAAGGCCATGATCTCCAAGAATGCATCAAGTCGAGCAGCTTGTCAGAGACAGAAGGCTGAGTATGAAAAGCGTGACAGAGAGAGAGAGACCAAGAAGGTGCTGGTGGGAAGGGCGTGTGGCAGGGGAGGCTGCGCGGCAAGACCCCTCAGCAAAAGGAGAAACGTGCCAGAGGTCATGAGAAGAAGGAAGATGATGATGAGATGATGAAGGAGATGAAGAGAAAGAAACCAGTGAGCAAGAATTCCAAAAAGCAAATGAAGCCCTGTGCATTGAGGAGGTGCTCTCCTTGCACTCCTCTCACCGCTAACTCAAGCAGTGGGCGTGAGAAGTCAATGTCATGGAGCCGGTAGCGGAGGATCCCGGAAGCCACTCAAATGGTCTCGCACGCCTATCATCTTTGATGAAAAGGATCACCCCGACCGTACTACTGTGGTAGGGTGTTTGCCGTTGTTGGTCTCACCAACAATCCGCAACCTCAAAGTCACAAAGATGCAAGTTGACAGGGGGCTGGGCTAAATCTGATCTCTCCCAAGGTGGTCAGCAAGTTACAAATATCAGATGAGGAACTCAAGGTCACTGGCACGTTCCAAGGAATCAACCTTGGAAGGAGTCGTCCTAAGGGGAAGATTACACTGTCGGTGACGGTTGGCGGAGAACTGAATTATCGGACTGAGGGGTTGTGGTTGACGTTGTCAATCTTCCTCTGCCTTACAAGGGATCCTTGGCCGCCCAGCTTTGGCAAATTTCATGGCAGCGTCCCACTATGCTTATAATACTGAAGATGCCAGGGTCGATGGGTGTCATCTCTATCTCGTCGGACAACGAAAGATGCAATCATATGCGTGGATAAGATGTACCGAGACACCGGTAGCTGCTGAGGCCGCTGAAGCTGCAGCTCCCGCCAAGGAAATAGAAAGGAAAGAAGCCTAGCAGAGATGCCAGCAAGGAATCCGGGAAGCGCACCTCTCCAGAGTGTGTTGCACCTGTTGATGACTTGCCGGAGAGTTCCACTAGTAAGAGGCCCAAGATCGCTTCACCTGCTGTGAAAAAGGTCCCGGCAAGCAGGATGGCGCTGACGGTACGTTCATCATCAGCGCCACCCTTAATGACAAATAGGAAACGCGCTGTGTTGCCTTCCTGCGGGCGAATGTCGTGTTGTTTGCTTGGCAATCATCTAACATCCCCGGTGTTCCCAAGGAGGTAATCGAGCACCACCTTGCTGTCTGCCCTCATGCTCGGCCCGTCAAGCAGAAGGTCAGAAAGCAAGTTTGGAGCGGTAATAGTTTATTGCCGAGGAGATCAAGAAACTTGAAGCAAACTGGTTTAGTCAGGGGAGTTTTGCATCCAACATGGTTGGCAAACTCGGTGGTGGTGCGCAAGGCAAATGGGAAATGGAGACTTTGCATAGACTTCACAGATCTGAACAAGGCATGCCCGAAGGATCCTTTCCCTTGTCGCGCATCGATCAGGTTGTGGATTCCACTTCCGGGTGTGATCTACTTTCCTTTTTGGATGCTACTCCGGATACCATCAGATATTCATGTCCAAGGAAGACGAGGGAAGACCTCGTCATAACCCCATGTGGCACGTACTGCTTTGTACGAAGCCCTTCGAGTTAAGGGCGCTGGATCCACTTTTGCAAGGGCAGTACAAATTGGGTTTGAGCCTAGCTACACGGGAATGTAGAAGCTTAAATGGATGATATAGTGGTCAAGACCAAGGACAGATCAACGCTCATTCAAGATTTGGAAGAGACCTTTGCAAACCTGCGCAAGATCAACCTAAAGTTAAACCCCGAGAAATGCATGTTCGGTGTTCCCTCCGGCAAGCTACTTGGCTTCTTTGTGTCTCACGAGGAATAGAGGCAACCCCGACAAGATTAGAGCAATCGAGCAAATACAAGCACCAAGACAGTCAAGGAGTGTGAGGTGGTTAACTGGATGCGTTGCCGCGTGAGTAGGTTCATTTCCAAGTCTGCCGGAGCGTGCCTGCCATTCTTCAAGATCTGAAGAAGGCAGGGCCAATGAAGTGGACCCCGGAGGCAAAAAGCAGCACTGCGGGACTTGAAAGCCATATCTTTCCTCTGCCCCCACCCTGGTCGCTCGTAAACCACAAGAGCCGTTGCTGCTATATTTGGCGGCAACTAACCAAGGGTTAGTGCAACACTGGTGGCACAACGGTAAGTAGACGAAGAAGCAGCTGCAGAGTACTGTCCTCTCCGAAAAAGAAACTGAACCAGTCACGACAAGATTGGGCACAAGATCAAGGAGAAGCGAGCAAGTTAGCAAAGAGCAATTCTGAAGCCATGTCAAAGAAGAAAGTGGTGCAGCGGCCAGTGTACTTTGTCAGCTCCCTATACAGGGGGCTAGGTCAGGTACTCGGAGTGCAAAAGCTAATCTTCGGCTGATCATGGCCTGAGGAAGTGCGTCACTACTTCCAAGCCCATGAGATCATAGTTGTCACTTGTTTCCCACTCCAGTGCATACTGAGGAACCCTGAAGCTACCAGCAGGATAGTTGAATGGGCAATAGAGTGTCAAGATTTGGCCTAAAGTACGAAAGTACCTCAACCATTCAAAATAGAGCGCTGGCGGAATTCATTGCAGAATGGACGCCCCCTCAGATGAAGAGATATCAGAGACAGTTACCCCGGCAAGGAGGCACCTCAGGAGTGGATCATGTATTTTGATGGTGCTTTCTCGTTACAAGGCGCGGGAGCTGGCGTGCTTCTTGTTGCGCCACTAGAGAGCACCTCAAAAATATGTGGTCCAAATGCACTTTCCCTGAAGAAAGCTACCAACAACACTGCCGAGTATGAGGTCCTTGTGGGCTCAGAATTGCAGTAGGTTGGAATCAAGAAGTTGGTATTCGTGGAGATTCGTTAGCTCGTAATGAGACAGGTTAACAGGGATTACCAAATTCCATTGATGGAGGCGTACGTTGAGGAAGTGAGAAAGGTGGAGGAACACTTTGATGGATTGCAAATAGAGCACTTGCCGCATGCAGAAAACAGCATTGCTGATTATTTATCAAAGTGCGCAGCACAAAGCTCCTATGGAACCAGGGACTTTTGTCCTTCACCTAACTCAGCCTTCAGTATTCTCCTTGATGATGGCCAGAAAAAGGAGAAAGTTGGACTCCAGCAAGTTTCTCCCGGCAGGGCCTCCGAGGCCACCGGTTAGAGAGGCTGCCGGAGGGAACGACTCACTTCGCTTGGTGAGCCGCACTCTGTCGTGGTATCACAACGGCCACCTATGGGGCCATCGGACCCTTTCGGTTCGGCAAGGGGGAAGAGCGCATTACACAAAGAGCGGGGAAGCATAGAGTAGCACAGCAATGATGACACGGGCAGTTTTACCCAGGTTCGGGCCGCAGCGAGGCGTAAAACCCTACTCCTGCTTTGGTGGATTGATGAAAGGACCGTGGTGGAGACGTAGTGCTCTAGCCCGGCAAGGTCGCTCGGGGCGAGAGCAGCTACGCGCGTGCGAGCGTACAAGGGTCCGAATCCTCTCAAGGTAGCCACATCCCTCCCTTTTATAGGTCAAGGGGTCACCACAATGGCAAAACAGTCATTTATCCAATGATTAGATAGCCACAAGTGCTATCATACCTAACTCTGCAGACAGGACTGGGCACATTAAATGCACGCTTAGTGTCACATCGTAGCGTAGCCCGGCAAGCCTTGCCGTGCCATTCAGCCACCTTTTTCCGTCCGCACGACATGTCGCCTGGACGGGTGTCATTGGGGGCGTTCTTCCTCAGAAATGCGCTGCCACGTACCAAATAACAGCCACATAGTCACTTGGGGGCTCGACACCGCACTGATAGGTGACTGGGTTGCTGTGTGAGGTGGAGCGGTGGAGCTTTGGCGGGGGTAATCCGCCCTTGGCGTTGATACGTCTCCAAAGCATCTATAATTATGAAGTATTCATCTGTTATATATCATTCTTGGATATTTTACAATCATTTTATAGCAACTTATATCTTTTTTTTGGGGACTAACCTATTGACCCAGTTCCCAGTGCCAGTTGCTGTTTTTGCTGTTTTTTACACCACAGGAAATCAATATCACACGGAGTCCAAACACCGCGAAAACTTTTTGTAGTTTTTTATGGACCAGAAGACATCCAGTGGGCCAGAGAAGCACTGGGGGGTGCCCCGAGGGGGGCACAACCCGCCAGGGCGCGCCTGGGGGCCCAGGCGCGCCCAGGTGGGTTGTGCCCACCTCGGTGGCCTCCCGCACCCCCTTTTGCCCTATAAAATCACCAAATATTCAAAAACCCTTGGGTAGCCCTAGATCAGAAGTTCCGCCACCGCAAGGCCTCTGTATCCACGAGATCCAATCTAGACCCCGTTCTGGCACCCTGCCAGAGGGGGGGAGATCATCACCGGTGGCCATGTTCATCATCCCGGCGGCCACCATGATGAGGAGGGAGTAGTCCCCCCGGGGCTGAGGGTTTGTACCAGTAGCTATGTGCTTAATCT